>OX388318.1:5008751-5553751 GCA_947579605.1 Athripsodes cinereus
CGTGGGAGGAGGTGACTTAGGTTGGTTTCTGTTCTGTACTCCAGAGAGGAGCGTTGAGGGCGATGATGAGAAATAAACATAAAATAATGTCACATTGTAAGGAATAATTGAATAAATATAAATAATATGAAATATTACACTATGAGTAACTACTTAGAATATTTTATAAATAAAATAATAGCGTGATCTATAACACGTAATAGATCATCGTAAGCAAACTACTTACTGAATGTCAAATGTCATGTGTTGTTGATCATAATCCGTAATAAAATTTACAATTCAATTCCAACATTGATATAAATAAAATGACAATAATAGATATATTATAAAGGTTTTATTGTTACCGATGTATCGAGCACAATGAATGATCAATAGAGATAGATATTTATAAGATGATAATAAATAATAGTGTCATCTAGCGAATAGATCACGAAGGTCATATTTACAATATATAAATATGAATTATTTGTAAATCAATACTACTATTATACTATACCCTCACGCCGTATCCCAAGTGGGGTAAGCAGAGTGGAAGATACCCCAAATAGATCTATCCTTAAATACTTCATTCACAATTTCTCACACACACACACATTCATACAATTTCTCATAGATGCACGTCAATTTATCTTATTCAATACACAACCAACTTTAAGAATTTACTTGGACGCCCAACCCATATATATGGACAATTTGTAAAGCGCCGTTTACTCATAACATGACTTCAAGGGCGCCGTATATCGTATCCATCACCTGAAACTCCCAGCAAAAAGGTGTGTCTTCATCCCTCTTTTAAAACTCTCTCCAATCACCTCCTCTTGCAGACACAGAGGCAGCTTGTTCCAACAGCTTTGTCACACTTCCTCTTTCAGATAGGTAGTTATATCCTCTTTTTCATACTCTCTTCAGCTATTAATTCCACATATCCAAATCATCGTAGCTTATATACATGCATTCTATCCACAACACCCCTCTTGCATGCATTCATTCTTCTAATATCCTGATTCCTCACTCTTATCAAACGAATCTCCACTGCGTTTATTCCTCTTTCGTCCTTTTTAAATTCCATGTTTCACCTGCATAATGAACAATCAACGCCACTCTTTCGTTTCCAAAAACAAAATAAATACAAAAAATACACGGTTTCTTTCACATATTAAATATTTAGTTACAGAATGCATCTATTTTCAATTTTACAAATAAATATTTCGAATTGTATAACTATTAAAGGGAACAATGACAACATATTAATAATATGTCTTTATTGTTATTATTTATAAGATTACGGCAACCCGTCCCTTGTGGGACGATGTGTGCCAATTACAATATTTTTAGAAGATGTCACGTAATATTAAGGCATAAATTTATAAGATAATAAAATTTCTTTTGGCGGATTTTAAAATCTTGAGATATACAGAGAGGGCATCAGTGTGCAAGAGGCAAGACATATTGATCGGATACTGGACTTCAGTTATCTCATAATAAACAAGTCTCTTATTGGGCAACCGAGGAAGACATGGTCCAGAGATTCCACATCGAGCTCGCACTCGCAAAAAGGGGACGAGACCAAACCTAACCTAAATAGATGACTGTCTAATAATAATATGTCTTGTTTATATTGAAAAAAAAAATATTTGCAAGTACTCCATAATCTGTTATGAACAAACTATATATATATATATATAAATATTTTAGGAAGTATAGGTATATGTTCGTGTGTATATGTGTAATGATGAGGGTATGTTGGTACTGTAGGTAGGTACTAAAATATAAAGTGATATTCCTGTCGCACTATTAATTTGAAATTTAAAAATAGAATATCAGCACGCTTCCCCTACGTAACACAATGTTCTTGCACCCTAAATCGCAAATTCTCAAAGTTTAAAATAGTTATTTTTATGTTATTGAATTATCAGCTTACGAAGCTCCTAATAAATCATGACAATTGATCTTATTCTTTTTAAAGACTAGCAAATATATAGAATGGGGTATGCCGCCCGCTCTGAATGTCATATTTTATTTGTAAATGATGCACATTTATTTGCGTATTAAAAAAAATACAAATAAAAAATAATTTTTAAAGTGAAACACGATATACAGTTATTCCACTATTGACTTTATTTAATTTTGCGAGCCGGCTTTCAAGAGCTTCCGCTCTCATCGTCCGGCAAAAGTAAAGTGAAGCTTCATTACGAGTTAGGTACCTACCTATGTGACAAATAAAATCGTACAAAGTACAAAGGCAAATGCTGGAGATGTTTAATGTAAGACCGTCCACAGCGGCTCAAAATTATAATAATATGGATACATGATAATAACTCATCTCTTCATACTATTATTTTAATCTATTGTTTTCTATTTGTCACATATATTATATCGTGTTTCATTTTAAAAATAATGAACTTCCACTAAGAACCGTCGGTCGATAAATTAAACTTTAACAATTAATATAAAAGAACTTTGAGAACAATAGATTACTAACGCCAACCCTCGCGCTATGATGGTAAAAGTAGGTACTCAACTAACTAACTCACCATGTATAGAGAGAGAGGCGTGTAAAAATCTGTTTACAAATATCAAATAATAATAATAACACACATATTTATAATAATATCTATACTTAACATAATTTTATATACTTACCTATAATAATAACACCCCCTCTTTCTGTATTAATATAGAATATAAAATGTATGAGGTAGGTACGTATATTGTTAGAATATAGATACTATAATTATGTTGTTATTTTTCTGGTATGAAAAGGGGATTTAATTTAGATATTATTAATAATATTTTTATTATTATTTAGTATGGGAGATGCTGTATCAAAACTGATGAACATCTACATGAATAATGTAGATAAATGTTTTATTTGTGCATGTCACTTGCTGGTTCATTGGAAAACTCGGGGTTTTGTAGACTGAAAGTCCAAAAGACTAACATTAAATTATTGACATCCTTTAATAATCATACATATAAATTCTAAAGTATCTAAGTATGTAAATTAACATACGATATTATCATATTATAAGGCTTAGAAAAGACAACGTCACCCTATTTGGAAGTGCGCCGGATGGGACATGAAACTGCAACCCACCCTTTTCGCAAGGTGTGCTTTGTCTAATTAATGTGGTGTTCTCACTTTGGCGAATATCGCCAGGCACCAAAATATCGCCAGCCATTTGAACCGTGTGAACAAAATGAGAGCTAGTCTGAAACGATAAAAACCAGTAGAAACGATATCGTCTCGAGTTGACCACCTTCCAACATTTTCGACCGATTGAACGAACGCGCATGCGCAGATGTGCGCGGCTTTCGTATCTATGGTAAAAACTTTATAACCTATAAATTTTATAATGTTTCCCGCTTCGTGACAGCTGTTATCTTTGTTGTTGGATTGTGGCGTTTGTTTCCTTAATCTTCTTCTTCTTCTTATGGCCCGCTAAACTTGGATCTCGAGGGTCCGAAGCCATGTATGTGCGTCGTCTGTTAAAGTATGGAGGCCTTGTATACCTCCGATGAATGCAAATATAGGACAGTGGTCAGTTATATGCTCCGTTGTTTGGATTTCTCCACATGCACATGTCGGGGAATCGGTAAGTCCCCATCGGTGTAAGTGGTACGCTGTGCAACCGACTCCGCATCTGAGTCGGTTCAGTGTACACCAAAGTTTTCTTGGGAGGAGAAATCCAGATGGTTGTTCGGATGCATCTCTAACTAGTGCCTGGTTTTTTATTGTTGTCAGTGACCACATCTCCCTCCACTTATCATTTATGTGTCGTTTATCTATGTTTTGCAATTCCATCCACACTGGATGTCTTGATTTTAAGCGATATCGTGGTATTTCGTCGATGTCTTCATGGATTGGGAGGTTTGGGTCGTTGCAAATGGAGATTACTTCCTTCTGTAAAGTTTCTTCTCGTCTGAGGTGAGGTGGTGCAATGTTGTAAAGTACCGGAAGCCAAGGTAGTGGAGTTGGTTTGAGCGTACCACTAATTATTCTCATAGTTTCATTGAGTTGCACATCTATGAGTTTAGTATGAGCACTTTTTAGCCAAACTGGGGAGCAATACTCCGCAGCCGAGTAGACCAAGCTAATTCCTGCGGTACGTAGTGTTTGAGCATCGCACCCCCATGATGTACCCGCCAGTTTATGTAGGATATTAACTCTACTCTTCACTTTTTGTTGGAGTGAGCTCAGGTGTGGTTTGAAGGTAAGTGCTCTGTCTAGGGTTACACCTAAGTAGCGAGGGTGGGGCTCATTTTTGAGTCGGGCGCCTGCAAAGTAGACGTCGATCTCTTTATTGGCCTCTGCATTGTTTAGATGGAATGATGTGACCGTGGTCTTTTGTGGGTTAGGTTTCAGTTTATATGCTTTAAAGTATTCATCCAAAGTTATAAGATCAGTGTTAAGTTTTTGGCTAGCCTCTTCAAGAGTAGTTTCTTGGGCAGCAATGGCAATGTCATCTGCGTATATAAATATTCTAGATTGCACTTGTGGGATGTCGGCGGTGTATATATTAAATAACAATGGAGAAAGCACTGAGCCCTGTGGTAGTCCGTTCTTTGGATAGAATGTTCTGCTATAATCCTTACCCATATATACTCGGAAAGACCTCTTTCGGAGCATACTTTCAATAAGTCTTGTAGTAAAAGGGCACTCAAGGAGGTTATACAGTTTAGGTATTAGTCCCTTTTGCCACACTGTGTCATACGCTGACTCAATGTGCGTTGTCAAAGCTAATACTTGATCGCAGCAACTTCGACCAGGTCTAAACCCAGCTTGCTCCTTAGGTAGTTTGGAGTCTATTACCGTTGTCATTCTCTTTAACAGTACTCTTTCGAGAAGTTTATATGTTGTGCTGAGAAGAGATATAGGTCTATAACTTTTAGGATCGTTTGGTGGCTTATTTGGTTTTAATATAGCACTTACTTTTGCTTCTTTCCATGCCTTTGGTATATTTCCTTCTTTGAGGCAATTTGTAAAAAGATCAGCCAGCCACTGACGAGCTTTCGGTCCCGTGTTTTTTAAAAATTCGGGTAAGATGTCATCCTTTCCAGCAGCTTTGCCGGATTTTGTGTTTTTAAGTGCAACATTTATTTCACATATAGTTATTGGTTGAAATTTTTGAGGATTATATTTAATATCTTTTACTATTCTTTTGCTGAATTGGTTGAGTTTATTATCCGCTTCGGGGGTTGGCCTAACTTTACCGTTTTTTATGAGGGTAGATCCTATATCAGATGGTGAGACTTTGGCAGGGGCTTTTACGCTATTATTCGTGGCCCCGAGTTTGCGTAGTAAATTCCACGCTTTTCGACTCGAGTGTTGGAAATTCACATTTGTCATGAGTTCGCTCCATCGCTTTTTTCTACCATCATCTAAGGATTGAAGCAGTAGAGCTCCATCTTGTTGAGTGTTTGTTATTTTGAATTTTTTAAATAATTCTTCGCTTTCTTTCGTCCATCCAGGTATAAAGTTCTTTCGGTATCTACGGGGTATGGATTGCTTTCCAGCTTTGAGAATTAATTTGCGGAATCTTTCAAAGTTTTTGATATTTGGTGGAATATTCGGGATTATTTTTTCTATATAATTTATAAATTTTGGCCATTGAGCTCGGTTTAGGTTCCATCTCGGTATTTGGAGGCCAGGGTTTATTGGTAAAGTAATTCCAACTCTTATTATAGTAGGTCTATGTTGGCTATTGGGGAAAATATCAAGTATTTCCTTGGTGTAGCTAATCGGCTGTCCTTCAGAATTTTTTGAGACAAAACATAGGTCTGTGTTAAAATTTTTCTGCCAACGGGCGGATCTGAAAGTTCCTTTATCTTTGACATCAAATGCTAGGAAGAGATTTTTTGTCTCTGCCCAATTGGCTAGTTTTTCTCCATCTCTGTTATTTCTGTTATACCCCCACATGGTATGGTGGCTATTGAAATCACCAGCATATATTGCTGGGTGTGTATGGACTGGGACTACTGAAGATACCCATGTTTCTGAGGGGGGTTTATAAACGTTAGTTATGTAAAGATCTCTGACCTGTATTGTTGAGCTAAACTGGCCAGTTTCTACAGATGTTGTTTCAGGTTCCAAATCTTGTCTGACATATGACGCAATTCCATGTCTTCGGTGTCCAACTGCATCAATAGTAGAGAGACCATCAATGTTTAGTCGCGAAAAGTTTTCTCTTTCTATGTGTGTTTCTTGTAGGAGAAGAACATCAATTTGATGATCTTTTACAATACGAGTGAGGTATTCTCTTTTCGCGGCTGAGAGGCCCTCCACATTGATCTGCATTATGGAGATCAAGTGGTTGCGGTGACCGGGAGACATAATAATTATTATCTTCGGTCCCAAGTAAATTAGCGGCGTTCGTAATTAATAGATTGAGCACCTCTGTTGGGTAACCGCTAGTGCCTAGTTCGTCTTACACAAAACAAACACAACACTGTCACTGCGTAACACATGTTTTGCACTATTGTTTTGAGTAGGTAGTCGGGCAATTAGGATGTTATTTATGTTTAAAATAGGACTGATCTACGGACTGTATTATTTTAACAAATAATACGTCCGAGCGCGCCCGGATCACAGAACGAACGATTAAAAGTTTCCTTAATTAAAAGGCGCCTTATAACCTCTACTATAACATTTTCGACTAAAAATAAACACTTCGCGATCTCCATCTCGACGCCATTTTGAAAACAGTGTCAAAATCAAAGCGTACTGAGAGATCGTTTCTATATCGGTGGAATGTGTATGAACAGGTGAGAAGATCAATGGATGTCCGGCGAATTTTGTTTTTTCGCCTGGCGATATATTTTGAAATTCGCCTGGCGATATTCGCCAAATGTGAACACCCCATAAGCTACAGGGCGACATGCCGAAGGCTCCGATATTTTCTCCGATATACCTCAACAACACCTATATGTGTACGAAAGTGTTTGTTAAATTTACATAGATATATATAACCTTATATAAAACATTGTAAAAAATCAATAAACATAAATATTTTTTTATTTAAATAATAGAATTATGTAGGTACATTGATTTATTTGATTTAAATGTTTTTATGTGTAAATTTGCTTGTAATCAATGTACAGCAAACAATAAATAAATTGAAAAAACTCAAAAAAGAAGGACAATGACAATTTCAAAATAATTACCCACATCATCACGGTACCTCTTACAAGTTGATGAGCCAGTGGAGTATGGGCCAACTGCGCATTATAAACATGCAGGTCGTCTTCTTCGTGTGCCAATAATAAATAAAGCATTTAGGATGAGACCTAATCACTGAATCGAAGATATTAAATTATTTATATGATTTCATGCACGGCACAACGCCATCAAATAAATAAAATATCTGATGCAATTCAACATTTTTTTAAATAACAACTACACATCTTTATCACACGTTGTTTTCAAAAAATGTTTTGTTCTTGATGTTATACCCGCCTTTTACAGGACACTCGAAAAATTATATATTTGAAAGTGGGTGAGACTTATTTTTTGCCTGGGACTCATCGGAGAAAATTAAAATAACTGCGCAACAAATAAAATCAACAAAATCAAACACATGTAGGTACTGTATTGACAAATGCTGACACAAGATATTTACGAACGTATGTACAATAATATTTTGAGTAGGTAATTATTACGTACAATAATAAAAATGTTTCTTTCAACAATGATTCTCATTGTGTAATAGGTATGTGCTTTATTGTATTTTATAATAATATGTACATGCCGCATAACATCAACGAAATCAACAATAGTATTAAGTAGTAATATAACTATCCTCAGCAGTAGCGACAGAAAGTGGCAGACCGGTACTTTTAAGTTAAATCTATAGACAAAATATTATTGGTAACAATGCTAGTCTTTTGTATTGTAGGTTTACTAGTCTTTATACCCGCAAAACTCTACACACCAACTTAATCCCATGAAATTCCCGGCCTGTATGGAAAACGTTTAGAACTTTTCTATAAGTTTTCGAGTGTCCTGTAAAACGGAAATGTTCGTGAAACATTACTTTGTAAAACATTCAACATCTTCAATTCAGCGATGAGGTATGCCACCCATCCGGAATATCTTCTTCTTCTTCCTCGTGTGATAGATCATCGATCTGTTGTTTCGGAAGTGATTCCCTCTTGTGACCCTGAGGACCAGCTATCTTTCCATCTCTTTGGTGGTCTTCCTCGCAAACGTGAGCCAGCCGGTGTCTTCTTTGCAGCAATGTGGGCGATCCTGTTTTCAGCCACCCTGTCTATATGGTCTCTCCAGAATCGTCTCCTCTTCCTACTCCATCTCACTATGTCCTCCGTGTCGCATATCCTTCTAATCTCAGTGTTTCTAAATCTAATCCGGAATATCTTTCCTTTTATTGACGATGAAGGCTTGCATGTATGTGACATGCACTTAATCCAGATGCTATCTCCATTGTGGGAAATGCCGTGATGGTATAAATGAATGAATGGTCTTTGTAAATAATTTGCATTCGATATTTTTAAAAGATGCAATTGTATCAATATCAACTCCATAAAATGATTAGGTAATAAATATTGTTATATACCATTAGAAGAGAAGAAGTGAGCCGAATACGGGCCTATATGCTGAGCATCGTATAGGTGCCTACCTATAATGTTTTCACTTTAGTTTATAATTATGTTTTTCAGTTAAGATGTTCCTACAGAGAAGAATAAAATAAATAAATTTATTAAAAGCTTTGGCATAGAATTTACAACAATATTGTCAAATAAAATAAAAACCTGGCTAGAAATAAAAGTATTTTTGAAAATAAAGGGTATTTTGATAGGGGTCCACCAGATAAATATTATATATTACTTTTATTCAAAATTTAAATATACCTACTATATCATACCATCAAAAACATATCACCGAGAAGTTCACGTCAAGAATACGCGAACAAGAGTACAATGGTGTTACAAATAATAATAAAATGCGTCTATCTACTCTGACAGAGTAACAGATGAGTATATATCAAAATTTTGGAAATATGTTACACTATTCACTGTGTAGGTGGTTTAGGTAGTGAGATATCATTATGAAAAACTAATATAATCCCGAATTGATGTAAGCAGTGCGTGTATGAGAAGTTTTATGACTGTAAAAAAAAACGAAAAAAGTATACGAGGATAGATGTATTCATAGGTATAGCATTTCGTCCTTCCTGCTTACTCCACTTTGGATCCTGCCTGAGAATTAATTATTTGCTTAGGTTATATCAATTTCAGATCTGGAATAATATTAACTTGGTAAAAACAAAGTTTGCTAAGAGTTTTTTTTTAATCTTCATATATTATATGTTCTACGATAATAATTTTGTAACATCACTGTCTTCATCCCTCATTCCATATGTCAGGGTGATAGCTGTGCTGTAATAACGATATTGAAAAAGCATAATTTTTATAATAATACAAACTCAACCCACTCAAACTCAAATTCCTTCTGCTTATAGCAAATAATAAAGAGATGATAGCGCTACCAAACACTAATATAAATAACCAATAAAATAACGTTATTTTATTAGCAATGACTTGCAGCTATTCAGTTGCTTAAATAGGTAATTCAAAGTCTTGCAATACGTTATAATTTTTTCAAAATAACAAACTTTCATAAATTTTAATAATATCAAATAACTTTTAAAATTTATTAATGTTTTTTTTAAATTACTACGGATAAGAAATATTAAAAATAATAACTTCGATTTGACAGACATAAAACACTTGATACTTACAAGGGTTAATCGCCAATATTATAAAAAAATACTTGATCCAAAATTTTATTAATTATTTGAAGTATTGATTATTCTAAATAATCCGTGGAGTTCTTAGCAGATCGGTCTCCCATTTTTATCTGTAATTTTCCAGTGTCCAGTAGGAGGTAGGTATTCGTAATACATGACGTTTAAGACATTTAAAATCTTCAGTTCAGGGATGAGGTGTGCCACCTATTTTAAATGGCTTGACTTTTATTGGCACGGAGAGGACAAATTGAATGCTTATTACGTGCAGTTATTCCGCTGTTTACTCCACATAATATAGGGTGATGCCGTGTAATTCTAAATAAATAAGCTACAAATGTGCTATAACTATTACATAACGTATTGATTATAATAACGTTATAACTTCATTGTTAAACAATTCCATTTCTAAATAATGAAGGAGATCGTAGGGATGAGAGGAACCATCAGTCATTCGGTTCATTAGTCAATATGTCCCAGAATATTGGAAAAAGGGAGTCAGTTAGCTACTATAGCAGCTATTACTAAAATATATAATATAATACTGTTGTGCTATGTAACATATTATTATGTCTAATACTGGGGCTGGAAACAAACGATTAATAGATTAACGAATTAATGAACTCAAAATTGTGATTAACTTTAACTTAATAATTATGTATCTGCACCATCATGACTTGTATGTACATACCTCAAGAAGTGTAGCTAGTAAAACAACTACACGAAATGAACATACATGTCATCCTCTCCGTGTCAATAAATTAAAAATAATTAGAATGAGTGGCATACCTTATCGATAAATGAAGACGTTAAATTGTACGTGATGTTTATCGAATACCCGTCATTCATAAATGACACAAATTCGTTAATTGTAACGTTGATTTTCGTTCAAAAACGATCCGTAAAATTAAATAAAGTATGCTTTTTTATTTACTAGGGAGGGTTACTCCAACAAAATAGCCGGTATCCATCACAGGCATTAGCTTTTGGCAAAAGTTCCCGATTTCTTCACGCTGGATTTTTTTTAGCTCCTACAATCAATTATAAACATTACAGTTTCATTGAAGGAGACCCACCGTCCACTCGAGTAGCTCAGAAGTCTGGGGACTTCCATTTATCCGATTAAATTTCTACACTAACAAATTTGTACACACAAGAGGTGCCATTACAATTTCAAAAAAATAAGATGTTTAACAAAGATAACTTTTTCATTCTTCTTCTTTTCGTGTCGGTCAGCAACGAAAAATAATAAAAACACCAAATCCACATCTACACTCCCATTCCCTCCCAGAAAGCAACGACCTCTCTTGCAGCTCCTCCTAGGTGAGTTCGCCCTACGAATTCCTCCCAGTGACACTGTCTGGGAGCCATTGGGCATGTTAGGAGATGTCCAGTGTCTTGCTCCTCTCCACAGTCACACGCCGTGCTCTCAGCCAAGCCCCATCTCTAGAGGTTCTTTCTAGTGCGTCCCACTCCTGTTCTGATTCTGTTGAGAGTTTTTCACATCGGCCACGGTAGGTCACTTTTTCATTAACCGAATATTGATTTAACTGAGTTAAATTTTAGATTAACGATTCCCAACTCTACCTGATGTGTATTACGTACACTGCTGCCGATATTGCGGGAACGCAACACGAATCGAAACGAAACGAATTCATTCGATTCGCTCGTTTACCCGAATGTAATCAATTATTATTATTAGAATTGTTGAAACAACAAGTTTGATGAATTGTTTATTTTATTTATTGCTTTTTAGATTGCCAAAAAAGCTTTGACCCTAGTTAGTACGTATCATCGTAAGATCATTAGTAATAATGTAAACTGAGGATTACATTAATACAAGTAGGTATGGTTTTGATAGGACGATATGGAATACAATACATTTTTTTAGATTATCTGAGTTTTTGTTATAATCCCAATACAACTTTATACTGATTTCACAGTTAGTCAAAAGCTCATATTGTGAAAGGTGAGTTTGCCGACACCTTGTATCGAACTGCACACCTCTTGTGCATGAGACCTTAGCTCCACCTCAAGGCTACTGCCGATTTCAAACCAACCACACACAAGACAAGATATACGAATGTTTTTCCACATATTTCCTGATGGTATGAACAGAATAAACTATGAAAATATTCTCTTATCATTCAACTTTTGACTCATTATTCGTGTAACATATTTTTTTAGGTGAATTTGTCTAAATTTATCTATCTATAGTATAGATAGATAAATTTAGATTCTATACCATTAGGGCATCTCGCACCACAAGTGGAGAAGCCAGTAAGTGAACAACATGTAAAGAAATACACACATTTCGCTTGAATTATTCAATGTGAAAGAAAACTATACCTGTTATAAAACCTATTCAATGACTTAGCTTATTGGAAAAACTCTTTAAAACCGAAAGAAATGAAGAACACGGCTAGTTCAAGTTTTCTTCACATCGGCTTATCGTTTTCTTGCTTTCATAATACTCACACCTCTTATAGGTACAACTTTATCTTAATATGGTCCTTTAATCCAATCTTTTATCTACTTTAATCCTTCATCAATGCGATGAATATAGCGCCCCTTCTGAGAAAATGTTTTCGAAACTATTAGAGCAGAATTAAATAAAAGTTTTACACCGGTTACAATACAATCATCAATAGACTGCTTGTGAATACTGTGGGTTTCCCCTAGTTTATACATTCTAGGGTCATTTCTGTATGTATTATAGAACTGACCAATTCAACACAAATTGCTCTACACACGCACGTGTTCTAATCCAAATATTTACAAAACGGTGAAATACAGAATTTTATAATATAATTTTCACGGTTATAAATATAAATCATCCAAAAAGATAAATCTGATATAAATTCAACGAAAATGAGTCATTGCAAAATTTAATAATATTAAATTATAAAACAAAATTTGAATAGATATTTGATATAAATATCCCAAAAGTTAAATCTGATATAATAAATATAATAAATCTGTCATAAATTTTGAGTATTTGTATTCAAGGTTATGTTTTTTAAAAAAAACTATATATAGCATAGGTATTTGTGAAACACTTAACAGATTATAAATTTTTACAAACACACAAAAGAATAAATATACGATTCAGTCGGTCAGATTCATAAATTTCCACCAACTAAACAATACCCACAAAACTAATAGGATTATGATCATTTCGATAATCGACTTTCATCCCCATAACATCTCTCCCTCTAATGGCGACACAATTTTCATTTTCTTCTTATCCAAAAACCGGTTTCTATTTCCAATTCCACTTAATCGGTCACTCTCTACTTATATCACGGAGTGTGTTGTCAGATGAAGCGTAATGTCTCATTTTGTTGCTTTAACGAATTGAGACCAAACTAGACTCCCTGCGGAATGCCAAAATCTCTCGTATTGAATATAGAGATAAGAACAATTTTCTATTGAAATTAATTGATACTTGTTAGTTTTTTTTTTTAAGATTTAACTGTAGAGTTGTTCTTTGAAGACATTCGTTATTAGTTCAAATACAATATTTCCACATCCGAACATCCTTTTGATACAACAAATGTATTGGATTACTTCATTATTATTGGAACGGGTCCACTGAATGTCTGAATTCAATTAAGATTTTCCACAAAGCGTACTGCAATTATGTTATATATTGGTACCTACAACATATTATTAATATTATTATTTCCTTTGTAGCGTTTAAGAAGATTAATGAAAGGGAAAACACATAACCCTGGGATAATAGAAAACAATTATGGATGCAATGAACCACATAAAGGTACCAATGATCTAATAGAGGTAGGTACTGAGCAGTGAGAATGAATTACTATATTAGTACAAATAAAAACTACGTTTGTCATACGTTATAAAACAATATAACCAGTCTCATACTATTTTCTTTATCTCCACATCTTAAGGAACTAAAATAAGTTCCTGACTCTCATTAAGCTTATCTAGGACTTTTTTTTTTTTTTTTTTAAAAAGATATATCTGGGTTTTGTTATAAACCCAAATACAACCTTATACACCTTTCACAGTAAGCTAAAAGCTTGTGTCGTGAAAGGGGAGTTTGCCGGCACCGGGATCGAACCCCGGACCTCATGTTCATAAGGCCGAGACTCTACCTCCAGGCTACCGACGAACTTAATTATAATGTTATTGGAGATACAGCGATTATAATCTGGATAGCATTTTTTTGCATAGGTACTGATTACGTTTTGCACTTATTTTTTATTACGTAATTTCAGAACTACATAGACCAAAAATATGCCTGCCCAAAATGTTGAAATGCCATCGAGTGTTTAATACCATTCCAGAAATAAACAAAAGAAGGAAAGGGGGAGGGTAGTAGAAATATTTTTGTTTGAACTAAGAACAAAATATACTTACCTATATGTTTTGATATGTATTAATTTTATATGTAGAAACACTGCGTTAGGACGATACGATTAAATATTGCTGGTTATGTGATAAAAAAAATAGGTGATAAGAGATCAGAAAACAAAATAGTATACAATTCTATGTGGTATAACGTAATCAATGGAATATTGGAATCATTCGCTGAATAAAGATATCAAAATTTGAATAAACAATAATAAAAAATGTTTATATTACTGACGTTAGGTCTGACGATGATATAGACATCTTGTCGAAACAGAACAAAGAGAATAAGATAATATGGCGTAACAATAACAAGACGTTACTGAAGACAGATGTGAATTATTATTTTGATGGAATAACAGAATGGAGAAATAATCAGTTATTTATACATAATACGTATTACATTGTGATCTACGATTTATTTGGATCATTGATCTTGAAATACAGTGGTGCCTCGCATAACGAACGCCTCGCACAGCGAACGCTGCACACAACGAACTTCCTTTTCGTTCATTTCACGATTCATACAACGAACTTCGCTTCACACAACGAACTTCGCTTCACACAACGAAGTCGCCCACTTCACACGATCACTGCCGATTTATTGCATCCTTCCGCGCAGGCAGTCGTTAGTCACTGAGCAGTACGCTTAACTTACGCACGTGTCGCAGCAATCGTTCATCATTACAACGAAGTCGCCCGATCTTCTACGATCACTGCCGATTAATTGCATCCTCCCGCGCAGGCAGTCGTTAGACTCGTTAGTCACTGCGTAGTACGCGTCATCTGATAACGAGGAGCAACAATCAACCAATTCCAACTGCTGACATCAAGAACATCCTGGTCAAATGGAAAGCAGTTCAGGAGTTTACCAATGCCCACTATCCGGATTCCGCTGAAGCAAACAGGATCAACGACCTGTACTCCGATACTCTTGTCCGTTATTTCCGGCAGATGTTGAAGAAAAGAGAGAAACAAACGACTTTGGACAGGTTTTTCACTGCACCATCGGCCAAAAAGCGGAAAATGGATGAAGATGTGCAAGATTCGATTATTTCTTAAAATTAAAAAATGTGTGTTTTTTTCATTATGTTTTTAGATGTATGTATCTAAATAAAAATAATAACAAAAAAATTATCTTTTTTTTATGTCATCTTACCATATTTTATGCTACAGAACGAATTATTTTCTTTAACATGTATTGTTATGGGAAAACGCGTTTCACATAACGAACTTTTCGCATAACGAACTTGCTCCTGGAACGAATTAAGTTCGTTGTGTGAGGCACCACTGTATCTGTCTGTAGTAACGCAGTGCGATGGTAAAATTGTATTATCAAGTTTTTCTAACTAACATGTATCGACCATATTGTGGATCGATATCGAAGTGATTGAATTGAATGCCATGGATACAAGACATCGTAATTTGACATCATTTCCTCAAAGAAGATAGGCTTCCTTGCAGAGAGTGACACACGCACTAGGATTCGACTTCATTGGCAATGCAAAATAATTATCAGAAAAGGGTTTTCGTAAGATCAATTAATGAGGATAATTTTGACTATATAGTTGAGATTAGAGATGCTACAAGCGTCAGGTTTAATTTTAAGCCTCACAAGAATATTTTGTATTTTACACATACTCCGGTAGCTAGTTGACCTTGCGTTAATTGAAATTAAATGTATCCCGTCGAATTATCTCTGATCCTTGATTGTTAAGAGCACTTTCTATTGTGAACAATAATTTTTTCATCATTTTTTAAATAATTTTTTACTAAATATTTCCATCATTTTCAACGAGTCTGCAACAATGTAGTAGGGAGGTATATCATCTATTCTAAAACAGTCGAAGAATTTAAAATATACATATAAAAATGCCGTCAATCACATGAGAAATTGATTAAATAAACACAAAATCAGATCAAAGAAAATATGTTCTAACACGTATTGTCTGATCGCTGATGATATTTTCAACAAATTAATTATAATGTATACATAATAAAATACTTATGTATCTAACAGAAATATATTATTTATCTAGAGAGCAATCAAAGCAGATGCTAGGAGTAAAAAAGTCTTTGAATATTTCAAACATAAAACATCATGGTTTTATTGATAGATGAACGACAAAGGTTTTCCAGTTTTAAACGAAAGCGGGCAAAAGTGTAAGAAGGTCTCAGACAAGATGACATGTTGACTTAAAAAAACTGTAAAAAGTAAATGGATACAGTACTCTACTAGATATGAATTTATGCAAAATTTCAAAAAGGGTGAATAAGAAATGGAAGCCAATAGGTAAACGAATGAATTGTGCTTTGTGTAAAACAAAAACCACGGGTTGGTTGGTGGCTGAATGCTTTCTCGCTGAATACAATAACTGTATCTATAATAAATAATGATTCTTAGGATAATATAAATACTAAGCGAAAAACTGAGAGAGTTAGTATGTTCTGGGACACCACAGAGATAGTATGTAGTCACAAATTATTGATAAATGATAACATTGTGGTCATTCGACTGACCATACGTGTCTTGGATATCTGCCATAATCTGAACTTTAATTAATACAACTATGTACTTAGATACATGCAATCGTGTCTACTAGGCACAACAACATTGGTAAAATATTTGCCTTTGTTGTTATTAGATTTTTAAATGAATGCAATCATAATATCAAATATCAAAGTTAATAAAATATTGGAAGCAAATTCAAAAATAACATGACTTAACATTGCACCAATAATAATACAGATTACATAATAATAATATAATGTATTGGTTATCAGTTCCATGAAGTCTTTGGTAAAAAAAAAAATAGATCTACCTACTCTCTTCCGTAAGTTTTCAGGTGTCCTCTAAAAAGCAGATATTCGTAAAACATCACAAATAAAACATTTAATATATTTAATCCAGCGATGAGGTATGTCACCCAACCTGAATGTGTTTTTTTATTGTCACGGAGAGAACGATCTGCTTTCACTACGTCAGCGAGCAGGTAGCAGAATTCATAATATAATTAAAACACGCTTTTTGGAAACGTTTTTCTCAATAAAAAATCAATATAGAGATAAACATATGTTTCTAAATTCACGATGGTCTGCGTGCTTATCACATGCGACAAGGGTACTGGCTATTCCACTTATGGGATATACCATAAAGGCATAGATAGAAAAATGGATCATCCAAATTTGCACATGATTTAAAGGTTTCAGTCTTCCAATCATCAGCTCAAGGGTTCGATTTCGATTTATTTGCTTTCACTACATATCACATTAAGGATATATTGGATCTGTTCGTATCTATATTCATCTAAAAAAATGTATAAATTAAAACTTTATAAAAACTTAAGCGTAAAATATTATTATGAGCCTAGAACAGAATGTAATAGGCGAAATGTTAACACCTTATGATGATACATTGATATATAAAAAATATGTTTTTTTATCACTGTTTATAAATTAGATATGTCCCATAAATCGTTATCGGGATACATTCGGGATGGAGAGACGTTATGTTGTGAAGATCGAATCTTGATTATCCGCTACACAAATCATCCAGGGTCATTTAATAATGAGGATTTTTCAAATAATTTATTACGATTTTTTTAATATTAAGGCTCTACAGAACACTTATATAGGTACTACAATAATTATTAACATTTTTATCTACCTATATTAAAAATGTGTTTCCAACGATGCACGCACGACTTTATCTGTCTCTCTTGGTTTCAATACAGTGGATTTTTTGCAGCAAAGCTCTGCATTTTTCTTTCCATCGCACTCTATCTTATGCGACCCTCTTCACCTCTTAGCATGATCATATCCTCATATAGATCGACGAAGTATTCTCAGCGTGAGTGCCTTCTATGATTCGTCCCATCAACCATCCCTTATATTATTCCTTTCTCCTTCGATTGTGTTAGGGAGATGTAGTCTCTCCAGGGTATTCACAACATTCTTCTATAAGACCACATCTCGAACTATAGATTCATAACATAAGAAGCGAGTGACATTAACTTGGTCATGATTGCATACTTGTACATAATGTAGTTGTAAAAATGGGTAATTTTTAATTTTATCTACATTCATATAAACTCAAGCTATGTCCCAAGTGGGGTAGGCAGAATGAACAAAACGCCACATTGCTCTATCCTTTAATATTTTTTTCGCTTCCTCCACAGTCATGCAATTTTCATATATGCACGCCGATTTATTTTACTCAACAATTTCTGAAATTTGATCCACACGGTTAAGCCACAATGTTCTTGAACATCCGCGCTTTCTCACACCTCCTCTTTCAGACCTCACTCCACGAGTCCTTATGTATAAAAAATATTTTTAGTGCATTCAAAACTACTGTGTATTAGTAAATGATACATAGAGCCTTAATGTAATTTATTATTATTTTAATATAAAATGTAATTAATTCCTATAATTGATGCGATATCATTTAATACCTTATTTTTAATTTAAATTTTATTGATAATTAAATGGTCAAGTAAAAATAATAGTAAAAGGTGGTGTGATATTTTAATACATTCTTTAGATTGCATTTGATACATTGAACTAATGATATAATATAGCATTGAACCTGATACTAAATATTCAATGAAAGATGTATAAAATAGGATAGCAAAAACCCCATAGGGAAACTACACCATCATGGTATCTACCACAAGTGGGGTAGCCAGTGGACCAACTGCATTTTTTACGAACACCTCTAGGTAAGCACTACCTGGTAGGTTTAAAAACACAACAGAACGTGAAATATATTATACCTACGAGTATATTAATCGCACTGTTAAAGACATTCATTTCCTTTGATCTGTTCAATAGCAATTCGAATTTTTTTTTTTTTTTATAAATATAGAAGCACAAAACAGACAATAACTACTTACATAAATAAATTAAGAAAAAAGGTTAATCTTTCAGAGATCAGCTATCATCCAATACCATGCGCCACAATTAATTTTAAAAAGATAGGTACCTAACATTCCGGTCATCTCAACATGCCTACATTATACACAGTATCGCTCGCTCACTCAATCATCACACTAGCACAAAAACAAATCAATAATAATGATTAAAACAAAAAAAAAAAAACAAAAAAAATCAAGGGGAAAGGAAAAAAAGGGGGGGAGGGAGATTACCGCGTACCTGACGATTCATTTAGAAGTGTGGAATTTATTGGTGGAATGGAAAATAGGTAGGTACATATTATTTTTTCCATTGCTAAATATTAGATATTTAAAGGGAACCGTATTTTTTATTTTTTTTATTTTAACAGATACAACAGCTTTAACAATGAACAATACAATAATAATATACGCCTCGATACAGGGCAACCTAGTGAGGCTGCTGCAACTTAATTGAAGATAATTGGTGATATATTGTTTCAGCGTTTGTATATTGATATTGATTGAATAAAGAAATATTTATTATTTATTTGATTGAATAAACATTTAATAATTTACATCGCCAATTAATTTACATCGCCAATTAATTTACATCGCCAATTAATTTACATCGCCAGTTAATTTACATCGCCAATTAATTTACATCGCCAGTTAATTTTAGAGTAATTCATTTGAAGAAAACTGAAAGAGTGGCGTTGATTGTGTGTATTACCAAATTTTTCAATATTTTATATTATGGATTTGAATTATGTAACTCCACAGTCGACATGTATGTTTAATTATTGATTTAATCCACATAGCATAACGTTCCCTAATACGGACATAAAATTGGAACTTGATCAATAATAATACTAATAATAATCAGTTTTTATAGATCATAAAAATGTGTATCACGAAGTATTTTCTAAGAAATTAAAAATAAAAAATAAAATTAATCCATCGCAATAAAAAATCATGTTATTAGATAGATATATTGACTAGTATTATTTACCCAGTGTAGGTATATAATGTCCAATATATCTAGAGCATAGAATTTATATTCCCTATTATTTTAAATTATTTTAATAATATTTTAAGCAAAATAGTCATAATTCACTCGATTACGGGTGCCTTGCCGTAAAATGAAATAAGCAAAATAATATTATAATATTTATTCATTCATATTTTATTCTCACTTACACTTATACCTGTTTGACAATAAATATTTATCCTCTTTTGACATTAAATTTTTAAGTATTATTGATTGACAAAAATAATAATTATCTCATTACTAATTTTTTACTTGTATGACTTTATATTTATGAATCCTCTACTGAAAATGACTTGTTTAAATATTTTATTTTGACATATTTATAAGAATTGTATTATATAGGTACATTTATTTTACCAGTATTACTATTTTTGAATCGACACATTAATTGTAATTTTTTTGTCATGTTGTTGTTCTCTATTCTGATTTGATTGTAAACATGTTAAAAAAGGCTAACGCCGTGAATATATGTAAATAAATATGTAAATAAATAAATTATGAAATATACGGCAAGTCGAGGCTTAACCGATCACTTTCAGTGTCCATGAACAACGTTCACAAATTTCGTAATTCTCCGAGCGGGTCCCATATATGTCAATAAATTCTTTCCATAGAATCCCGACCAAAAATAGGTCTCACACTCTTTCAAGTATTTTTTGGGTGTCCTGTAAAAGACAGGTATTCGTAAAACACCGCTATAAGACATTCGACATTTTTAATTCAGCGATGAGGCACGCCACCCATTCTGAATTTCTAGGTATTTTTGTCGATACAGAGAGGATGACTGCCGTATTATTACATGCAATGAGTCTTCTAGCTACTCCACATAATTGTGGGAGATGCAGTAATGTTATAGACATTATATAGGTTTGGAATAAATGTAAACACGATGTGTTTGAATATTCTCTGCTTCAATTTGACTCAGGTCTCCAGACATACAAATATACAAACATTCAAAAATATTATTATAATAACATAAAAAGCACAAGAAATCCGATTTAAAAGTCGTTAAATAATCCATTATTTAATAAAAATATTTTTATAATTCATACACGTTTTTTATTATAATCTTATGATTGATACACTAGTCGTAATAAAAAATTTAATTTTAATAATGCACATTAAAAACATGATATGTACATACCAACATAGTAACGTAATCATATGCATAGTTATCTAGTAAGCTTGTACATGTTAAAAGAATAAGTGACGATACCTGAAGATAAGTGTAGACAAGAGTAACTCACAAAAATAGATTACCTAATTACTGTGGTGACAAGGTAAAGGGGCATAAGTCAGATTTGCAATATTGAGTTATTCCCTCCACAGAAATGTAGGTAGGTATATGTCATACCTCACAAAGTAATGGCATCAAAGGTAGCCTATTGTACTAGGTAACCCTTGATGCCATTATTTGTGAGGTATAATAACTCAATACTGCAAAACTGACTCACGCCCCTTTACCTTGTCACCACAGTTAATGATGGACCTCGGAAAAAGGGTGAGTAATTTTAACATTATAGGAGTGGAACAGGTCTAAACATCTATATTATCATAGCATCCCTCTAAGCAGAGTACCCAATAATCTCATAACATGTAAGAAAACACAGATCGTCCTCTGTGTGCCGCAATAATAAGATGCTAAATTGTTCAAATTCAAACATGTTTATTATTAAGGTATATATCGGATCCCGTGGAGCACCCGGTAAAGAATTGGTCTCCCACTCTTCCCTGTAAGTTTTCGAGTGTCCTGTAAAAGGCATATGTTCGAAAAAACTAAGACATTGAACATCTTAAATTCAGCGATGAGGTTTGCCACCCATCCTGAATGTCTTGATTTTATATTGGCACGAAGAGAACAGTTTGCATGTTTCTCACATGCAGTTGGTCTACTGGCTACCCCACTTGTGGGATATGCCGTGATGGTGTAGTAGCAGTATATATACCTATAGGCACATTTTTTTATTCAATTCACACAGTTTTTTTTTCAACAACATAATACACAACTTATTTCTTCCACATTGAAAAGAGCTAATACTTTGAGCGATAATTTCATTGGTTGTATAAATATCGTCCTGTGATATATTAAGAAACATGAAATGAGATGTAAGAACTTAATATTTGTGTAAGTATTTAACTTTTTAAAGATACATACAATCGTAGCATCTCTTACGAGTAGGACAGCCAAATGATTTAAAGTAGGTACCTCTGTGAAAAACAAATAGGTTATTCTCCTCGTGCTATGATATAAATGAAGACATTAGGGATGGTTGACAACCAAATATTTTATGTTTTTTGCAGGATTCATAAAAAGTATAACCAAGAAACTAACTAGTTTCAATTTGATATAATTTTTCATGTATCTAGTAGGTATACTTGGTGAAAATTTAAGCCCATATTTTTTTTTTATAGCCTTATTTTTTTTCTAAAGCATTAAGAACAGAAAAAATCTCCCAAGTGGTCGTCAACGTCGGGGGGACCCGAGAAGACACGTAAAAAGAAGAAGTTAAGTCTTATTTTGTATAATTATGTTTTATTTCAATTTGCAATTATAATATTGACATGTAAAAAGGCTTTTATCGTATTTTCTTTTTTAGTTATGTCGTAAATGAATAAAAAAAACTCTATTCTCGAGACCGTGAAACTCTATTGCATCGATCAGATGAAGGATTTAGTTTGAAGATTGAAGTATACGTAACACCTTTATAGACATAATAATAATTAATAATAGACTTTTGTCTGCATATAAATAGAACTAGGTAGAACATATTATTTAAGTAGGTAATAATTTTATTAATATTACAATATGTGATATTAAAAACTCAACAATCAAAAGAGCGGCAATAAAAAGCGTAATAAATTAGTTGAATTTACGATGTATAAATGAATCGCTCTCTTTTTACATATTGTAGGTATGTATGTATAATAAAACGTAGTTATATACCTAGATGATTATTATTAGTAACTAATTCTACATACATTCAACACACGAATAAACATAATAATATATAGATTTATAATATAAGATATTATGCGCTGTAAAAATCTTTGAGAATAACCACCGATTAATAATATTTTTATAACTTCGTTTACGTTTACAACAAACAGTAGACAGTGATTGTCAACATTTTTTACAAGACAAATTTACCAACCATAAAATATGCATAAAACGTATGATATCATAGACTAGAAACTTTAAAAAAATGGTAGCGAGTGCAATCGAATCAAGGGACCAAAATATTTTATTAATCAATCTCAAACAAGCGTTGGTCCGAGTTTATGAAATAGTATATGTATAGGTATATTGTTATGAGTAGGGGTGTGACGTACCTACATAATTATTATAATACTTACGATAAGTGAGAAAGAGACAACAATTGTATATTTATGTCATGAAGTAAAATAGACAATTCAGAATGAGTGGCGTAAACGCATCGCTAAATTGAAGATTGATGTATGATATGTGATGTTTTACAAAAACCCGCCTTTCACAGAACACTCAAAAACTTTTTAAAAAAGTGGGAAACCTATTCTTTGCCGGAGATTCTTTATTTTGGAAAATATGATTCGCAATTTCGCTGCACGTACCGAGCTGTGCAAAACTAACAATTTATTTCATTCTGCAAGAGGGGCTTAAATTCACAATAGTTCAGCTTACGTGTAATCTATGAAATGTAATGATTAAAAAAAAATATGTGTCATTAGATGGAGATTATTGTTTCAAGATTTGAGAGAAAAATAAAATGCATACTATGTGTCGAACTATTAGTCCGAAATCCATTGGTTTGAGAGCGCTGTAAGATCATTTGAATATAGGCGGTCATTCACAAAAGAAATTTGAACACAGTTTGTGGTTTAGTTGTCAACATAATACAACACGTATCGGGTTCGATTCCCAGACTAAATTATTCATTAAAAATACATCAAATATAAATAAAACAAAAGACTTGATTTGGTTTTGAAAAATCATATACCTACCGCGATAAACTCGTCAACAGAGTACAACTTATTTTGATTATTGTATTTTAGTTTAGTATAGCTTTTGTTTTTCATTGAACTTCTTCAGTTTTGAATAATAAATGGATGGTCAATCTTTCACTTTAATAATAGCAAAATAATCATAGTATCGCATTCATTGGAGCGAATAAATGAAGAAAAGTTGACGAAGGGAAAGTATATAACTGAAAGAGGGGGTGTGAGGTAGCGATGACGTAAAAAAAATCGACGTGAATGTACGAGAAACTGAATGAATGTGGAGGAAGCGAAAAAATTATGCAAGGATAGGTCAATATGGAATATCGTTCACTCTGCTTACCCCATTTGGGATACGGCGTGAGGGTGTAGATAATATTTAATTATGGTATAGAGATTTATGTTGTACTATAAAACTTCGGTTAATCTATCGATTTATGGGTACCTTCATGGTATTTCCACAAGTCGAGTAGCCAGTATAGATCATTCACATAATAATATAATTATGTGACTAACATATAGATCATTCTCAGCGTGCAGTATTGAAACTTTAAGCTATAAAAAACATCCATTATAATTCTGCAATTTGGACTGCTTCATATTTGTTATTTTTTCTTTTTTGCTCTAGAAGTTTCTTATGGCTAGAACAAAGTTTTTGCACAAAATAACAATATCTCACTTACCTCAACAAACGATTTATAGAAAGAACCATCGTCCGTCGTGAATACATCATTGACAAGCGGTTCATCAGAAAAACCCATTTTGTCAATCAAAACAAAACACACAATAAATCTACAATTAGATTACAAAAACTAAACTACAAAAAACAAGATTAAAACACTAAAACATTCTAATTGTTTGAATTGATTGCAAAGGGAACGTGTCTCTCGTCAAACGTCAAATTTAAAAAGGAACACAGCTACGGTTGTAACATGCGTCATAGACAATAAAAAATATTTTACACAAAAGTAGGTCCTCCCGTTAATCGAACTGAATGCAGTCGCGAACCGAGCGATTTTATATTTTATTTTTATTGAATTTTGATTTGTTTTATTGTGAAATATCGACACCGTGAACACGAGTTGTTATCACCTGTGCGTACAAGTCCGAACTGCTGCGTTTTTGTATTGTGTAAATAAAAAAAGATATTATTTAAAAGGCTGTATTACCTAGAAACTAAGGGACGGCCAATACTAACACAGAAGGGTGCCGCACAGGTATGTCGTTAGGTCAATTATTTTTAAGGCTTTGCTACCGAATGCAATAATAATAATAAAATTAACTTGCATTTTGCTTCAATCATGAGTTTATTTACATAATAAATCGCTGATCGGCGTTTTTGTAATGCATAACTAACAAATGGTTGTCATTTACATAGTTAAGCTAAAAACATACATACATAGGTATACACCATAATAATAATTTAATAAACTTACACAATCTAGTTATGCGACTGATTTCACAGTGTTAAGTATTTTTTTTCACACATACCTGAAACAAAAGAAATAAAAATTTAGATTAAATAGAAAATTTAAATGAAATCGATTCTAAACTCTCGAAAAGAAGTTCGAATACCGGAAAGTACACAAGTAGGTATTTTTTACTTGTATTTATTTTATTTTAGGTACACCAGAAAAACTAAACAAATCACTAACTAAATTATTACACTTTTGTTTTAGCTTTGAATTTTTATAGTTAGTCTCAAAAAAGGGCGGAGAATCGCCTCTGGTTTATGGAGCCCGTGCCGATTTGGACATTTGTAAGTGCCTACAAGTCAACAACAAACTATATTATTTATAAATATAAAAAAAAATATAACAAAAGCCAAGATCGTCCAGTCTAGCGATTTCTCCATATCTATTGTATTGTCCGTAAATGCAATTTCATTATACCCAACTAGCAATACATTTACCTGGTGTATTTTATTTTATACAAATTAATCAAATCAAATGGTTTTATTCAACTGTATGTATATAGTTTCAAAATATATTTATTTAACTTTTCTAACAACGGGGTTCAAAATAAATAAAACAAGCGTTTTATTCTACTATTGATTTATTCTATGAGAGAGATCTTAATCTGTCAGCAGATTGACAATGTCCTTATAAGACGAAAGACGTCTCACTCATCGAGTAAATCAATACTAGAATAAAACGCTTGTTTTATTTATTTCGATATGGAATTCTACTACCTAAACACCGACACAGTGAATAAAACGGGGTTCAAATTTAACAGACAACCCAAATAACAGGGCGAATTTAAAACAATATTTTTGTATGTAGGTACCTACTCATATACAAAAGACTTACATAATGAATAATAATGGAATTCGAAATAGAATCGTTAGGAATTCAAAAATAATTAATACATTGTAAATGTCAAAACATCCATAATAATATAATGCATCTAAATCGCTGCCATGAAATATGTACAAACAAACTTCTCTAAAATAAATAATACAACAGATAGATTAATACGCCTCTTGTTATGATAAAACAGTTATTTTGTATGATTTCATATTATTACCTGTATTCCTGCAGGATGCAGTTATTCAATAACACCATAATGCAACAATAATCCTTATATTATAAACAATTACACTAAGATTTTGTCCACATTTCTGTATACCTACATAATATTTTATATTATATTTATGGACGTTGTACAAAACTACTAATATTAATACAAAATTTACTATCGGTACACCAATGCAGAGATGTTCATTACCGATTAACAAGATTGTTAAATACCGGTTAAGTTTGGAATTAAAGTTAAATTATTCGTACTTACTTTACTTTTTGTATGGCTTCGGCTTGTTATTATATATAGCTTGTGTTTTACGTTCTATAAATCTGTAATTTCATATTCTAAATCAATTAAATCTTTTCGTTTCTTTTTCACGCTGTGGATCTTTATTTACGAATGTGATTTTTAAGTTGAAATCAAATCAAATCTGCAACAATATTAACTGTAACCAGGATAGTTGGAAGGTATCGTATTGCAGCGATAAACTCGCCCACAGTTGATAGACTATATTGTTAAGTTGTTGACTTTTCGCACTATGAAATTATTGATTTGTAACCGATGTACATACATCAAGGAATAAAATAAAGAATTTGCGTTCCAGTATCAAAAAAATTACGTGTTAATAAGTAACGAAGTTAACTTATTTGTTAACGGTTTAACGATTAACTTAGTTATTTTTTAATGAACGGTATCTAGCCCCGTATGTCGATAGTGAATAAATGCATATTGTGCCTATTTACACATTACATTTACCTGATGTTTACGAAATTTCTAGTTAATAGTTTTTTTTATTAATTCATACAAGGCATTATATTGTTTAGGTTGTAAATAAAAATTTTGAGTATTTTTTTTTTAATTTTAAACATATGGCAAAGATTAAGGTACATAATTAAATATAAGAAGAAACCAGTGATAATAACCTGTGAGATTTATTAGAATAATTACATTTAAAGTTAATATGTATTCTGAGAAATAAAACATTTTCATTCGTTCATACAAACACATTCGGTATTTCTCACAAATACGGTAGCCAGCGGATTAACTGCATGTAATAAACATGCAAATCATTATTTCCTAGCCAATAAAAGATTGGGTGGCATACCTCATGGCTGAACTGAAGATTTTATTATAAATTGAAAACGTGTCTAGTATTTGAGAAATTATATCATTAAAAATAAAATATGTTTTGGTTTTTCCTAAAAATCATAATAAAAGAGACGTCTTACTATCAACAATATAAGACAAAATTCTTTTTTTAAATATGAACAAAAGAATTTATTGATTATTGTGTATCCACCAATCAGAATTGACTATTGACTCATCATCATCATATCCGGTAGGATAGAAATAATAAAAACAATGTCACCGTCCCTTTCTTTTCAATTATAACGTACAGCAGAGCATCTCTTTCCTTCTTTTTAAATTGTTATTTCAAAGAATTTCGAAAATAATCTTTATTTCATTTTATTTATTGCACGTATTGAATTTTTACACAATTGGGAATTTATGGCTTGAGCTGTTAAATTGCTTAAGAAATCAGAAGGCGGCAATATTACATAGACAAAAAATGCTTTATTATTATTACTAAATTATGGGACATATTTTGATGATGACTTTTTGAAAGGTCTGGAAGTTCTTTTTTTGGATAACTATTTTTTTACTCAGATTATAATAATATTATGGAATAACCGTGACTTAAAAATAAAACAAGTAATGTTGATAACCAATATTTTTTCCGAAATATACAAATAAAATATAATGATGTAATTCAGTCAATATTATCCACCGACGGTACTCGGTGGAAGTTCATGTTAAATTATTAAATACTTATATAAAAGTCTATTAATTTTATCATTAATATAAGTAATTTAAAACAGTGTAAATACAAATAAATAAGAAAACGTGGGGCATTCGGCAAAGAATTGGTCTCCCACTCTGTTCCGAAAACTTTCGAGCATTCTGTAAAAGGCAGGTGTTCGAAAAATAGACATTTTATATCTTAAATTCAGCGATGAGGTATGCCACCCATCCTGAATGTCTTAATTCTTTATTGGCACACTGCTGGCTACACCATTTGTGGGATATGCCGTGACAGTATAGTAGTAATAGTCGTAATTAAGTAATTTAAAAAAATGAGTTGTGAGTGAGTACCTACTATTACAAAAAATATATAACATTGCACGTAATCTAATCAATGTTGTGTTTTGTATCAATAAAAAAATGGGTGACAAAACTGATTTACTTTCAGTAGATTGCGACTTCTCAAGAACACTGAAAAATTTAAAACCCTATGGAATTAAAAAAAAATGCATACCCACCTAGCCTATATCAGAAAACCTCGGTTCATTATTCATAATAGCATTGCGATGTCTTACACCGAATGAACACATCGAAATAATAATAAAAAGTGCATATTATGCACTTTTTACCCTGCAACTTGTATAACAAACATTATGTCATTATTATGTGTGGCGACCGGTGTGGCGCGGAGGCTTACGCACTTGCCTTCGAGTCACGAGGTCCCGGGTTCGATTCCCGGCCAGGGCATAATGAAGAATGACCTTTTTCAAATTGTCCTGGGTCTGGGTGTTACATGTATATGTGTTTAGTGCATTGTATATATGTGTATCGTCGTGTTAGCACCCATAATACAAGATTCATATCTTAGTTTGGGACTAGCTCGGTCTGTGTGAATTGTCTAAAAAAAAAAAAACATGAGCTTTGCTATGTTTGCCTACCTGAGAATGTATGCATCTAATCTCAAACTAATCTTTTATCAGTCCAACTATCTAAAGTGTTATCATTGTTATTATTCTGTGTATAGATAAATAAATAAATAAATAATAATAATAGAAGGGGGTTTTCTAACTGCAGTGGCATGTGCAATCTTGCTACCTGTATTCAAATGTGAACACGGCCAGTGTCCACCCATGTCAACAAAATTAACCAAGTGTAATTAATACTATATTATATTTACTTTAACTCACGCTGTATCTCAGTTGAGGTAGACAACACCATATAGATATACCCTTAGATACCTACTTCTTTCGTTTTTTCTACATTCGTACACTTTCTCATGCAATTAATAGTGTGTATTAATACACTTTAAATGTTTAAGGAACCCTTTCAAAATATATCTTTCAATGCAACAAACTCTGCAAAATCATTTAATTTAGGTCTGAATATAGAAAGCTTATCAAAATTCTTAGATACTTCATGAGTTAATAATTACGTAACTCTTAAAGTCATCTACCTAGATTGTGGGCAAAGAGGACGAAAAACTAATCCAAAGTGTTCTTGCACATTACTTTTGTATCCTTCACAATATTCCCATTTCTCAAAGATGAAAGCCGATTTCTTTTACTAAACACATCATCCTTATCTCCTTGGTGATGCCATACAATATTTTTTTATAGGCATGAGAAACAAAACTACTTATAATCATTCTGAAATTCTTCCTTTCATTTTGAAGCACTCGCTTTTAAATGAATGTCTGGAAGATGCTGATCTCGCAGCAAAAATATTAATTGTTTTTGACTTTTATGTTTTTGTTAATAAAATTTTATAATTATCATTACATTGTTATCACGCAGCCGTTTGCTACCCCAAATACGAAATATGCTGGATTATGTTACGCACACTGTTTAGAAGGGCATGCATGAGAAATCACATGATAGTGACGGAAGCGAAATGTGTGCCCAAGACAAGAGTTAGTGGCGCTTAAACCTTTCTACCTGCCCTGCAATGGAGGTAACGTGATGATGTTGGACTACTGTCTAATTTGACCAGTTAATAGATATCATGAATTAGCAAGATTTCACCAAATGAAATAATTAATAATTAATGAAAAATGTAATAATTAAATGATTTTCATCACATAGGAAACATGGAAATAATTATAAATAATAAAGGGATCTAAATTGCACTACATATGCGAGATCCATAATAGAATGATATCATCATGTTTCGACATGCACAATTGTAATCATCAGATGTTTATACAATTGTACTTTCACATCATTATTTACAACTTCATCTATTTATTTATTACAATGCAACGCCCTCTTGTAATTATAAAGAGATCAATTTATTTGTACTGTATAATAATATACTGAAAATAAAATAAAATGTACAATATCCTTGCATATTAGGCTATGGTGGAATATGAGTTAAATTTATTTCTCCATTGTATCTTAATTGATTTGCTGTTCTCAAAATGTGTAGATACAATTTTATAAGCATTTTGAATATCATTGAATACCTGCTAAGCTAAGCCTAGAAATAACAAATGGCCTATAACAATTTTGTACTTTTAACCTTAGCTGAATGCAATTGGAGTAACCAATCATGATTATCATACTGTAATTTTGCACCCATATATTTTGAAAGCTAAACATATTTGAAATGGTTGAGATTCGCAAAAAATAGTGGTAGGTACTCTTGGTAGGTCTTTAACAGAAATGTGAAAAAAACAGTACAATATAATATGCAATATAACTGTATAATAAATATGTATGGTGAACGAGATCAACATAGCCAAAAAGTCCTGCTTCTTCGAAAAATAGCTTTTAACGTTGCGGGACCCGTCAATGCGAATTGTTTCCCTGAAGACTTTCAGAGAAATCAATATGTATCAACATTCGGGAGAAAATTGAAGACATCGCACTTTCAACAGAGCTTCCCGCAATCTTGAGATGAATAATTGAATACTCCACCGAAGAAATTATTCATCATGTATAAAAGGAACTGAGGAAAAATTGTGACAAGAATAGTGATGTGTAGAAAGTCAAAAGAGAGAACTATGTAAAAAATGAACTCAAATTGGCTGAAATAACGTCAACAGTTTGGGAATCGTGTATCACACAGTACAAAACGGATGAATTGGCAGAAATAAAAATAATAATGTACTACAAATAATAAACTCGTAATCAATAGAATGTCCGTCCAGACAGACTCTAGAGATGAGAGGACTCAATTAAGGCGGACACATTACCTACATGTAATACATACATAAACGTATCATTGATACACATAATGGGTAGCAAGAAGAAGTCGTAGGATAGATTAGGTAAACTGTCTTATTGAGAACAGTCTAGGATTTCAGAAAACCAATAATGATACTACGGCAATCCGCTTACATCATTTGGATAAAGAGTAGGTATAAATATGCACATTCATCAATTCAAGGATCTGCAGGGCTACTCTTGACACAATCTAAATACGATCTTAATCTAGTATTGATCTTCATCATACGACGCACGAAGTGACTATTGGCCAAAAATACACGCAAACCGATAGCGCGTTAGCGGTAGCGCGGTGTTTTTGACCATAGTCCCTTCGTGCGTCGTATGATCAAGATCAAGGCTAGATTAAGATCGTGTTTAGTTTTGTCAAGAGTAACCCTGCTGACCCTTACAGTAAAATGTTTAATTAAGATTATATTCACGACAATATACCAACTTTTGTCACGAAAGTAGTGTCTTCATAAAACAAATCTGAACTATGAAAAGATTAGTCCAGATACACTACCATGAAACTATCGATCATCTTTTTACAGATACGTTCATTGTAAGCAGTGTTTTCTGTTTTATTTTGTACAAAAATAGAGGTACTTAACCATAAACAGACGTAGGTACTTCTTCAATTATTATTTTTCTTATTCAATAAATTATACCTATCACTCTCAAAATATATGTGTGAAGATAACATTATTCAACTTGCTCACCAATATAAAGAATGAATGGATAAATTTGAAAAATATAGATTTAATCTCAGGTTATTTGCGAAAAGCCTAAGATTTAAATTAGCCTATAGCATGTAATACGATCACGTGCTATTGTCTGAACGGGACGGTATGGCAGTAGAGCAGTGAACACTGAATACGGCTGTGTAAGGTCATCAATTACAGAGGAGGGCGAGGGTCTCTGACAGGGTCAGAATACCTGTCACTGATGTTGGCCAAATCATCATACATTTATACAACATACAATGACCAATACAACAAATTATTAAGTTTATTATCTATGTACTGTAGTTTAGTGTAGTTTATGCATCCACATGGATCTTTATTACAGCACAATCAATAAATAAAATGCGGTGGTTTTAGAACAAAGAAGAAAACATATATAGGTAACATACATGGGTGAGAGAAAGAGTATCTTGAGTCTTGGCCTGCCGAGGATTAAATCGCTAGACCATGTAGACCAGATCCTATAGGACGGACACGTGACAAGTACAATTAACAAGATAAAATGTTTGAGAAATTGCATGGATGTGATGGAAACAAAAAGCATGTACAAGGACAGGAGGATGTAGCGTTCGATTATTTCTGCCTATCCTATCGCGAGGGAAGTTGCCTTAAATGATAGGTATGTGTGCACATTGTACAATCAGTATCATAAAAAATAAAATATTGAGGATGACTTAGCTCATCGTTAAATTCAAGACGTTAAATGTCTTATTCGTGATGATTTACGAATAACTGCCTTTTTCTGGAAACACGAAAACTTACGGAAAAGAGTGAGAGATGTTATATTCTTTACCAGCGACTCCAGGAATGATAAATACTTTAAATCAACTGAATATTTTAATGTTCCTATTTCAAATGTGTTCTAAATAATACACAACATTCGTCATTGAATTTGTAGTTAGAAACTAAAATAAAAATTTCACGGGCGCGGCTGTTCATTATAAAGTTTTACATAGGTACCTACATAATATTCACGAGGGATGCTTAACTTAATTATTATTTATACACAATTCTCATAGAAAAACACCTAGCAAAATCGTCCTGTTAATAAACAGGGGTTAATCATTCTTCAATAATATAAAACTATCATGTTCATACGATCTATTTCTTTTTACAACAAAGTCACCCCTTAGTTTCGCTGATTTTGACTGATTGCACGTTGTACAGTATAGATAATATTGATTGCCAACACATGTTTTGTATTAATATTATTGCTGTAAGCGGAGGCGGCTGGTGAGTTGCACTAGTGGGGTTGCGGTAGATTAAAAAAAAATACCTTTATGTAGAAAACATCAAATCCCTCTCTTTTTAAAGAATGGAATGTAGGTACATATTTTTTAGAAATAATTTTTATTATTATTAAAAACACACAAACTCTACTGGAACCAATACAGCTTTTGGCCAATGCGACCATAGAGATATCATAACATTTTTATCAGCGTTTCGAATTTCATTAGTTTATAATAACTGTTCATTGCAACAGAATAAAAAAATATATACCTACTTATTGACTTTATTAAGGAAGTGCGCTCTATCGCCGCTCCAACGGAGGAACCGCCGCTGACTATAAGCACATGTATGTCTTTATACTATATTTATGTAGGCGACACATTAATGAATAGTTGCAATAGGGGAACATGATTACACCGTTTCCTATTGGTCGAGATTATGGTAGGAATTTATTTTCAAACTTGAATTATGTTCTTACTATAAATGGATGTGAGAGATGATTGTCAAATAATAAATGAACAAACTTTCTGTATTATTTTCTCAAAATCTTCGAATATAAATGTGTTTATTTATGGCAAATTAGAAAACTTAGGAATTATCACACGATAATCTATATTATTTCGGTTAAAATCCATATAGGTACATATTTATACTATCAAGGTATCTGCAGCAAATGGGGTAGTCAGCAGACTAGCCGCATGTAATAAATATACAAGTTCTCCATACCAAAAAAAAATTAATACATTCAAGATGGGTGGCAAACCTCATCGCTGAATTATGTATTTAAACTAAAAACCAAAGGTGATGTGGGAAGAAGGCGATTGTCCTAGCTGGGAAATATTAGAGAATGGACGAGAATCCCAATATTTCAGCTGGCACAGGACAGAGAACGGAGAAACTTAATTATGTCAGAGTGAGATACCTAATTGACGTTTAAGAGGGGAGGAAGGTTAACACGACACCCAAAGAAGAAAAAACTAAAAAACAAACAAGCGCGATTATTATGACACCTGATGTCTACTGACCATAGACAAGATAATATATTATTGTAGGTAAACTTATGTTCATTTGTTTCATCTGTGGTATAGAACAGTCTCACAGAAATTTGTATAAGTACGAGACCTACAGAGCATTGGCGGAACTAAACTTCAATATTGGTCATGTGTTCTTAATGTCAACTTTAACTTTTCCACAATTTGAAGTATATTATAAAAAAAACGACTTTTCAAACTTAAACATCGCCCTTTTTTAATTTTGAATCTGATAAAGGTAGAAGCACCCGGCAAAGAATTGGTCTCTCACTTTTTGCCTTAAGTTTTCGAGTGTCCTGTAAAAGACAGGCGTTCGAAAAATAAAAACATTTTATATCTAAAATTCAGCGATGAGGTTTGTCACCCATCCTGGATGTCTTATTTTTTTGTTGGCACAGAGAAGGCGGCTCGCATGTTTATTAGGTATATGCAGCTGGTCTACTGGCTACCCCACTTGTGGGATATGCCGTGATGCTGTAGTAGGTACCTAGTAGTAGTAGGTAGTAAAGGTATTATGAAATATTCAACAATTTCAAGCAATACCTAAGTAGCTTTTCTTTTATATATTATATTTGCATTGTTTTTATTTGCATTTATGGAAAGCACACCACTGCTACAAAGTACTAATAAGGTAACTATTATGTCATATATTTTACATGCAACAAGTCTATGTTAAAAACTCGTATATTTAGCATTTTAAAACGTCAACTACCGACAGTATTTGCCACGCAATCATGTCAATAATAAGATTTTTGACGCATGAAAGCTAATATAACTTATATACATTATGTTGTTAAAAAGTGAGACAAAAATCACTATAACTGCTTGGTACTCATAATAACAAACGTTTGTAATAAATTATTATCAACAACACAAGACTCATAGCAATATATGACGTGTCCGTAAGCTTTATAACGACAGTGTGAAAAGGAACAAACTAATTATATGACGAGCTATGTAAATCAATAATGACATCTCGACCCCTTTTTATGAGAGACATGTCATAAAGATGTATTTTCACGGCATTTTTTTTTATAATTGTATGTAAAAGGTAATAACTTACGATTTGTTTGTAATTCTTAATTAATTTTACGCGCGACCGCAATATTGAGATTGAATAACTAAATGGGAGTTCAATATGCGTATGTTATAAATAAATATGTATGTAAACATGTTTGGTACAACAACACGAATAAATGCATTAAATTTCACACATGTTATTACAATGTCACACAGACATACAACTTAAACATGAGATAGTGAAATAAAACAATTGAAATCTAGATGACAAAACTGATGAGGTATAAGGAATAATAGTTGCAACTACATATTATATTCGTTCATGATCTATAAAAAGTTGTTTATAGGTCTCCCAATATTCTCTGTAAGCGATGAGATATGCTCCCGATCTTGAATGTCTAATTTTATGGCACAAATAGAACAATGTGTATTTTAGATGCATTAAGTTCACTTATGACCGCACTTATGCGAAATAATAAATAAATAAATAAAATTCATTAGCAAAAAAATGTAGTAGGTATACAAATACCTATATTATGTTTACAAAAAGTTCCAAAAGGCGGGTCTATCGCATGAGCGATCTCTTTTAGTCAACTCAGAAAAAAAAGAGAAAATAAATAGATACCTACAGATAAAGTGATGTTCCTAAATAGTAAATAAAATATTAAAAAAAAACTATAAATTACATAAAAAATAAAGTTAAGTGTACACAGAGCGAGTTTGTCACTAGATTGAGATATCTTTCAACTAAATCAGTCTTGAGATTAACAACAAAATGAAAATGAGAGAAGACAATATCTGATTCATTTCTGACCTATGTAGACCGACCAGACTATGTAAACTAATGCAATATGTAATGCATCACAACACGTCATGTCATTTGGATTATCATTACATACAACATACATAATTTATTATAAGGTAGATACTGCAATAATAATAACAACACTCTGAACATGTGTATGACATTGTGGAGTCTTTTGACGTATTACACTATACCTGCCTACTTCAAACCAGGTAAGTACCTACTGAAAACTTTGGTAAAATGCATTACCTATTATTTGTATTACTTTTCTCATTATAATATTATGTCACTCGAGAAAATAGAGATGTAAGTTTTCTTGTCCTATTTGTGAAAGTAGAATCAACTGATTTTCTCCATCTTTTTATAGGTCTCCCTTTTTATCACGGTGTCGTAACCTGGACAATAAGAGCCAGAAAGAGGCATAAATAAGACGCATTGGAGATGTGGTTCTGGAGTCGCATGCTGAGGATTCCATAAACAGCACTGAGGACATACATCTCCATTCTTCAAGAAATAAAGATTGAAGACAAGCTCTCATCTATCCGCTCAAATTTATTCTTCAGGACACTTCTTAAGAAAAGAGAGAGGCATGGAAATATTGATAATCACTGGAGACTAATAAGGGATAGGTAACAGGAAGAGGACGAGTCCCTGTGAGGTGGAGAGACCAAACTAAGTCTGCCACAGTCTCAACAATTGTGAAAGCATTGAGCACTGCGACGTGCCGGAAGAACTGGAGAGTTATTATAATCATGAACATAGTAGAAAATACTGAAAGGTCACGACCTTCAGCGCTGAGGAAGACGATACAGAAAAAAAAGGAAAAAGGTCAAATATATTTGATCAAATAGGACTACTCATCGCCATCGCGGAGCGTAAGACCGAGGGCACAAATGGCAGAGGCCGACCAAGAGATGCGTATATTGACCAACTGAAGAGGGACATGAACTGTGGCTCATACGTAGAGCTGAAAAGACTGGCTGAGAATAGGGAGGAATGGAGAAGAAAATCCAAACTCGTTGCAGAACAATCCAATGGATTGTAACTTATTACAGTATATACCTCTAATAAACCTTGCCTAAGACATCTATATTACCTCTCAATTCTGCATTCAAAGACAAAGAGATTATTCGTCTGTTTTTTGAAATCTTAGATCCAAACCGGCAAGTATGTGCCAATTGATTATTTATTAGTACCGGATATTGGGAATGAGTATTGATCGGATAATTATTTGAAACTTGCTTATTCATTGCGTTTATATTAGGTAAAGATAACTGTACAAATACAATAATATAAAAAACAGGTACATACATAACATGATTATCCAATATTATTAATATACGTATAGTAATAATGTATAACTACATGTACATTGTATAAAGAATTATAATAGGTATTATCCCGCGGTATTCTCTTATTGGTCAGCCGCGGATGCCCACTTGATAAGGTGGGAGGGTCATGATAATGCTCGCTTGATATTACTCGTATTATTATTACGGTATAATCGGTACTATGTACCATAATAAATATTATAGTAACTACATATCATAGTCGATACTTACTTATAAGGAGATACAATAACGAGATAACGAGTATTATATACACAAAGGTGCTACCCACACCTATACGTAGAAAGTCTATGCTGTGAAATAAATGTACAAGTAGGTATGTATGTATATTTATTGATTTACTTGTATCAAACTCAGTGGGGTGTTCTTGATACAAGTCCAAATAGCAGGCTGTACTGAATAGCAAGAATAGTAAGTTACAGTATTCAGTCTTGCTTACACGTATGCTTGCTAACGTAACTTATGGCTGTTATCTTTTTGTCTCGCTCATCGCGTACCTACTATTAATTAATACCAAAATTTTGCACACGTAAAATATGATGTGCTAATGTAGATACGTAAAGTATAACTTTGCGATTTAAAAAAAGAGAAATAACCCTGATTTATGATCGAAATGCAATACATCGATTCTCGTCCAATGTCCGATGTTAGTTAAAAAATATCATTAGCAAAATGAAAGTAGCCCTAACTAACTGCATAATTCGGTAGTATTTTGGTGTTCAAAATATAAATATGGAAACATCAGCTGTTCAAGACGTAAACCACGAACAGTTGTATCTACATACAAATATTTCGATTTACCTATATAAATAAATTAATAATACCTACCTACTATAAAACTATAATGTACAAAACTGGCGTATTTTGTTAGGGATGTCAATATAAGTTTTTAATGACTTTATACTTTAGAGAAAGGAAAAAGCTTCCAAATTTTCGTTATAACCGAGTGACCCACAAACATGGTGGTCCTCATAAAGTCAGTATGTAATATCAAAGAGAAAATAATAATAATAATAGACAATTATAATTGTAATATGTTTGTTATTGTTAATAAAACCATAAACTATGAATAGGTATACAAATACAATATTATTTCAAGTCGTTCGTAAGATGTCTAGATGCTTCCATAATATGAAATAGGTAGGTACATACGGTTTCGTTATTTGAATAAGCGTAGAAATAATAAATAAATACCCTCTAAAACGTCCGTCATTCTTGTAATTCTTGTAATAAGAGTTATAATAGAATGAGGATTGCAATGAAGTGACATGGTTTTGGACTGTTGAATTTCAGTGTCACTTTATTAAGCAAAATAGAAAAATGTAGGTTTATTAAAAAAAAATAGTTATGTCCCCTAAATTCAATTTGAAAAAATATGTTTCAATCGTGAAGACCAGGCAGGAATGTCTTATGATTCGTTCCCTTAAAATCCTCCAATAAAAATGATACAAACAATACACGAATAAATTTGGATGACGGAACCATAAGAACCAACTAGCCAAATTGTGAAACGAAAACGTAAGGTTAATTTCCTTACATCTTCACACAGTCTAATTAGAGCTAGTTACTTTATGTGATTCATGGTCAAATTTCAATGAAAAGCTAGTAAAACGTTAAGTATTATTATTAAAGAATAAAAAAGTACTTCCACATAATAATGATAATGTAAACAGGATGCTTCTGCATGAAATAATGGCGTTATTAATGTTCAAATGATGAAGAGCATTTGTCAGAATAGGAATGGAACTTGAACACAATAATAGCAATACTCAAATATACAACAAATAAACTTTCATAATATTGTTAGGATCATAACTGGAGATGTATCGGATAGTGATTTCCGTCATAATCTTAAACCGAATAGCCAAAAGTCCGGCCATTATATTATATCCGACTTCATACCTACACGACTTGGTAAATTTGACCAAATCCATCACAATTTTATTAGGTACAAAATCTTTAAGGCGCTGAGAGACCTTTACCCAACTCCCTTATTACATTGGAATCATAGATTTTTATGTAGATACTTCTTCTTCTTCAAGTGCCTTGTCGGGTCCCCCCAACGTTGGCGATCACCTCGGCGAACTAAGTAATATAATTCTATGATTGCAATATGAATTTGAGAAAATATCAGACTTTTAGCAACTCTCAACATAATTGTTTAGGAATATTAATTTGACAAAAAAAGTAAAGGAATTTATCAAAATATCTATTAAACTATTAAACGTAATTTTCACATTTTACTGGATTTTTTACACATGCGTGTAAAAATACCCAATTTTTTAGAAAATATTACCAGTTGATATTTATTTTACGTGCGTCAATTTTAAAATTTGTATGAAAATTATGTACTCGTTATCAATCCACTATTCGTCCTGATAATAAGTTAAGACCAGATAGATACCGTATAATTTCCGTATATCCGCTACATCTCTAATCCAGTAGTGGTACTACAATAAAGAAATAACATAAATTTTATAACGAAATAGCGGCAACAGTAAAGATACTATTAATAACAGTTATTATTAATACAATTACTAACACCTGCTCCTACTCTTTGATATTTACATCAACTAATAAACGATTGAACCGCATATTTATTGTTGTTAAACACTCATTGTAGGCGCAGATAAAATAATAAGCATCTCTATGTGTGTGAACTGTCCATTATGTAGTGCTCATATCGTTTCATTAATAAATGTGGATTAATTTGGACAAGCAACAACCGCCGATAAGAGCCAAAAATGTATGGCAAATTTGCTTTGATCGGTGCTTGCTTAATGTGATCCACGTTTATTACGGTTTGCGCAAAAGATGCTAGCTAATAATTTGTACCTTAATATTTACATAATTTGGAAAACCCATGTGTGAAAACCGACACGTGAAATACAAGAGATAAGACATTATCAATGATTAAACAAGCACAACATATCTGTCTTCCGGATTTTCAGAAATTTCGAGCTTTTTGTTTCTATTTTGTTATTCTAGACATCATCGTGTACTGCATTTTTATTTTTATTTTGTATGAAAAAGAACTAAATATGAATATTTTATAAATATAAAAATATGTTATTTCACAATGTCCAGAAACCCTTGAACAATCAAAACTTTCTCTATAATAAGATTAGTCATGTCGTGATTTTGTACCTGTGACTTACTCTGGACACAAATTTCTTCGGAAATAAGAGAAATGTTGTTCAGAGTCACGAACAAAGTCAATCAAGTGAGAGAGGAAAAAGATATACAAAGTAAGAATTAAATCATAATAAAAAGATTGAAAGTTAATAAAAAATATGTGGTGTTCCTCAAGGGTCACTACAGTATTAAGTCCTTTACATTTTTGCTAATGTATCTTTCACACATTCATAATTATTGACTTTTATCGCCTTCATTTATTCAACGATTGACGACCGGACCATGAAAATCTTCTTTATAATAATAATAATACAAAAATTTAATATTATTATTGCATATATTTCTTGATACGAATATTATAATAATACTAAATTATACATGTCTTATTGTTGTTGCAAAGGAAGAATCAATGTAGGATATAGCCTTAGCGAGAAGCGTGCACATAAATAACGATGAAATTAAGCGCGCATCTTAAAACTCATATCTATGATTTTCATACCATAAAAATGCCAATTCGTTTAGTCTGCACATCAATCGTAATCGTATTGCAATGCCGAAGAATTAGTGCTGCAACATAACCAATAAACATAATCGAATAATTCCACCACTCCGTCACCAAATAAAAGATGAAGCAAACGATCGATATTTTTACAATTGAGAATCTGTTAAGACTTTTTAACTATGCAGTAGGTACACGTTTCGATAAATGAATCTTTAGTTTTTTTTAGAATATTCACCTTCCCTCATGTTTGAGGATGGTACCAAATATATCCTAAATCACCGCAATAAAAAAAAAGCAGTTTTTCAATTTAATTCTTTCGCGAATAAAGTAATGAGAATTACGAATTCATCAGTTGAAATAATTCATCGAGAATTTGGTGTTCCATTTACGAAAGGTTCGACTAAAAAACATTAACATTCGAGAGATTATTAGTACTTGATTTGATACTAAATAAACAATAAAATATTATAATTAGTACCTATGAAATTTTTCATTCCTTTAAAGGCAAATCACTCGATTCCAAGTGAATCATGGGTATTATTTGTATAAGAGCTGCTTCATTCGATTGAAGAATAATTTCGACTGCAGAAGATCGATCGCAGAATTGATTCGATTCCCGACAACCCTATGAGGAATTACTTTGTATGTCAATGCGAGTATCATAACACCATTATGTTATGAAGAGTGCACACGGTTGTTTTTATGATACATCTGTGGCTTTTGTTGAATGCAATATGAAATAAGATTATAATATGAATATTTGAATGTTTTATAGTAATATTTAAATATATACACATATACAAAATATAATATGATAGGTATAGAATTTGTTATTGTTATTTTTTAAATCAAATTTATTACATTGTTGTTACATATTTGCAACACTTTAATAAACGCCTTTTTTATCAGATATTTCGTCTTCCTTTCCAGTATTAAAAAAATCGAAAAATAGGTTTGAGCATTACACTAATGAGAATAGTAGGAAAAAAAGCTCCACTGAGAAATGCATTTCATATGTTTCTATCTATACCTAAGCAGAGTTATATAACAAAATCGATAATGTTAATTAAAGATGAAATTAAAAACAAATTATTTTTCTACTACATTGTTTTTTTTTAATTCAGAGAAACGTCTTTCGTCTTTCGAGGACATTGTCAATCTATAATTAAACAAATATGAATAACAAGATAGCAAACAGTTTATTCGGCATTTCAAAATAATAAATTAACTGTTGACAAACTAAATATTATAAAAATATGTTTAGGCCAATAAATATTACATATTTTGATATTTTATGCACAATGGCTTCGTTACGTTTGTTAAAATAAGCTTGTTCTTGTCAAATAACTTCTTAGTTAAGTCTTACACGTTTTCCTTTACTGAAAAATCACTACATTAACGTTATTATTCCGATGCTTTTTATGTTATCTGACAATAATAATAAATTTAATAACTAGATTATCCATTGTTCCTAGGAGCATCTGGCAAAAATTGGTCTCTCACTCTTTTCCGTAAGTTATCGAAAGTCTTGTAAAAGGCAGGTGATCGCAAAAATAAAAACATTTTCAAAATTAAACTAAACCATTATGTTTGCCACTCATCCTGAATGTCTTACTTTTTTTGCTGACACGGAGAGGACAGCTTGCATGTTTATTACATGCAACTGGTCTGCTGGCTGCCCCACTTTTGGGATATACCTACCGTAATGGTATAGAATTATCCTTATAATTTATTCGAACTTAAACACACTCCCCTTTCACGATAAAAGCTTTTAGCGTATTGAGAAAGGTGTATAAGATTGTGTTAAGGTTAATAACAAAAACCCAGATACATCTTTGAAAAAAACATGCTATTCGTTATTAATAACGACTCGTTATAAATAATGAATACTTCAAGTAGCTGCAAGCAGTAGGATTTATTTAAGGTAAAGGTGAGCTAGACACTGTGATATAAATAATAATAATACATCAACAAAAGCATAACACATCCATAATAATAAGAGGATTATAATCTTTTAACACACTGCTGGTCCATGACCTTTACAACGTACCTACGTAGAATTATTTATAATACGTTATTATTGAGAAGTATTTTAAACATTATATTATGAATTATTTATAACGATATGAAGTCTAATGCGATCACTACCCTAGGTATAGCATAGTCGTAAATGGATTGATGAAACTCAGAATATTCGTTTATTTATAAACCCTAAAAACGAAACATGTAGAATGGATCACGAGTCTAATAGCCGTTAATAATGTTTCATTAATAGTTCTAAGTTTTAAGAATATCCAACTTATAGAAAATAAAATGTCTATTAATTCGTGTCTCAATGTTTTCTTAGTAATATAGGTAATAAATAGTACACTTCTATTCGGATCAAGTTTAGTAAATTCGGCTCATCGAGTCACCTTTATCTGTAACATTTTAAATCACTCTTTCGCTACCATACGAGCGGTATATTGTAAAAGAGGGTCTTCCAAGACGTATGAAATGTAAGGATAATTATTATTCTATTTTCCGTATCAATGGACGAGTTAAAATTATTATTGTCATTGAATCACGTGACATTTCATCACCGGAATTGTAATAAAACATATTATCAACACAATACGAGAAGATTTATCAAAAGGGAATTCAAAGAACCACTGTATTATATTAAAAAATATTAATATGTATCATCTGATTATTATACAGCGATCTTTTGTGGCATGAAGCACGTCATAAAAATGCTTTTATACAAAAGGTTACATTGCCTCATAATATTATAAGTAGGTAGGTTCTCTTTCTTTTATTATTATTCAATTTAATATAAGGCTGTTAATATAATAAGATTAAAAAACCATAAAATAAAGGATTATATTATTTATTTGGTAGTGCATTTACCCGTGGAGTTCTGGGATAAAAACAACTCACATTATGAACTAAAAAGACTTGAAAAAAGGTAACCATTCATTTGGAAAATTTCGATAAACAATTCAACTTCTCAATGATGGCCCACAAGATAGTACCCACTTTTCAATCTTTTTTTTTCCATGGCGCTGAAAGAACTTCTATAATTATGTTTTCATAAGGATTAGAAACAATTCTAAATACATCCTTATTGCAAATACCTATGTTTATTTCAATAATGAATTAAATAAAATATAAATTATATGTTATTTGGCATTATAACGAATCCCAAAGAAATATCCAAAATTATAAATCTACCGACCACCTAATTTTAATAAAATACTTTACTTTTCCATTTTAGTTTTCATTAGGTATTGTGGTATTTATTCGGAACCGAAAATAAAGACACACCTTTTTATGTCACTTGTTGAAATAAAATTTGAATAGTATCTATATACTCCAGTGATACTACTATAAAGACATATATAGATAAAACCTTTTTATATAAATCATTACAAAAATCACTATAATAATAACCCTTAAAATTAGTTATTGTAGATATGTGTTCATACATTCAATTATAATTCTTCTTATTATAAAAGCCTCCGTGTATGTATGTATATTTGTTGGTCTGTCTGAAGAGTTCTCCTCTGTCCTTTTGTCACTCACCATTACCCGAAAGTACTTAGTGGTTTATAATATTATAATCTCACATAATAAAAACACCGACCGTATTTATATGTGTGTCTGTCCGAATGTAGCTGTTTCTATTCAATATTGTATTTACAAACAAGTATTTACGTACATATGTATATAACTAGGTATAATACAATTTGTATAAATAATATTTCGTAACTTAGCTTTTATTTGTGTAGTGTATAATATAGGTAGGTACCTACATGTGTATGTATTATTTTATTATTCATTGAATTTATACGCACGCGTCCACTATTAAGATGTGGCATCAAATAATATTATAAAAGTTACAAAACGTCCAGCATCCATAAAGATACAGTATGATGATTATTATTAGATACGTATCAAAACAAAATAGATAGTAAAAATAATTTTAAATGTGTTTATTTACTCAAATACGAATCTCCAATTCTACTAAAAAAAAATTTTTTTTTTTATTTCACTAATAAATTACAAACTTTATACATACTTTCATTGATGCTGCCCAACTAGGTATATCCTGTACTAGGGCAAACATCTCACAAACATATCATTCATATAGAAACATATACACAATTACAAAAAGCATTTATCTCCCATATTTACACAATCACATTCATAGCATGAAAACACTGCTGCAAACCGTCCGTACATGAAACAGCACACAAACCATTTCTCTATTATAAACAACCAATGTACAAACCGATGTCAGTCATTTAATTATTAATAAAAATGAATTGATTGAAAGCAAAGAAGTGTTTGTGACTTGTGATGGTTTAGTAGAAGCAAAGAAATTTACAATAATCAAACTTTAATCATGAAATATCCTGAAATATATAAAAGAAATATCCATAAACGAAAATATTACAGAAAAAAATGAAAAATTCTACAACTATTACTAGATTACTACTATACCATCATGGTATGTGGTACAAGTGGGGTAGCCAGCAGACTAGCTGTATATAATAAACATGCAAGCCGCCCTCTCCATGCCAACAAGAAATCGAGCAAATATCAACGCTTAATTTAAGATGCAAAATATCTTTATTTTTTCCAGCCCCTGTCATTTACCGGACACTCTTAGGAGCTTATGGAAAAGAGTGGGATATCAATTCTTAGCCGGGTGCTCCATGGAAAAATTGCAAAATCAAAATAACAAATACATAGAAAAATACAAGTACCTAACATAATCACAATTATACTAGGATAGAAAATAAACATTTTATTAAAATCGGTCAATATTATTAAAATTCAGTTGTATACTTTATGCATTTATCAAAACAGAATCGTTCGTGATTGAATAATCAATAATCTTATTAGGTATTTCCAAAATAAAAAAAAAGAAATTAGTCTAATATTAAATGCATAGGTATACCTATTCCTACATTCCCATCCACAGTATACATATATTATGAATAAATTAGCAAAAAATAAAATAAAACTGAATCACTCTGTAGTTATGATGTTGATCAGGTATGCAACACATCACTCCACTTGTCATCTAACATTTGTCCATCGCACTTCACAATCACAGGTAGATGATTATATTATTATTATATAAAACGACAAGCGACCATCTCACAATCCAACTGACACTACCACCACAAATATATATTTATATAATATAAATAAATACATGCATAATGAATAAATATTATTAATATTGAAGCTATGAATAATTATACAGAGATGTAGAGGTGAATCATAAATATACAATGGTATTGAGTATTTTACTAGTACCCGTTTTATACAGGTCGATATAAATAAAAAACAAATAAATAAATAATTTGTTGTTTAACAAAGTTTTCGCATCTTATTGGATTTTGACACCTGCGTGAGTGATTAACAATATTATTATTATAACACCTCATCCGCACAACCAACAAAATGTGCAAACTCTTTTTAGTAGGAAAAAGGAAAAGTGTTCCGATGATTGCGAATCGGCTAATGCTGGTTTAAGTGCAGTTATCATAGTATTTTTTTTTCAAAGAGTCCAAGAACTATGTGGCTTGACCTCCTGGATCAAATTCTCAGTGATGATTACGTGTCGAGTAAGAAAAATTGGCGCGCATGTATGAGGAACTGCATGGAAGCGAAAGAGGCATAAAAGGATAGATCAACATGGCGTCCCACTCTCTTCCTACCCCACCTGGGACGCGGCGTGAAGGCAGAGTAGTGTAGTAGATACCTATAGTATATTTTCAAACACCCTGCACATAAATATCTTAAGTAAATAGTGGACATTGATTTATTAAAAGATTTGTCAACTTTTTAACCGAAGATCCATTCAATTGAAAGCCTTTGTAATAATTTGTAATGTACCCGATGTATGATATTATATTATATTCAATATTATAATTAATATTCCATATTATATCTATATGGGTACCAACATATTATAGAAAGAGACCATTGCTCATTACAAAGAAATCTTGTCCGGCGTTCATATCTGTGGATAATTTTATAGTATGGAGGTGCATACATAATGAGTAGCTCACAATGAACATTTCAATCTGTATTATCAATCTGCAGGTATTATTATTATTATTATTATTATATGTAATATTTTTAAAAGTGTATAATGCACTCCAAAAGATATTAAATATACCTATTATGTACAATATTACTAAGTATAGGTATGTAGGTACTCCAAATTATGTTAATAATTTATTGCATCAGTAAAAAATAGCACACAACTATTCACTACGTCGATGTTTAGATAGTAGAATTCCATAATAAAATTAAAAATATTTCTTTTCTACTATATTGTTTTTATTGAGAGAGACGTCTTTCGTCTTCCAAGGATATTGTCAATCTGTGACATGTCTTTCTTCTGACAAGGACATTGTCATTATTGTTTTTTTTTAAATTTCATCACACAACTGTTTGTTGATCATCAAATACAAAATTTACGTTTTAGCTTGAAAGTTATTTCTTGCTTGTATGACCAAATCTCCTAAATTGAGAGCTTTATGAAAATAAGTTATCATTTAAAATGGGTCCAAAATTATATGTAATTATGTGATTTAAATACGAGCTTAGGAATATATGAATCGATATCATAAAATAATGGGATTGACTGAGGGAATATACATCTTAATTTTTCTTATCTCACCAAAAAATGTTGCATAATTAAAAGATCGGTTTCGTCGTTCCCCATTTCAAACGAATTCAGTTTCTTGTTATCCACATTATTGTTATCCACATTATGAAATCATTCCGTAATCAAACAAAAGTATCTTCAAAGGGAGCGGAATACGCGAAAAGCTCAACTTTCATAATACATATGTTATATTAACTTAGGTCGTTAAGCCTAAGTGTTACCGAGTAAAATAAGTAGCTAGTTCATATCAACATAATATTGTAACATTGATACTATTACCAAGTAATATTATTTGTATTCAATGTATAACTATTACCGTATGCAGAGACTTGACCCTTTGAATTTTACTTCTTTTATTTCATTTCTTATTCATCTGCAAGAATACATAAATGTAGCTACGGTTTGACTTAATGTGATTGAATCAATGCAGTCTCTGTAGGTAGTAATGCATGAAATAATATAATTATCAGTGTATTGCAATGCAATGATACCCTACAGATACTCAAGGAGTTAGCATAATATACAGAAGCTTCAAGAAACAATAACTAAATAATGTCAAAAGTCAAGTACCTACTTCAAGTATAAAATAACTGATACAACAAAAAACCAAGAGAATGTACCAACATTATAATTCTTGATCGATGTGAATTTCTCAAACTAATACTAATAACATTTCTATCATGAAATGGAACTAAAATTATTTGGGTACGGCATGTCCATTCGAAGGTGAAAAATGGCTTCGAAAATAATAATTTGTGATTAAACTTAAAAATATTTGAATTTCGAACAAATTTACCAGACACAGAACAGGTTGACCAACATTATTTATGCAAACTTTAATTTGATTCAAATCTAATGTAGATAAGTAAATAAATAAAACCCATATGTTTAGGTAAACGGTTTGTTTACACATACACCACAACAACACTTTGAAATCTCTGCAGGATACCACAATCTCAGATGTGTGATGAGAATGTATTTAGAGATGGGCCGACTATCGATTTTGACGACTAGTCGGTGTTCAAATAACCGACTAATCGGTAATGCCTTTCATTAATTTTTTTTTTTTTTTTGAGAAGTGTCCGGTAAGAACAGAGTAGGTCTCCCACTTTATTCAGTAAGATTTTTTGTATCCTGTAAAAGACAGGTATTCGTAAAAAATCAAGTTTTGTACATTTAATATCTTCGGTTCAGCGATGATATCTGCCACTTATCTTGAATATCTTTACTTTTATTGCCACATAAAGAATGACTTACATGTTTATTACATGCAGTTGGTTCGCTGGCTACCTCATTTGTGGGAAATTCCGTGATAGAATGAATTAATGAACGTTCGGAAACATGAATTTTGCTTCATTCGTCATACCACTTGGCACGTCTTCGTTTACTGACAAGTTATATCTGTTTTTATCATATTTTACTTGTTACATTTTTTGCGTATGACTGATATGTTTATTTTTTTCAATATCTACTGGCGATTAACTTTTCTTATCATATATTTACCTATATGTTTTCCTGTAGTTCAACAATTAATGTCGATTAGTCGGTATCTTTTTTCCGACTCGCCAGACAGTCGGCTTTCTCGGCTGACTGTACCATCTCTAATTGTGTCGTGTTGTGCAGATTGAGATAATTTCAGGAGATCTGTGTGTTTGTTATCTGCTGCTGATGACAAACACATGGTGAATAGTTTTTTTGTCATCTGATTGACTTCAAGGGCGTGATACGAGTATATACATTACCCCAGTGCATTATGTACCTACGAGTGGATATAAAAAATATTCAAATTTAAGTATTTAGTATTTGGTTGTGATTGAAGAGAGACCCACCTCACACCCGGATATTTCAGGAGTCATAGACTCCTATTTATCCGCACATTCAAACCAAAATTGTCCTCACGGGCGGGCCATTGGGCAGGTCTGAAGGACCGACCGGCTAAAACCGCCGTCGTGGGAATCTTTTAAACTACACTCTCTTCAATGCCCCTTTTGAAAGTATGTTTATTTTATTGAATAAAAAAAAAAAAATACAAAATTATTTAAAAAAAGCATAAAACAGGACAAAATAAAGTACAATTAATATAAGGTAGATAACATCGAGTAAACATGACATATAAAAATTGCTGAGTAACAAAAGCCGAAGTGAGGTGTCCAGAAACTTGTTATTTGGCGTTCAGAAGGCGCGAGCCCGAGAATCACCAGTGCCGAATGGTGTGAAAACATTAAACCCTCCCAAAAGGGACATACCTCCCAAACCTACTCTCCACCAAGGGAGACAGGACGATACAACGAGAAAACGAGTTCACTATCGCGACAACGCCACAAAGGGCAAAAACCAACCCTAAGACTCTCCCGCGTCAGGAGGGGGTGAACCCGGCTGACGCAGAAGCTCCCAACGAGATACCCATACATCCACAAACACCAAAAATGCTTTAAGGTTCCTCGGGCATTGCAGAACCTCCCCAAACCAAATTGGTCTGGGAGTGCTCTCACTCATATCATCTATCATTGCATCTCTAGCATCATTCATCACGGAGCACTCCCAAAGGATGTGCCCAGCATACTGCGCCCCCAACCCACAAACACACCACGGGTTCTCCGCTAGGCCAAGGTCATATAACCTGCCCTTTAGATCACCGTGTCCCGTCACAAGCTGGACGGCATGGTGATTGAGGGAAAGGAATCGCCTTTTCATTCTCTCACATACGTCAGGGAGAAAACTGTAGACCAATCTAGCAGTTCTCCCCCGATCCCACCTATCTTGCCAGACCTCCAAAGTTCTCTTTCGGATCATGCCGATTGCCCTACTGAGCCCTCTAGTCCCGGGCTCCGCATGAACGGAGATTCCGAGATGTTCAACATTGCCGTCAGCCTTGAGCTTACGCCTGGCTACACAATCTAAAATTTCTAAATCCGCGGGCAGCACACCAGCGATGACAGGAAGGCCATCGCTAGCGGCCGTTCTATACGCACCGGTGACGGCGAGCAGGGGGAGTCTCTGTCCCCTCAAGACCGCCGCGGACACAGAACCAACAGCAAGACGGTGCGACCAAACACGAGCACCATAAGTGACCTGAGCCACATACGTCGCCCGATAAATGGTACGCACAGTCCGCGCCTTAAGGCCCCAAGTACCACGACTGAGTCTGCGTAGAGTGTGAAATAACACTCCCGCTTTTTCGGCAGTCGCTCGCACGTGCGGAAGAAAGGTGAAGCCCCTGTCAAGGACAACCCCCAGGTATCGGACTTCATCGACAACCCTCACAGGATGCCCATCCATCCGAAGCACCGGGTTCCTGCCCCTTCCCAGCACACCCTTCAACCACAGCGCGGAGGTCTTGCTCGGTGAGAAAACATGCCTATTCACCCTGCCCCACGTCAAGATGCGATCTATCGCGATACTAAACTTGCTTTCGATCGCACTCCTCGTATCTCCGGAGAGTAAGAGAAGTGCATCATCGGCGTATGCAAAAATTGTGCAACCAGGCGGCAGCTCCATCCTCAGAAGGTCATCAAATAGGACATTCCAAAGAAACGGTCCAAGGACCGATCCTTGTGGGCAGCCCATGCTGACTTCCCTCTCAACTAAATGCCCTGCGTGGTGAATTACCACAGACCTTTCGCTGAAGTAGCTGCAGACTATGTCATACAACCAGCGGGGACAGCCCCGTATCTTCAATTTGGCCAGGATAAGCGGCCACCACGCATTGTCAAACGCCCCAGCTATATCCAAGAAGACACCCAGTACATTCTTTTCTCGCCTTTCATCCTTCCATTTCAGACAAGCTTCAATGGCATGCTCAGTAGAGAGACCCCGGCTAAAGCCAAACTGTTTAGAACTCCCTTGCGTCAGAGCCAGTCCAAGCCGGTTCCTCACCAAGATCTCGAGGATCTTGCCGAAGGAAGGCAGCAAGGTAATCGGTCTGTACGCCTTGAGGTCCGACAGCGGCTTGTCATTGCCTTTAGGTATCACTCTGAGCAAACCTTTCTTTTTTTTTTTTAATATATATATAATCTTTATTTCACAATTTATACATAGAATTACAATTTACATTTATCAAATCACATATAAAGATATATTCATAAAACTGCAACCAATGAACGAAGCCCGTTAAGTCATTGAAATGACTTGTCAACAGGCTCCGCTCATCTCCACATCCAGCTTATAACCAAAAAAAGTTAAACACAACTATATTAATCCTATAAATGCCCACAAATCTATTTAAAACTCACACTACAGTTATATGTACATATTTCTATTTTTTCTGAGCCAATTCTTAAATAATAATTTTAATTTTCCAATTTTGTCACACTTTTTTATGCAGAGTGGCAGCGAATTGAATAACTTGGGAACCAAGCACTCCAGAGTGCGATCACCATACTTATTGTTGGTTTTAGGTATTTTTAAGCCTTCATTTTTTGTGAACCGTGTATTATGAATATGTATTAACCTCTTTTTAAATTTATTGTCCCGAAAATTCTCCATACCCAATTTATAACAAAAAATAGCCCTAATAGTTAGCAATTTCAACTCTCCAAAATATTTATACGCATCAAAATGTCTATTTGGTCCTGGCATATAGTCAGAGATTAACCTAATTATGGAATTCTGCTTGTTTTGAACTTTTTTTAGGTTTGTTTGTGTCGTCTTTTTTCGCCATACTTTTGGAAAAACACCCTCTTTCATACAACGCTGGAAGAGCTGTAGCATCTCCGCTGGACAACTCTTCCAGACGTTTTTGACTATCATACCATTCAGTCTGTCAATCCCTGGGGCCTTTTTTGGACCTAATGTTTTGATGATCCCATTTAGTTCGCTGTGAGTCACGACGCTTGCAGCATCTATAGTCTCTCGAGCGTTAAGGCAGCGCACCAGAACACGCAACCCTGCATGAAATGGGCTGTCCGTGGACGTCGAGTCCAGTGGCACTAACCCATCTAAGAGGACCCGCAGTGTGTCATCAATGCACACAGTTTCATTACCGCCAGCAACAATACTAGTAAGATAATGATCGGCGGACCTTTTGGTCTTGACAGCTGTGCGCGTCACAGACCAAGGTTCGGCGTTTCCAGTTTCTGTGATCCACTCCTTCCAGGCCGAGGTCTTTGCATGCCTTATGGCCAGATGGTAGGAGCCCCTCGCACGCTGAAGCGACTCAAGGAGACGCTTGCCAGCGGGAGAGTCCCGCATTACGCTACCCTTTCTGACAGGACCATAGGCCCTTTCGGCTGACTTAAATTGGCGTCGCAGAACCGTGAGTTCTGGTGTCCACCAATTGGTGGACTTCTTTCCCCCAGGTCTACATTTACCCAGCACCTCGGTAGCAACTTGAACAACCGCTGAGTTAAACTTTTCCCCTAGTGATTCGGCACCTTCACACTTCCACAAAGCAAAATCTCTCATTTCAACTTTCAAAGCAAAACCAAAGAGTTCCCAATCAGCATTCGAGCAACGGAAGCTCCAAAGACCGTATGGATCAATCTCGAACGAACCACCAACCGACCATGTGATAAGCCGATGGTCGCTCGAAACTTCACCAACGTGAACCCTCCAGTTAGAGAGCTCCGTACACAGATCATTAGTGCAAAGCGTAAGATCAATCCAGCTCTCACCCATAGGCCCAGCAAACGTGGCAGGTTGTCCCGCAGTATTAAGAATGCAGAGACCCATCGAAGATATGAAATCTGCGACGGGACCACCACTCCCGGAGCGATCGGTGCCAGGTCTGTCGTACCATAGGGGAGAACGTGCATTAAAGTCACCGGCCACAATGACCGGCCTACCCCTAAGAGCTTCCAGTGCTCGTCTCAAACCTTGTAGGTGACGGCCTACGTTATCCGAGAATTTGAAGTAAACAGATATAAGGAATATTTCACGTCCTCCAATTCGGACACACACACAGCAGCGAAACTCATCAGACAGCCCATCCAAAAGCAACGGCTGTACCTTGCTAGTATCGATAAGGAAACCCGCCATGGGCCTGCTACCCTTGTCAACTATGGCAAGGGGCAATGCAGCGCCATCGAGGATTACTCTACTGAACAGATGCTCTTGTACGAAAACAATCGGAAGAGTAACTACCGATACGTGTCTGACCAGATCAATGGCAGACGCACGAGATCGTCCCAAGTTAATCTGACCCAACGCAACGGAAACGCGCCTAGCCATCGTAATTCGTTGACATCGCTACCCTGTCTATGGCGGCCCGCAGAGCAGGACAATCCCTGTCTCCCGTGGGGTGGGCCGCATTCTTTTTGAAGCGTGTGCACGTGGCACACACGCTTCTCTCAGTGGGGACCGTGCACTGCTCCTCTTCATGTCCCTCCCTGGCACAGCGTGCACACACAGGGCTCTTGTGTATGCACTGCCTCTGGGTATGCCCGTACATTTGGCACTTATAGCACCTTGTGGCACCAACAAAGTCCCGAACACGACAAGCACTCCATCCCACATAAGCGAAGCCCTGAGACACGAGCGCAGACCTGACCCGCCCGTTGCAAGCCAAGATGCTGCCTACAAAAGCGCCAGTTTTCGGGCCGAACCTGGCGACTCTCCTTGTTGAAGACATAAAAGTCTCCTCCGAAATTTCGGTTCCCTTAATATTTGATCTGTAAATCTCCTTTAGGAGATCTGCATCTGAAAGCTCCCTCGGCGTATCGTGGAGCACGATACGTGGGAGTCTTCCCTTGGGTTCGGCAGCTGTATAACCCTTTGATTTCAGCTTCTCTGAGGCCAAAATCTTCATCGCGCCCTCCTTGGTGGATGTCTCCACCACCACACCAGCACCGCGTGCCCTACGCACTCGCACCGCTCTGAACCCATCCTGAACCGGGTCCAGGATTTCTTTAAGTGCTGCTCGGGTAGACTCCGAAGTGGCTCCTTCAGCTTGCTCTGGACGGATAACAACCGCCGGAGCTTTCAAAGTAGTAGCACGAGTGACGACTCGCGCTACCCTCTCTGCATAAGTTTCTCTAGGCGCGGTCGGTACTACCGCCTGCACCCGCGACACCGTCTCCGTAGCAATTTTTACATCCCCTCGGAGAGACGTAAAATCTCCCTTAAGGGATCTCAACGCTTCTTCAGCGGCGCTCGCCCTCGCGGTTTTTTGGTTGTGATGTTAGAATTTGGCCAAGGCCAAGATCGATTGAAGAAGACTCATAAGAAACATAATGTGCATTTTTCGCATAACTTATAACTTCAAGCCGCAATGAAATAGAAAGAGAATAATAAAAGCAGATATGTTTCCATTTGCTAGAACAAGGATGAATGTAAATAAACTACGATGGTTTGGGCATGTGGAAAGAATGAATGAGGACACAATGACCAAGAAGAGAAGTATGACTCCGAGACGTGGACGTCCGAGGATCAAATGGCAAGATCATTTAAATCAAATTCAACAAGACGGTCACGTGTGACGGAAGCGAAAGATGTATGCAAGGATAGAAAGAAGTGGTGCTCGATCCTTCCTGCCTACCCCGCGAGGGAAGCGATGTGATAGGAGGTATATATGTATGCATGATAATAAAAGTAATAATCTGCAATAAACATTGCACACAACTCGTTCAAATTATATCTCAAACAATTTTTTTCAAGTCCTGAATATTATAAACAAGGGTAGACACGCCGTGAATAATATATTTTATTATATTTAGGGGTAGTAATTTATATTACATGCATAATGTTATATTTATAGTCGACAGCTGAAATGAAAATGTGCAATATCTAATTCCTGAATCGGGGTAAGGTTAGACTATAGCCAGATTTATTTATATTATATGAGCATACTGCTGATGTATGGGTACACTATGATATGATGAATTAATTAATGCCAAACAGGAAGTGCTCGGTATTCTACCTGGGGTTAGGGCTGCTTTGCATTGCACGCTGCAATATGTTCATGGACATGATTTGTTTTTTTTTTTCAGAACGACGCGACGCACGGCTGTAAAATACATTAATTACTAATGAACTCTGATATTTCATAATAACTGCGACTATTTCTTTCGTTTATTAATATCATGCCCTTGGTGTAGATATGAATGCCTTGTTAAGGTAGTTTAAAAGGCAGGGAATACCTATGTTGAATGAAAACTATTTGTTTCTGCGCATAATCAATATTCCGGCCTCGTCTTTGAACCCTTCCCTCACTTGGATGCGGATGAAAAAGTAACGGCGAAGAAATTGTATTTACTGAAAAAGGAGTGTAAAAAAGCGCAGACGTCCGAGAGCCACGTAGCTCAACACGATATGGAGGAAGCGAAAGAAGTATGCAAGGATAGATCAATATGACGTTCCGTTTTCTCTGCTTACCCCAATCGGGATATGGCATTACGGTATAGTATACTATAATCTTCCTGTACAAGCAAGCTATTGTATTCCTCTTTAACGTCTCAACTGCAATGCTTCTAAGTAGAACATCTAGTATAAATTCTATTGTTTTCAATAATAATTGAGATAGAAAGACGAAGAAATCAAAGCCAACCATAATTTAATCTACTAAGTTCTAGTAAGATAAATGTTCTAGAAATGTAGATTACTAAATAGATAATATTGTACATAATACAGGGGGATAAAAGACAACTGAACAGCGTGTGCCAAAGGAGGTGTCTTCTTACAAAAATAGGCAACTTCATACAGTGGGATGGTGGCACTAGTACCAAGTGTTCTAATTTTAACTTGCAATAAGTAGGTAGTGCTTACAACTAGGTAGAAACTATATTACTTTCATGAAGTATGTCTTAGTACCCACTAAGTAAATACTGTGTATGATATTCGGGAGTTTGAGAATTTTTACAAATTGTTCGAGTCTTTCGTGGAGTCAGCGGAAAAAATAGATCTCCCACACTTTTCTGTAAGTTTCTGAGTGTCTTTTAGAGGGTCAAAGGTTCGTGAAACATCATGAAAAAGACATTTGAAAATATTTATTTTAGAATGATATACCTATCCCATCCATCATGGGTACATAAGTGTCTTATTTTTGTGCTGGCGTAGAGGACACCTTATATGTTCATTACAAGTAGGTAGTTTGTCCGCTGGTTATCCCACATGATGTGTGAGACGCCGTGAAGATGTTTGTGTATATCATATATTCTAGAAACTATTCAGAAGCGATGATATTAATTATTATATCCACTTTATTTACCCTTTCTTACAGCACACATACAACGTTCCCAATGTTCCTCTTTATGCAGTAATGAGTGAGGTGTGCGTCTGTAATGTCTTGTTTATTTCATGGTTGATAAAAGGCATCCATTCCATGGATCCATCAGACACTTCTCTGGGTGTTTTCGGATGTTTTGTAAAAGGCAGATATTCGAAAAACATAACACATTTTCATTATAATTTTCTTATATTCAGCAATAAGCAATAACAGTCTTTCTGAGTTCAATCCATGCAACAGTTACTTCAATCTTAGGTATTTGTGAGGGATGTTGCGATAGTATAGATGGAAAAAATATAGAACTAAATCACAAAACATCGAAATATCATAAAATTTACATTATCACAAAAAAAACGACGCCAGATGCACTTCAAATCGAAGCAATAAACCAAAGGGAACATTATCAAAACCCGGCACATGTGTTAATTTACGAATACCTACCTACATAAAAACCCATGCACATAATAACATTACTGAAGCTAAAATCTGAAATACACAATTTATTACATAGGTACCTATATGATGATGCAATATGAAATCTATTTATAAAAACCATAATATATACCTACCTATTAGGTATGTAGATATTGCATGTAGGCTCACCCCCTCTATAGGTACTAATGTGGATTTTATATTGACTTCTTAAATTTACAAGTCATATACTAGTAGGTATATCTACTGCGCATTCTTATATAGATAAGAGATGGAATAACTAGGTGTATATAATACGTGTATGGGTCAGAATGAGTGGCATACTTCATTGCTGACTTTAAGATGTTATAAATGTTTTATACGTAATGTTTTTCATACCTGTTTTTTACTTTTTGATATTGGTATTTATACAGATAAGTATTTAAATATATGACATACTCATATTCAGGTAGTTATTACAGTAGGCATGATTAATTATGAATTTTATTATCATAAGGTAAATTTGTAGATTCATTAATGTTTGAAATTTGAAGAGACCCACCGATCACCTGGATAGCTCAGAAATCTGAGGACTTCCATTTATCCGATTAAATTTCTACACTAACAAGTTTGTCCACATGAGACACGGTGCACTGTAAATTGATTACAAACAATTTTAGAGACAAATATATCAATATTAAATATACCTACCCTACAGAGAACGATTTAATCGCTTTACTATACTATACCCTCACGCATTGTCCCAGGTGGGGTAGGCAGAGAGAACGGGACGCCATATAGATCGCAATGACGCGATTTCATCCAACTTATTCAATTTCATGTGAATTTCATTCTTACCTTGCCACCCTGTGAGTGAAGAACAGTGCATATAATTCCATCCCATACACATGTTTAACTCTTTTAATGGGAGAGTAAACAATAGATTTTTAAGTGTATTTTAGTAAATGTGTAATAAATATGTATTTTTGTTGTATTTTTCAAATAAAATAAAAAACAAACAAAAAAAATAGATTACGATTGTTATATATTAAATTATAAATATACATACTAATTGCACATCAGTATTTATGCATAGTGACATAATAATGTATATAGGTATCTTATGTGCATTAAGTAAGTATAAACGTATAGGTATACATAAATAGTAAGTAATCGAACATTCCAGTAAAATAACATATAATATGACTGTCGTAAAAACATAACATAACAAAACTGACCTAACATAAGTTAATACACAGTAGTAAGATATGTAACTCATATGTAGTTACATACATGTACAACTACACATCATATTGTATCTATATAACTATATTTATGTAAGTAAAGACAGAGATATGTACTATGTTATAACTATGTAGATAATTTCTAAATCAATACCTACACATTGTCAAATGTATGAAGCAGCTGTGATTTATTAGAGAACAGTGATTTAAAGTAGGTATTAAAAATAACAATTGAAAAGGCTGAATTTCAGCAGATATAATTCTTCCGCATACTATTTTTCATGAATCAATGGAACACAGAAAATATTATCTTATTTATATTTCTGACTCTCGTTTCCATTTGTTTTTAATTGCACTTAAATAAAAGCAAAAAACGAATGATTTGTTTTGACTTACCACCAAAATAGGTGATATTATCTTTTCTTAGCTTATATGATTACTAAACTTCTTGCAGTAATTAACGTAAAAATTCTGGATAGCTTTCATGATTACTAGGTACGCAACTTGTCCAATTGCAAAATCAACTAAATGTACATAAATTTATAGGTACTAGCAGTCATTTTATGGCGTTCTCTACCCATTCGTAACTAAATGATTGCTATTTTATAGTCGGTACTACAATATCTCCTGTTATTTTTAAAACGAGTTAAAAAATGTACTTATCTGTTTTTTTTTTGTTATAAACCCAAATACAAATTTTATTCACCTTTCTCGGTAATCTAAAAATTTGTCTCGTGAAAGAGGAGTTTGCTGATACCTGGGATCGAATCGCACACCCCTGGTGCAAATTTCACGATACGTTAAAAGTAGCAATAACATTATCGCAAGACACGAGACATCTCTATGAATGTATTTATTGGTTGGTTAGTAAATGTGAATATAATATTAAGTATAATAGTGAATCCGTGTGGTAAGTAGGGGCAGCCATTATGACAACATAACCGTGTGGATCATGTAACTCGATAGATTTAATGTGTTGTGATAAACAAATTATGTACAATATCTATACTAGGTAGGTACCTACTACACACTGACAGACAGGCATAATAATGTAGTAATCACAATAATAACATGCTAAAGGTATTATTATGATAGTCTGACATGGAATGTTTGTTATAGGATCAATCGAATACAAAAAGTGTTCAATAATAATTAATAACTCATCAGAAAATTCAGCAAAATCTTATGTGAGCTTCAAGGGCCTAATATTTTTCACAATTATTACTTTTCTATCGCTGTATCTATTCTATAACAACACAAAATATCTAACAAGTGAGACAGCCAGCAGACAAACTGCATCTAAACATACAAGTTGTGTTCTCCGTACCAAAACATTGAGAGTGTGGGACCATGAGCTATATTTTAAATTAATTCTGTTGAATGTCTTATGCCCATGCAGTTTTTCTCTAGACTATACATACTGCATTGGTTTTCTCACTACCCGACATTAAAATTTTAAATACTTACCCATTTATGACATTTTTATAAATGTCATAAATTCTATACTTCACACCGAAGTAATTTGTTAAACATCTCAAATTCAGTGACTAGGTAAAGTAAACATTTCATAAATCATAATTTATTGCATTGACAAGTACACCTCTTTCCCGCAAAACAGGGAGTTATTTATTTATTTATTTATTTCTATCATCAACGGTATTTAGCCTTTTACATTAGTAAGGTCTAAACATATTATACAATACCTAATCAATCAATACAATAAAGCAAACAAAAAAACAACAAAATAAAATTAAACCTAAATTAATCAATAAAACACTAAAAATATTGGCGCATTCAAATATTTAACCAATATCAACTTCAAACAAACATAATACAATTGTATAGACATTCATGGGGATACATACTATATGGTGCGCAAAAATATAAATTAATATCTAGGCACATATAAGATGTATACTAATAAAAATATTTGATATTATGGTAAAATTTAAACAAATAATAATAATATTAACAACGGGAAACAATAATATATTCCCCACAATATAATAATTTCAAATAAATATGTGACAATAATAACGAAATCGACGGGTTAGCTCTCAGTATAACTCCTACACCTATACATCAATACAATATTTAACTACAATAAAATCCGTTTTATCGGAACATCAAACATAACTCAACAATTTCATATCTCAACACAAATAATATTTAAAATCACAAATTCATACGCACACAGAAACTCATCACAATTTATATCCACCATTCACACTCACTCAATTTAATATTTATACAGCATATCATGCGAGTATTCATTAATTAACTTATAATCGAGTGATCCTGGTTTCAAATCCAATCGCTACCAACCTTAGTCCACCTTCACGACACATGCATATTGCTTACTGCGAAAACAATAATTGTCCATTAATAGAAAACTATGGTATTGAATACGAAGGTAGAATTATAAAATTTTCATACAATATTATGGTTGAGTCACCCACCCTAATGCATATTGTATTATGTATTTCTGATTAGAACAAGTAGGAACCTAGGCATTGTATTATAGTTTTGATTCGGTATGTACCTATAGTGAGTAGTTGGACAGATATTTGAGACAATGATTTGAGTGAATCACATTTAATTGGACTTCACATAACTGAGATACTTAGTCACAATATGGAGATTGACAGCTTTTATCTTACACCGATAACAAATGACATATTTGGCTATAGTGATCAATACAATTTTTAGTATTTTTTTAATATGCTTACCTGTTGATTTCGTGTAGGTAGTTTAGATTTGTTCACAATTTATTTTACAATATAGATAACTCATTACTCATCTATTATCAAATTCTGAATCCCTTATGGGGTGGGCAAAGAACGCGTGGTAATAAAAATAATCTTTATTATAATAACAATGGTAGAAATAAACATACGCGATGGGCAAGTTTATAGTAGAAGCGTGGTATTCTCCAACCAGCCTATCTAGTCAAGCTTTTTCTCGCATACCTGTTAATCAATTCTTTATTTATTCTCAAAATAATAAGATTAACTTGACTTTGGAAGTACCTAAGAAAGGTTACAATTTATTTTATAATCGCATATACGCAGAATTTCTAGCTATTATAGAGAATGTATAAATTACTTCACGCCATAATAATCTACCTACCCTTACTTTTTTACTAATCGAATACTCTCGATTATCAGGAAAATAAATATTATCTTACAAGTTCTCGGAAATAAAGTGACACAAGAATATATCCTTTGGTAATTACACTAAATGATTAAAATAATCTATATACCTACTTGCTTGTATCTTAATGTAGGTATGTACCTACTCACAATAAATGAATAGCTATGTGCAATATCCTGCCCAGCCCTCTTGGTCAGACAACATTAAACAAAACACGAACAAAAAACTAACAAACATTAAAAATAATATCAGTGAGAAACAATAATAGTACATACATCTGAGAAAAAGTAATACATTAAAGGCAGTGGCGTGTTTATCATATATCCATAAAAGTTTCGCATACTTGAAGTGGCGTACTTTTTATAAGCGCAAAATGCATGTATTAATAATTGCATACACGAATAAATTTATTGAACCAAACTTTTTATACTGGATAAAATAGATTTTCGGACCAAGATTTCTAAAAACCTAGTTTCAAAAATTCCCATGAAAATATCTGAAGCTCCTTTACCAAACTGAAAACTGATAAGTAAAAAAAGTAAAATGAAGAAATTTTAAATATCTGAGTGTTTTCTAAAATTGCGAAAGACTTCTAATACCAACTATCTACCTACTACTACTATACCATCAAGGCATATTCCTCAAGTGGTGTAGTTAGCAGACCAGCTGCATTAAATTAACTCGCAAGCTGTTCTCTCAGCAAAAATTAAATCTTTATTTTTACGAACACCTAAAGACTTCTCTCTCATTTTAGAATCTACAGTAGGAGAAGTTGCTTTTTTTAATTTATTATCTTCACAATATTTCTGTTTTATTCCAAATACATCAATGCACCATCGTCTCACACACACTAATTTACATGCATTCTGAACTGCTTACCAAATTGTGAATGACTACACTCATTTCAAAATCATGATCAATTTATAAAACCTAGTTCCGCCACTGGTGTTAAGTGCCTGATGAAAAATAAATACTATAAAATCCAATCCGACTTGTGTTTTTCTGAACAGACACGAGATGTCGCAAGTTGTCAATAATGATGAGATGAGAAGTTATTATCACCGTTGCAATATTAAATTTTATTATCCCTATGGGTATGTACTACAATGTTGCATCGCATCGGAGTGAACATTAAATATAATAAAATCCGTCCTATGATACAATATGAATAATATAATACTGCGAAATATAATAATCTAATAACAAAAATATAACATTTATTATAACTACACTGCTAATACCAATGATATTAACAATAGATTAGACATTTGAAAAAAAAATGTTATCATAATATTGGATCATTCTGGTCAAATTCAATTTCGACTCGTGATAAAGCATTGGTCGAGGATGGTTAAATCTTCACTTCACTTATTAATGAAAAACTATATTACTATTTGCACGGAATATATCGATAGTCTATACATTGGAATTGAAATTTTTTGCAACAATGCCGCATTAATGTTGTTAATTAGAATAAAACAAATATATTTATTGTGATGGCTTTACGGAACATAAATTTGAAGATCATTATTTTGTATTAGTGAATGGAGGAGTTGTTAAGCCTCGCGAGAAACAAGGAGGCATTCACTTCACCCATGTGGTCGCCAATGTCGGGGGGACTTGACATAACACGTATAAAAGAAAAATATATCTGGTTTAATATTAATGTCGATGGCTGATACATACAATATAATGTGTAGATGCATGTTTCAAGGACTGATGCTACTAACAACGCGTTTAAATTTAGAACGAAATCAAACGTTTCAAAAGGATGATCGACGTTCATTATTGTTAACTCCCTCGCACATATGTGTAGACTTGTATGCTGCGTAATGAATTATAAGGGACGGAGATATATTATTATACATATTAATGTTATGTCAGTATACAATAAAGGATAAACCAATAATATTGCTATTTTATTGCAATTCTCTGAAAAGATCAATGATTTTAGTGACTTTCACAGTCCGTGACGGATTCCATCGTTTTTACCACACTTTGTTGCTGTTAACACTTCTTATTAATTATTATTATTATTACAGATAATATTATTACTGATGTACCTACCAACTAACCTCGCTTACATTATATTGTGTTCTTATAAAGAGACTGTTTCTGAGAATGCATTTCAATATTATCGAAACGGTACAACATTGTATAACTCTAAATATGTAAAAGTGGACTGTAAATAAACGGGAGAGAAATATATAAAAAAGTAAGTATTTAAATAAGTTGAAACCGTTATAAATATCAAATGAAAAAAAAAACAAAAAAGAAAAATAATCCGATCACATAGTCCAAAAAAATTAAATATATAGATATAGGTAGGTACCTACTCTACTACTACTAGGTACTATACCATCACGGTACATCCTGCAAGTGGAGAAGCCGTAATAAACATGCAAGTCGTCATCTCCATGTTAATAAAAAAATAAGACGTTCAAAATAGATGGCAAACCTTATCGCCGAATTCAAGATGTAAAATGTCTACATTTTTTCTAACACCTGTTTTTTACAGAACACTCGAAAACTGACGGAAAAGAGTTGGTATCCCACTCTTTTCCGGGTGCTCCACAGGATCGATATACTTTTTTGAATTAATTATTGATGTGAGCAGGAAACAAATCATATTTCGGAAACTGGATAAAAAACGATCGAATTTTGCAATAGATACTTAAAATACTGTATATTGTAAGATGCTCGAGAAGAGTTTTTAAATTAACTATATTGGATGACACTTTCTTCCAATCCATATAAACCTTCTGCTAAACAATATTTTTTAAGGTTGAAAAATTCGTTTTAAATGGGAAAAAACTATAAAACAATCAAAAGAGGAGTAGAGTAGGTGGCATATTCAACAAAACCCCTAAAAAACTGGAGAGTAGAATGATTTTGGACCAACACAAAGTAGATAAGATTCTACTAAACTAAAACAAGGTGTCACCTTAAAGTCACATCAATACACAAAAGGTAACTTATACACCAACATTAACATGAAGAAGTAGTGAAATCAAACACACATTTTACTTTAATAACTCTAATTATCAAAATATATTCAAGGGGAAAACGATTAAATTAATTACAAGTTAGATTAATAGGCCATCAAACGTTTAAAAACGACATAATCACGGATCAACCTGAATTCTACGTAGGTATTTCTTTACGAGACACTAAACATTGACATTAGATAGAATGTATGTATGTAGGTATAATAATGCAACTAAATAATATCAGTAGGAAATGGAAGAAGGTCGAAACCTATAATTATACGCTATCAATGTATGTTAATAGTAATAATATGTAGTATTTCATGGATTTTATATTTCATTAAAAAGTAATTCAATGTTTGTAGAATATATTTGTTTGTTTGTACTCGTGTATTGACTCCTATCTGAAAGATAGTTCTATTCAATAATATGGAAGACAATGACAATAATCAACTTATCTGAAAGAAAGGGTGTGAGGAAGCGCGGGCGTCCGAGAACCACGTGACTTGATCACGTGGATCAAATTCTCAAGGACGGCCGCGTGTTGAGTAAGAGGAACAGACGTGCGTGTATGAGAAACTGTATTAATGTGGAGGAAGCGAAGGAAGTGTGTAAAGATAGATCTGTTTGGCGTTCCGTTCTCTCTGTCTTCCCCACTTGGGACACGGCGTGAGGGTATAGTAGATAGTATAGTATGTCAATAATAGTGGAGTCTTCAGCAAAGATTATGTATCCCACGTGTTCTAATGTCCTGTAAAAGGCGGATATTCATAAACAATCCCGTATAAGAAATATGAACCTCAAAGAATTTACACACCATCTTGTTTTGGTAGAGAAATCCTTTCATGAAATATCAATCAATTCAGATCAATCTGTTAAAAATACATAGTTGCTCGAAACAAAAATTGGAGGAATTAGTGATCGTATCATGGAATAAGTTTACTGAAACCAGTTTATGCCGATTCGTAAGCATCCATTGGTAGTGCAGATGAGGTGCCTATTGAGTAATATTCTTAATATCTTCAATCACGCACGTGTAAAAATCTAGTTAAGTGAGAAAACTACAGAAATTTTCAAGAACCAAAAAAAAATTAAAAATCGTTATTGGCCGATATTTTGTTACTGAATTTCAAATCTCAAAATGTTTCGTGGATCTAGTACCTTTAAGAAATATTTGAATTCAACAAAACACCCGTATTTTCATGGAAAGAAATATTGAAAATCCTATTATATTCATTACAGGTGTTCATATGTAGATTATCCAACTGCGCATTAAAAATGGCCTTAAACTTGATCTGTAAATGTTTGGATTTGTTGTTATTGTTTACATCAGAGCATTGTAGGGCCTAAGATACATTTATGTAAATGCATAGTTATAAGTAGGTATAAACATTAATAAATGGAAGATAATAGTAATGAAGTAATTATCACAATTATAATGACGGGGTTACTACTATCTTCTAACATTTGCTGACAACTCTATAATTGATGTGTGCGTGCATTATAATAGTATAAACAGTGAAATTGTGAATTAATAATTTAGGCAGAAATGGTAGAGGCCGACCAAGAGACACCTACATGGATCAAGTGAAGAAGGACATGAACTGTGGCACATTCGTAGAATTAAAGAGGCTAGCTGAAAATAGGGAGAAATGGAGAAGAAAATCTAAACTCGTTGCAGACCAATTCAACAGATTGTAACTCACTACTGAATTTAGGCAATGAATGCATAGATATGGGAGAAAATAAGATCGCGAGAATTCGATATTCAAACACTGCCCACCAAATCATTATTATTTTAATAAACAAAAATACAATTTTTTGTCACTTTTATTTTCCACTTAAATTTCACAAAGCATGAGAAAAAGTAGCAGGGTTTATTTTTTCATTTCAATACGAGAAATATGACGAAAATAATTTTTTAACAATGACTTTGTATTTCGAAACCTCGTCACTATATAAGCAAAGTTAAAACCAAATGTGTTTTCTTCCATATTTAAACATGGAGTTTTACAAAATAAACGTCAACTCAAGCAAGAAAATCATTTTATTTATTTATTTATTTATATACATGGCTTACGCCTTTAATAGACAATAACAATAAATAACAGCACAACACTATTTAGTAACATTCAAGACATAAAACGGGTCCTAAGTAGGTATCTTCTGACATTGGGATTTCTTATTGTTTAGAGTAGGTATATATAAATAGTGTAGAAATTTAATATTGCAAGGTTCTTCGTTAACAAAATATCCTATACAATCATAATTATAGTGTGGTTTTCTATAGAACTCTCTCCTTATTACAACAATAAATCGCACAAAAATATTAATTAACAAGTATGTTTATTAGAAGGTGATAAGCACGTACAGTGGTGGGTACCTACTCACAAATTTGTAACACATCAGAAGTATTTGATTGGTTGAACAAGTGTAAAGTAGTAAGTATTGTATATTCTGCATAAGATTACGTGGTGTTAGTAAAAAATAACCAATAAGTTGGAGACTTCTTTTTTCCGAGGACTCCAAGAACATGAGCCCTAAAACAAATTCATGCAAAGTGAATAAATAGGTAAATATATTAAAAGTGAAAATAAAATCAAAGACAAAATACATCTATTCACTAGATTAATGAACATAGTATAAAGATAAACATAATAATTACAACTAGGTATGTATAAGATTTGTCAGTATACGAAATGCATTAGTTTCTTATACTATTATTATATAGGGACGAATCACTATCTAGCAGAGAATTACATAGATATAGCATACTTATATAGAATATACTCACCTATAATTTGACTGTCTTTGGATATAATAACAATTAAATACTACGTAGATAGAAGCTATTATTTTAAGGAATTTGGTGATAAACATTCAAACGACACTATAATAATAATAGAGGCATAGACAATTTATGCATTTTTTAGTATAAACGTATTAAGCACCTATGTAGATATCTATAAACTTGATAATTATGTCTATTGACGATCGTTTCAAGGGCATACCATTAGATACTTTACAAGTATTATTCATTTCATATAAACTATTACAAAATTTCCCACAAATGAGATAGCCAGCAGACCAAATGCATGTAAAAAACAAGCAATTCGTCCTCTTGGTGCTAATGAAAGTTAAAGACATTCAGAATGAGTGGCACACACCATCGCTGAACCGATGATGCTAAATGCCTTATACGTGATATTTCATGAATAACTTCCTTTTACAGGATACTCGGAAACTTACAAAAAAGAACGGGAAACCGTGCCGGAGACTCCTCAGTAAATACGTATTATTTTTCTACCTTTTTATAAATGGTCCTTTGTGAAGTTATCCTTCATGCAAAGTTAATGAATGTTTTAAAAATATTTTTAATATAAAAAGTATTGACGAGATGTACCCTCAGAGATATCAGATGAGATATACACAGTAGTTAGATGTAGGTAGATAGGTGTATGTATATGGGTTTTATAATCCGCCCACTGTTCCCGCTCAGAGAGGGCGGCATCCTGCTGAGGACCGCCTACTACAAACATGCGCTTTGGAATGCTGTTTAATTCTCTCTCTTTGCTCTCCAATTATTGTCTTATCACAAGATATAATACGAGATTTTTATTGCAATAACCTGATTACATATCGTACATGTAGGTACTTTACAGTACAAAAAATACTCTAATTATGTAGATAATCTTCGTATTGTCCCTGAATATAACCAGTTGGTGGAATTAAAAACAAATGTTTTTTTTTTTCAAAAAGAGACGTCTTTCGTTTTCCAAAGACATCGTTAATCTCTCTCGTCTAAGACGTCTCACTTAAAAAAAAAATCAACGATATCAGAGAGTGAGTACCTAAAGAATGTTGCGAGAAGACGTGACTCAATCACTGAAGAATTGCTTTGCGCTCTTGAGAAGATCGAATGATGATGAATGGTAAAGCTTATAAGAACTCGTACACTAAACTCAAAAAGGAGTACTACCTATTATATATTTGGCAGCAGAATACGTAGCTTAACTTTTTCTAAGAAGTCCAAGAGATTATCAGACGGTTATAATTATTTATCATTGATAACCTAATATTTTGTTCGATTTTTGAAAACACATTGAAATAACTAGGAAGAATGGAAAAAATGAATAGTGGTCCAACTATATTCTAGAGAGATGAGATAGACAGAATACATAGTAAAACATGTTACCACAAATTAGATAGATATAGAAACTGTATGAAATATTCCATCTGGGTAATAAAATCTTAAAGAGAATTTGATTGTTAATAAAAATTAACCAAGATTCTGCAAATGCAATAAACTGCTAAGTAACTGCTATTTTCATTTTACAACCGTCTTCCGTATAATGAATTATACAAGGCGAGGGAGTTATGACTGCGTTGGGGGAGTGAAAACCACCTCTGAAAAGTATTCTAGACATACAAAGGGGGTAAAATGGGGTGAAAACAATAAAACAGCGGAGTAAACAACAGAAACAAAACTCACAAAAAGAAAATAATTAATTGTTATTCTTGTTGCTGATGAATTACATATTAGATGCATGAACTAAGAAAAAATTCCGATTAGATTTTACGCAATGTTACATTGTGTAGACATGGTTCTCCAATCGAGGTTTCTGATTGGTGATGTACCTACAAATAAATAATATTAATATGCATTGGCTTAAATTTCCATAGACAATAACAAAAATATAGCATTTGAACTTACACATGAACTTAGTTTTATTTAAAAAGTACTGAAGGTACGTACCTGTAAACAAAATAATATCATAAAACATAAATTACACGGTTTGAATTTCGGAAACAAGACATTATAAGAGTGAGTCCCTCTAATTTACGTCCATAAAACAATCACTTATATATATTTTGGGAGGTGCCGTATTAAACTTTATCACGGATCATCCCACTTCTTGAAATTATAACCAGCAACATTGTATGGACGACATATGTATACCTACCTATATTTGATTTTGTTTAATATACAGTAATATTATCTACTTACATGTATATTTTGGGTATATACATACGAAGAATCAAGTTATTTGGGTATTCAGTCACTTTTCGTATCTAATTTTTATAATTTTGTAATTAATATTAATTCAGTATCATAATAAAAGCACTCGACCCAGATACAGAGGTAAAATGCAGGATAGAAGTTGCTCGTGCTGCATTTAATAAGATGAAACCCTTCTTCTGTGACGATAATTTAAATCTAAAACTTCGACAAAGAATGATAAAAGCTTACATATGGTCAGCTCTATTATACGGAAGTGAAACATGGACTCTGAAAGTAAACGTGATGAATCGGTTAGAAGCATTCAAAATGTGGATACACCGAAGAATGCTTCGTATACCTTGGACCAAAAAAGTCAGAAACATCGAAGTACTTAGGAGAGCCGGAGCCAGGAGAGAGCTGTTGTCGATTATCAAAGTGAGGAAGGTCTCATATTTGGGTCACGTGCTGCATGGAGAGAAATATCGTCTCCTCCGCCTTATATTGGAGGGCTAGATAGAGGAAAGACGGGGAGTTGGCAGAAAGCAGATGTCCTGGCTGCGCAACATTAGAGAGTGGACCGGAATCCGGACAGTAGATGACCTGTTCAGAGCAGCACAGGACATGGAGGTTTTCGCCGGAGTGATCGCCAACGTCGAGGGGACCTGACATGGCACAGAAAGAAGAAGAATTAATTTTAAATATTACCTCCCCTATGGATGACATAGGATCTGACATTCCTGTAACATTCATGGGCGAGAGAGGGTGCAACCGTTAAAATATTTTAATAAATTTAAATAATAAACTGTAAAGTGCTGCCTGTTGTGTCAAAAATTATGGTACGTAGCAATACGTAACTGTAAGAACATATTTTGTAATAATATTGTAGTATCGAGTTTTTCCTCCAAGAGACATTATGAGCTGTAATTTTGGGGATGTTTTGTCAAGGGAGTCTTCCAGGCAAACCCTAAGCCCTTACTTAAGAAAAAAATGTTTCTTTGTGTTTGGATAATACACGAGCTTAGCTTTAAAAACAGAAGGGGAAAATTGGTGAAAAACGTTTAATGATTTTTAACAAAGTTTTTGAAAACGTTTCACACGGTGCCATATGGATAAAATCAAACAATTTTCGTGATAATAGGCTAATAACAATGTGTAACAAGAAATGTAGTTACAGTTAATATTTCATCTCATTCGGCATAAAGATTTTTACTTTTGTTCCGTGAAGTTGCCGGAAATTGGGATTGTATTTTGTAAGAAAGTGACGTTTGTATGACAATTCCGATGTCACGTGTTGCCATAACGATTTTTTTTAAATGTTTATGAAATTCACCCCGGCGACGCCGAGTAGGAACATCTAGTTGAATATAAAACAAAATTGAAAAAAAATCGTAATAAATCTGTCTGACAAATTTTAATCAAAATTAATTTCTCTATAAACGTTACAATGTACCTTATTTGTCGTCCACGCAAATATTTTATTGAAATTAATGATCATTTAATTGTACACCCTCATGTAAAAAGGATATTAGGTATATTTTAGATTCAAGGGGAGAAATTATATCACTAAATAATAAGGGATTTATTAAGAAATATTGCATAGGAATGGTCATCGGGGTATGAAAGATCTAATCTCTGTCGATATCATGAATTCCTGATAGGAAGAACCAAGAGCAATCAATATCATTTATATTATCTGAAATTAAAATCATCAATACCAGAATTAGGTTTAAAATAAGTTGATACAAATGTGTAGTACTGAATTGTAATTGCAAGAATTATATTATTGCAAATTAAAATAAAATAAATAAAGCTTTATTGGCATCAATATATAATGTGTACATGTTTTTTGTTCCAATAAACTACCAAAAGGCGGGCTTATCGCATATGCGATTTCTTCCAGCCAACCCGAATTACTTGTTACTTGTAGCATATTATATATTTTGTAACTAGGTTAAGCAAATGTGAAATGTACCTACCTATATTTTTAGTTTTAATATTTTTATATAAGGCCTAAAAGGTTTATTCGGTAAATACATAAACATCGTCAATTGCTCTAACATGCAGTTTTCGGGAAAGCATGCTGGTAAAAATCTTATCATTTTAAAAAGTCTTGATTTCAATTAGATAAATTGAAAATAGCTACATCTTAAGGGAGGTATTCGTAAAATATCACGTATATGACATTTTACAACTTCAATTCAACGATGGAGTGGGTCACCTATCCGAAATGCCTTATTTTTTATGCACAAAAAGGACGACCTATATGTTCATTACACTTAGCTAATCCGTTGGCTAACCCATTTGTGAGATATGTTGGGATGATATAAATAAAAATCGACTGCGGGAGGAACAACCAGAGATCTGTAGATGTTCGAGAATCGACCGTCAGGCTGACGACCACCTCAATTACCACACGATATTATAATAGATAGGAAATCATTTAAACTAATTTAAAAAAAATATATTATAACTTAGGTGTATTTCGTATGTTTGAAGGAATAATATTATTTATTTTAAATATCTAAAATGGCATAAAGTATTACAAAGTAATAATTAAATAGTAAATAAAAATTAATTATTATAATTCTATAAAAGTTATTGCAAAATGTGGTCGAGCTATAATATTTTATATATTGTATTTAATATCGACTCCGTCTATAGTAGATATTATAATAATATTTCCTAGTATTTTACGGGAAAACATAATTTCTCAGGCTTTACATATCATTAAATAATAACATGAATAATTTTATTATAATAATTGATATTAGTTAGACAATACTATAACATCTAGCTATCTCATAATTATATTGCAAATTGCTAGTTTGTGTACTTGTCTGGACGTTGAAATAAATGCACGTCACAGTATTAAAAAATAATAATTCATGGATGTTTGTCGTTGAGTCTGATAGTATTCTTATGTTCCAGGTTCTAAATATTATGTGCTATATTTATTTATTTTATTTATTTATTTATTCTGTATACCCGTGGAGCACCCGGTAAAGAATTGGTCTCCCACTCTTCTCCTTAAGTTTTCGAGTGTCCTGTAAAAGGCAGGTATTCGAAAAAAATAAGACATTGTACATCTTAAATTCAGCGATGAGGTTTGCCACCCATCCTGAATGTCTTGATTTTATATTGGCACGAAGAGGACAGCTTGCATGTTTCTTACATGCAGCTGGTCTGCTGGTTACCCCACTTGTGGGATATGCCGTGATGGTATAGTAGTAGTAGTAGATTTATTCTCTTCGACCTCCATAGGCTCCGCAATGGGCACTTGGGGGTGTCAATCCAGACTATGTTTGTTCTTCCTTGTTGGTTCGTTTGGACAGGCATCGCTCCCCGGGAATCCGATTAGATGGGTATTTTACTTCCGGATGACCGGATAGCAATATGGATGATTATATATTTAGTTACAATCCATTGGATTGGTCTGCAACGAGTTTGGTTTTTCTTCTCCATTCCTCCCTATTCTCAGCCAGTCTTTTAAGGACCAGGAAAGTCTCTCTTATGTGGCTCTCTGGGTGGTGAGTAGTCTGATGGTAGTCTTGGACTATCGAGGGAGAGACCCGGGTCCGATCCCTCCCGTTTCTAAGTTAATCCACCTTCATAACACAACCATACCGCTTACTGTAAAGGTGTCTAGTGTATTTGGATTTATTTCAATTTCATATAATATTCTTTAAATATGTAAATCCAAAAATGGTCAAATATCGATTCTCTTTTCAATATTTATTATATAGACTGTAACAAATAGAATGGAGACACTTAAATATATAATAACTCTAAAGTTTGTACATTCACAGAGTGAAAATTCATTATGATGATATTATACTTTAAATAACACACAGTTTACTTTTCACTAAGATTTATTCTAACCTCGAGCGCTTTCGTCAATGTTAATGAATTGACATTTCATGAGTTCTCTTGAAAATGTCAATTCATTAACATTGACGAAAGCGCTCGAGGTTAGAATAAATCTTAGTGAAAAGTAAACTGTGTGTTATTTAAAGTATAATATCATCTTAAATATATTTTTAATAAGAAAATATGAATATTCAAATCGATTCAAATGAATAGCACGAGTGCTGAAACATTGCGTTTGACCGATTGAGAAAATCACGGTGAAAAAACAAAAAAATATAGGTATATGCATATTTTTTTAAAATCAACGAACAGACTTGAAAAAGCTGAAAAGAACACAAAAATAATCTAAATCAATATTTTTTTAACATTTATATTTAACTAGCTGGCCCGGCGAACTTCGTACCGCCTAAGAATCAATGAACGATTTCATACATACATCTTCTTCCCTTTGTCCTAGTTCGGTCGGGGACCCATTGCCCCTAAGTATCTCCTCCAGAGATAACTGTCCACCGCTGCTTCCAGGACCTCTGGCCACTCCAAACCTAGCCTTTCAACACATGTTCGACACCTGCCCTATCTTCTGCCCTCTCCCACTGACTTTATGAATGATTAATATTATTAATCTCTTTACAAACTCCCGTAATTGTCAAAGTGTGTCATCGAAGGTATAGTGTAAAAAAATATAATTCATTTGGAACTTTCGCAGTTTAGCGGCCCCACCCGTTGTCGAGTACTTTTTTCCATGTAAAAGTAATATTTTCGAAACTTGAGGAAATTGTTGCCATATGGTGAATTATTTTTTTGTCACTAAATTTTTGGAAAATTCTTTTATAGGAAAAAAAAATCGCAACTATGAAACTTGAGCGGCCCCACCCGTTGTCGAGTAATATGTACGGAATTTCAGGAAATTAATTTTCAAAGTGGATTTTTTTTGCCGGCAAATTAAAATAATTCTACATATGGCAACAATTTCCTCAAATATTACCTTTTCTATGGAAAAAAAGTACTCGACAACGGGTGGGGCCGCTAAACTGCGAAAGTTACATTCATTTTTTTTACATAGACAATTCACACACATCGAGCTAGTCCCAAACTTAGATGAATCTTGATTATGGGTAGGTACTAACGCGACGATACACACATATACAATGCACTATATACAAATACATATAAATGTAACACCCAGACCCAGGACAATTTGAAAAAGGTCATTCTTCCCTTTGCCCTGTCCGGGAATCGAACCCGGGACCTCGTGACTCAAAGGAAAGAGCTCCGCGCCACACCGGCCGACATGAACAATTTATGTTGAACAATTATACTTAACTCAGATTTGGTTGTAAATTATCTACAGTACGTAATATAATTATGTATGTAGGTACTAATTTTTTTTTCAGGTAGATTTTACCTATTCATTTAAAATTTATAAAAATTCTTTCCATGATTTTTTAAAAATTGAAATATCAGAACTACAGATGTTAAATTGTATGGATAACGATTCTAATTTGAGAATGTATAGAAAAATTACCATATAAATAGGCCAATCTATAAAAAAAACTTCATTGTTGATTTTGTATAATTCTCCATATTGCATTTTTTATTGAAATTAAAAATGTACGGCGTAAATAATTTTCTTCGTAATTTTTCTTCTCTGTCTGCAAATTTCACTACACAATCTTGCATCAGAACTACCTACATGATCAAATTCATATTTTCATCTTTAATAGCACAATTTTTGGTTCAATAATAATTTTCCATCTGCAAAAATAAAATACAATTTCAAATATAATCTGTGCACGTCCACATTTATGTGACAGCCGATCTATCGATACATAAATATTAGTCGAATAATTCGGTTGTTACATGGCAATAGGTTGTATCTCGCATTTTTTGCGTTTTCAAGTTTGTTCCATAAAATGCTCAAAATAGTGTAATATTTGATGTGGCAAAAGGATATGTCTCTTTATAGTCAGAATAAAGAGAGAAAAGACGTAACTTATTGACATGTAGAAAGATTGTTTTCTTCAACATGGCAAAAAAACTCAAATATTTTTAAACTGCAAGAAATTATTTAGTGAATGTTACATACATCTTGTAGAAGAAATTATTAAGAGAATGTTACATCTATCTTGTAGAAATAATAATTACCTTCATTTTGATATATAATGCTCGAAATTTGGCTGAAATATCTGTTTTGCAAACTTTGTTTTTGCTCTCCTGTAAAATTATGTTTTAGTGAGATACAACCTATTGCCATGTAACTACCGAATTATAGTAAACAAAATATTAGTACACATTTCGTTCATATTAGTTATAGTAATTTGGTTCTTAATATAGCAGAACCTACGGATTATTTTAGCACAATGCAACAGGCGACGTGGGGGCGCTAATAGCGTATGGACTCTCCATATTGTTTTTATTTTTGAAATTAAAAATGTATGGCGTAAATAATTTTCTTCATATTGTTTCTTCCCGTGAATTTGTAAGATGTTTTAATAGCCTATAGTTTAATCCGGGCGGAGAAGAATCCAACAAATCAGAGATCATTCAAATCGGTACAGCCATTTTTGAGTTATAAGTGTTGTAACACACACGTCTTCCTTTTATATATTAGATAACAAATATAAATAGATACATCTTTGATTTGAATTTATAGAGACAATATAAGTAAGGCTAGTGTCTGTCTGTGTGTGTGACATATACCTAGTGTTAGATATAACCGTTTCGCCCGCATACTATAGCAACAAGGTGTTCTCATAAATAAAGCATTAACATGCAACAATGTCAAATGATATCAGAGAAGTACGTATGTACTAATAATTTTACTTCCAGCCAGGAGAAATATATACTCAAAATGAAATGGGAAACCAATGGAGAAGGAAGCTAGATATTTTAAAATCCAGAAGTTTAAAGTTAATTTCGGATATTTTAGTCTAAGTAGCAAACCTCTTAGAAAATCATGTAAATTATCACAATTACAAGTCTTAGACACACACGAAATTATCACAATTATAAGTCTTAGACATCGTCATTTTACTTGGTAGTGCCCTGGATGGGACTTGAACCCGCAACCGATTATCATCGCGAGGTGTGCTTTGTCCGATTAGGTTACCATGAGACGTGTACTGAAGGCTTCGAAATTCTCTCTTATAACCCACAATGACAGCCCTATGTGCAGGTATTGTTCTAACATACCTAAATATAAGAATATCATGCTGGATATAATGATTTAAACATGTAACCTCATAAAATGGTTAATTGTAAAAACAAAATCTTAGAAAAAGTCAATTTGAAGACCCAAGGTACTTCATGATATAAACTTATTCGACATGTTGAATAATTGACCTGTGACTGCAATGATCTTGACTAGTATTGTCACATTGTATTATAACATTCGTTATCATTATTAGTGAAGTTATTTTAACAATAAATAACAGCTATTACTTGAGTTTACGCGATAAATTACGTCGTCCGGTAGCTTAACAAAGCATATCTCGCAAAAAGGATGGATACAAGACCTCTGGAAAACTACCAAATTAGGTGACATTGTCTTTTACGTGAAAAAATACACTCGTAAATATTGTGTACCGTTTCGGTATTTGGATTTGATAAAAATCTAGATTTACAATTATAACATAAAAATGTTGTGTACCTCTGGGTAACGGCACGACACAGTTGATATAAAATAATCGTAATATAATTAATAATATTGTTATCAATATTAATTATTGTGAATTAATCAACAAAAACAATTAAACAAACATACATACAAGGCTGCGCTAATTAAAAAATATGTACATACTAGGAAAATTATAACTAACATACATACATAGTTCCCTCATGTTGAAAAGTTTTCTATTATTTATTTACTTTTACATAAGTATTACCTAGTTCTTGTTACTTTGTGAAAATTTATTTTATTAAATAAAAAATTATAATTATTAAACACTGTTAATTTTCACTTTTATGAGCTTGATGACGGAGCTTGTTCCTATTTTTTTATATTTCTCTGTAAACACATTTCGCTTGATTGGCATCTAAAATATTTATCATTTAATAATTCAAGAGTTTTTGTGTTTACGCTGTGGAAATCCATTTTTAAAAATTTATTATTTATCATTTAGTTTGATTTCAAATTTATTTATTGAATTTCTAATGATATTTTAAATGCATAGTAAGTTGCTAACTTTCTTATATTTAAATTTATTGGTTGAGTTTATTTTGTAAAACTCCATATTAATGTATGGATTTAAACACATAATATGTGTATATTATACTGTTTTGAGTTTTACTATATTTATAAGTACAGATACCTGGTTTCGACTTACAAGGTCATTGTAAAACTTTCTTATAACTTTTGTTTGCTGACTTTTTTTATTATTTTATAATATTTAAACTTATAATTTAATTTTTGTTACACTTTTACATAATATTCTTTATTAGATACTTATCCGACCTTCATGCTACGAAAATTTTCTTAGATTAATTAGATTTAGTTTTTATAATATTGTTCTAAAATAATTAAATTTTATGTAAATTTAGATTAATACCAAAGTCCCCCTAGCTATAAATAATATTATATCGATATTAAACGGCAGTTACATTTTTAATTTAGTACTTATTAACTTGGCGAAAAAATTAATTCGTATACCCGCATGTATTGTGTGCGTTGTATTGTTGAAATGGTGAAAATAAAATTATTTATTGATAACGCTTATTTAATGGGGAAATATTAATTATTATTTTTAAATATTGTATCGTGTAAAACCGTGAGAAACAAGAAAATATAAAGTCAGTTAATTTGTAATTTTATATCAGTTTTCACCCCGTTTGTTTCAAGAAAGAATACAGAGATCCGCCATAATAGTGATAAGTGTACGGATGAGTGTACGGATCCGAATAATTAGAAAAAAGCTTAGGTAATAATTCCACTATAGACAATCTAGAGACCGAGATAGTATCAACTTAATTTAGATCAGATTTAGTAGGCACAATGTTGTTGCAGTGTTTTAACAAGGACCTCCGATCGAGATAATCTGAATAGTCATCTGCACACCAAACCCAAACTCGGTAAAATAAAGTATGAGTTCATCGGTAGCCTGGAGGTAGAGTCTCAGCCTCATACACAAGGGGTGTGCGGTTCGATCCCAGGTGTCGGCAAACTCCCCTTTCATGACACAAACTTTTTCCTTACTGTGAACGGTGCATAAGGTTGTATTTGGGGTTTTAAAAGAAACCCAGATACATCTTTAAAAATAAGTCTATACAAAAGTATTTTCTTTTCTCAGCGTTCCTCTTGGGAGTACCTACATACATACAGTAGCAGGAATAGACTTTCAACACTAAGAGCAATTCCCACAAATACCCAAGCATTCTGATAATCAAAGTTTTATAAGAAATGTTAAGGTACTGTGTACGAAAAACAGTTATATTTGAGGTAACAATCGTTTGAAATTGCCATGAAAGAAATCTCTACCAAGCTATTCTAATTTTGAAAATATGATTAATTCCCTCAGTGGTAGTGATAAATCGGCTGCGGGAATGAATCTTATACAGTACATCAGAACATCGCAATTTATCAACCTTGAGTTTAGTGATAAAACTGCATATATGTCGAATTATAATAAATAATTGTGACAAGGTTAACAATTTAGTATAAAATAATTACAATCTATTTGTATGTAGGTACTGAAAACTTGTTTATTATCTCGTGAATTTATTACAAGACGTTACCCACATTTACTAATATAAAAATAGCTTGTTAAGTGTTTTTGATAACCGCGGGAATCAAACTTATTTTATTTCTACGTACATATAATTTCATTATAGTAAGAATTTAAATTGAACCTATCTATCTGAACACAGCATATCCCAATAAAGGGGAAGCTAGTAGAATAACTATACACATGTTGGTCGTTCTCTCCGTGCTAATAAAAGTTCAAACATTCAGTATGGGTGGCATAACTCATCGTAGAAATGAAGACTTTAAATATCTTAAAACATGACATTTTACGAATTCTAGCCATTTTCAGGATATTCGAAAACTTGCAAAAAATAAAGAGACTATTCTATTCGGGAACTCGACAGAAAGTCAAACTGGACCTAATTGTAATATTTTAGTTGAATATGAATATTTATCAATATTCCCTTGTTCAGTGTTTTATTTATACCTACTTAAAAGTTGGAATATCCGAAAATTTTATTGTCTCCCAGTCTTTTTGGTAAATTTTCGGGTAAACTGTAAAAATACAACCTTGAAGGCTAATCTCCTATCTGTGCCGACAAAAAGAAATTCAATAGGCAAACGATGAGGTATGCTACTTATTCTGAGCGCTATAGCTTTTATTGGCACTGAAACGATGACCTTTAAGTTTATTACTTACAGTACGTTCGCTGGCTACCTCATTTGTAGGATATAACGTGATGGTACAGTAGTAGTAATAGTAGGATATCATTAACCCGAATTTAGATTTTTTTTAGGGAGATCCCAGGATTAAATCACATTTTGTAGCACTTCGCCTACAGTACAGACACAATTATAAACTTCTTCTTATGGTTGTGTTTGTACCTACTATGCACTAATCACCTCAATTAGGTATTAGAAAGAAGAAAAGATTTTATTTAACAAATCTTTCATTCATTTTAATTAATCATTCGCACGATAAAGAAAGAGATGAGAACAATGTGCAAGCGAGAGGCACAACACGATTTTATAAAAATTTTTTTTTTAAATTTTGTGTTTATTATAAAAATATTATTTTTATACAAGTCGTAGTAGGAGTCGTAGTGATAAAAGGATTAGAGCGAGATGAAAGTATATGTTTCGATGTAAGAAAGAATGAATAAAAGAAATGTCGATATAGAAAATAAAACTACCACTTTGCAGGTCGATAATTGGTTCAAATTGTTATTGAAGGGTTATATTAATAACGAAACAATAGTTTCCAGATTTATATTTTATAATCAATTGTTAAAAATATTTTTACCTACAAATTTATGTAAAATTAAGAGAAAGTAAATATTTCTTTACAATAACAATATGTGACAATATAATTATAATACTAATAAAAAATTGTCAATTCTCACACAGTTAAGGAATTACACTATCTCGCTAGATAAAAACTATTTTGAGACAGTGGAATCTTTGTAAGAAGGTGCTAAACTTAGTCAAGTTCGTGTAGGACTGCCTTCAAATTTTTTCTATAATTCGAATTACACCTATTAAGTAATTTTTTTATTATATATATTTTTTTGTTTTTTATTGAAAGTACACTGATTGTTAAATATTACTTGAAATGCTCACTAAATTTAAAAATAGAGATGAACCGAGTTCCTTTTTTATTACTTTACAGAAATTCAAAAAACAGGAACTCGCTTACTTTGTTCACTGTACCTATATTATCGATTCTATGTGGTTTCAACTGTACTTAATTTCAAATATTAATCATGAACTATTATGTATTACAAACAATAAAATAATTTAATTAACTCAGATATTAAATGTGAAATGCCGTAAATATCATAAAAACCATTTACATATAACCTTGTGTCACCTTTAGAAAGAATAATTGATAATTAAATGAAAAAAAAAAAAATAACCTCAGACTTAATTTTACTACATCATTTTATCACCAATTCCCATTATGACAATAATTGAATTACGTTAATAGTGGCAAAATTTAATTAACAAAATAATGACATAAAATCATATGGATTGAAAAATTCAAATTAATTAATGTGTAGCAAAAGTGTGTGTAGCCTATCCGATTCCGGATATTTAAAAAAAATATAGTATCCAATGTTCCCCTTAATGTTTTAGTAGGTAATTGTAATAATATTATACTATAGCTGGTGCATAAATATAATAATGATTGCGATTCCGCGCAAATTACTCCGCGTGGTGGGTAATTTGAATAAAGAACAAAATAAAAATATATAAAACATGTACAACCGCACATAATAATATTATGATCGATGTGGAAAATTTTATTGATACATTCAGTTTGTGTGTTCTCTTATTCCATTTAAACGGAAACAGATATTAATCAAAAATATTTTATAACAACTGACTCTGAAAGAAGAAGAAAAATATAAACAATTTCCATTTACACAATCATACATAAAACTCAATATATATTTTTTTTTTTAAGTTATATCTGGGTTTTGTTATCAACCCAAATACAACCTTATACACCTTTCACACTAAGCTAAAAGCTTGTGCCGTGAAAGGGGAGTTTGCCGGCACCTGGGATCGAACGATTTAATGATAAAAAAAAGAAAATAGTCCCATTAACAACCACAATGAGCCTATTGAATAAAGAGCATATTTTGCGAACGAAGGATTTCTCTAAGGACGTCTTTTTTCAGGATTCGAATATTTTTTTTTGTAGTATGTATTAACATAATATCAACCAATAAATATTTGATTTACCAAAGGCAAGCGCTTCACTATCGCGCCACACAAGTCGCCTATTTAAAATGGTTCTTATTTTAAAAGATGCGTTATGATAATTTGAGATGAAAATTTGAAAAGAGAATTTTATAACATCAGTAGGTACCTGAAGCTTTGATTTATATTTCCCGCGAAATAAAAGTATCGACATAAGTGTAATATATTGTGTAAATGTATGTATAATAATCCGGTCTACCCCTGGCAGTATGAAGTAGGTACCTACCTACACTATACATCAAATTAATTATTACTATAATAACGTAGAATGAAATTATTCCGGCGGAAATCGCGAGTCATTAAATATAATGCAAAAGTACGTACCAAGATGGCGACCGCTGCTGACCAATCGGAGACTTGGATTATTCAAACTAATAATATCATAAACATTCTATATCACGTGATCGGGGTGTTGCACCACCACCTTGCAGGTTGGTAAAACGTATTTCTATGTCGGAGCGAGACTACACTATGTCGAATAAAGGACGATGTGACTTATGGTCATAGTGTTGTAGTCCTCGTTATGCTTTTTTTATGACATATTCTAATAATATTTTTTGAAAGAAAGAATTTTTTTTCAAATATCAAACGCCGTTTTGTCTTGACATTATCTAAGTTTTATAAAAAATGAAAGCTACAGTTATTAAGAATCACCAACAATTTCTTTTTACAGTAATTTTGAGAAAGCAAGCAAACAAGTTGAGAAGCCAATAGGTATAACTGAAATACTTCCTAAAAATTACGTCTCACAAAAATGCAGTTTCGCTCTCACATACTGAATAAACTATATCGTCAGCAATTTGTAGAATCAGTGCGTTTACAAACGAATATAATGTTTTTAATGAATTTTTTATTCTAAACCACAATGTTTGCGTTGTTGATATTAACTTTACTTTAATATGCAAAGCTAGGATATAATAAGAAAAGAGATAAGTTTTTACAATTTGCCTGAATATTCTTTCGGCATTGTGTAAAATTACAATGCAGTTCATATGGACGTATGCTACATACAAAATACCAACAACATAATAATTATATTTATACGAATATTATTGCACAAACACAACAATAATTCTCCCTTTTGTCTAAGTGGGTAGGTGTGCAATTGTTGTACGAAGTAGAATGGGGTAAATTAAAAATTATAATGTAATGTATTTTTGTACTTGTGCCTCTAATACACGACACCCTTACCTTGGCTATATTTTTATTGGTTTTTAAAGTGAGCATTATTTGTAATAATACTTACAACCCTATTTCACACAATTATTGTATAAAACTATAAAATATTCAGCTAGTATTGTAAATTCAAAGACGCTCTCAGAAAAATATCAAACAGAAAATAAATATGTATGGATTTACATCAAAATAACGAACACAGACTATTAACTGTAAGAAGTTAATCTGACAAACATTAAAAGTCAATGAGTTTTGGTTACGACAAAAAAAATATGTGAGTTTAACAATATTTATAGTGGACACTTACCTGTCTGACTTGCTTGAACTGTTCTTCAAATGTCCAGGTCTGCTGTGAACTAGTCGATCCTTCTGAACTACTGGAAGAGGCAGATCCTCCTTGTGTAGCTCCTTGTGTACCATTTAGAGATCCATTCAAATTCCCAGGTGCTCCTGAGGCTGGCTGTGGCGGGGCTAAGAAGGATGCAGGATGTTGGAAAGGGAATCCCATTGGCATGGAGAAAGGAGCACTGGGAGGACCTAATAATGGATTGACACCAACTTGTGGAAGACTACTGAGTGGTGTGTTCTGTGCGAGGGATGCGAGTGAAGATAAATGTGGATGTAGGGAATTTTTTAGACTTTCAAAATCATCTCGTGCCTGAAAGAAATACAAAGTTTCAGATTGGTTTCAAATTGTGTATAGACTGGAAAGTTTATTGGACATCCGAACAGTTAATTAGATTCTGTGGACTAACAAATCAACATGTAAGCTTAGTTAATTTATCATAGGTACTTTCCAATATAAATGATTTCAAATTAATTAAACAATAATGAAAAAAATCATACAAAACGAACAAAAATATGACAAGCGCGCTTAAGTAAATATCAACCATTAATAAAATTTGTGACATTTGAATAAAAGCTAAAACAACGGAATAATTTATATTTTTTGGAATTATTATGGTGTCAGAAAATTATTTTTTTGCCTAGTGAGAAGTTTAAAAAAAATAATAAGAGGTAATTTGATGAATTTTAATGACTAAAACCAACAAAAATGTAGGTACCAGAAAATAATAGGTAGGTAGGTACTCACCTTGTCCGGCCTGTGTAGCCGTAATCTGTCAATAAGGTCTCTGTGTTCCTGTTCCATTGTGCCTCTGCCTTCATCACTACTATCTTCTGGCTCTGGTTCTCCTTCAGAGATTTCACCCTCAGCTTCGTCGTGATGAGACTGAGGAAAAAAGAAGAAAAAAATATTAGAGATAAAAAGGAATCAAGCAACTTATATAACGGATAGAAAGTTTGAAATTGGCTTCCAGGTACACTACAGATGGAAAGCATTGATCCTCGGACCAGCCCTAAAAATTAATAAAAGCCTATAACATACCAATAACATATTACACAAAATGTATTAAAAAATAAACTATATAGGTACTAATATACAATACCTATAATTTTTTTGGCGCTATGGACGAGTTTACCCCAGAAGTGCGTTACCTTCCAACAAACTCATGAAATTAACTTTAAAAAAGAAAATCTTGGAATAAATTTCCCAAGAAAATTGCTATTCTGTATTGAAAACTGTATCTACTTAATTAAAAACTATATTCGTGGATGTGTAGGTCTCAAGGTGGAATATGCTACATCAGCTGGGTCCACCACCCACTGACGTAGTAGGGTCGGAGATGCCAATATTGGCTTAGTGGTAGTGATGGATTTGAGAGAGTTAAAAAAATCACACTTTTCATTAGCCTAAACGGAGTGATAAATAGGAGTCCTTCGACTCCTGAAACATAGTTATTTCAACAATAAATATCCCAAGGAAATCTGAAAAAAATCTTTAGTCACCATGTATAAGTTAATAATAAAAAAAAACTCCATTCTGATCTCATATATAAATGGAGGAAGATGATTTGCATACTAAAAATAAAAATATATCGATATCCATCTGCTTAATTGATCACAAAAAAGGAAAAAAATAATATATAAATACATATCTCATAAGAAATTACAGGTATCCTTTCATATGAGAGAAATCTTTCCAAATATAAAATTGATTTGTCCTTGAGATGGTTTAGTAGCGGGCCAATTAGGATTTTTGGCGAACAAATTATAAAAATATATAATAAAACAAAATAAAAATTCCAGTACGAATCACGACTATAGCCTGATGAAATTTGTAATCACGACAGATCGCAGAATAAAAATTAAAAGACTTAACTCAGTAAATATTATCAAAACTACAGTGGCTCAACTCAAAAACAATGTAAATATTTTATAAGCAGCGTCCACCACATAGCTCGTGCCATATCTGAAAATATTTATCTTCTTAGCGATATAAATATGCACAAAACAGGATTTAATGCCGCAGTGATCAGATAAATGGAAGTATTGAGAGATTAATCGAAAATGTTGGTTTCTATCTATTTATCTATCATTAACTTCTATTCTTTCACTACTTCTCTCAAAAGTGGAGTAGCCATTAGACTACTGCATGTAACAAATATTCATGATGTTAAATTATTCGGAAATTAAACATTTATTTAGTACTTCCAATGTGACTTTATTAGTTGTATGGAAGTAGGCACTAAAAAGGGGTTTTATTTCCGAATAATTTAACACGAACTTTCACCAAGAACCGTCGGTCGAAAATATCGACTATATTCGTATCGTTCTTTCTGTGTCAATAAAAAATACCACATGCAGGATGGATGAGTTTCCCTATCGCAGTTTTAAAAATGTTCAATGTCTTTGTGATATTTTACTAGTACTAGCCTTTTACAGGACACCACAAAAGCTTACAGAGTGGAAGACCTATTCCACCAGCTTTTAAGTCTCTATCTACACCGTTACGACACATCCCACAAATAGAGTAGCCAGTGACTAACTGCATACAACGAGCCTGCAAGTTGTCCTCTCCGTGCCAATAAATGTTAAGACATTCATGATGGATGGCTTACCTCATCGCTGGAATTAAAACTGAGCGTCTATCGAGAGTATTACGACAGTCCAATTTCAAAACTTGCAAAATCGTGGGAGATTAAATCTATATATTCATGAGAGATGAGAGCAGCCTCTCTGGTTACTCCGTTTCTCCGTCCTGCGGTACTATTACTTACGCATTATAATACGACATGTATGAAGGTATATGATTTATATGAAGCAGATAATATGATATAGATAGGTAGGTACCTACATTATATTATGTTGCTATTATTTATCTACATACATAATGTATAACTACGTATTTAATTGAAGATAACTCACGCGATGGCCGAAATAAGACAGAACCGTTTCAGAAAAAAGGGACAAATCTAGCCTATTTACAATTTGTATTAACACTTTTTTGAAAATAATGATTTCGTTCATTTTGTCCTATATTGCTGTTGAAATAACACAACTGACAAACTAATTTAATTGACTTAGGCAAACCTTTTCAGCAACCGGGCCATATTTTAGAAATGAGATTTTCTACCGAATTCCTCGGTATTCTTTAAGATTTTTTTTCGAAATACCTTTCTCAAAAAAGTAACGGGTACTTGTACCGACTATTATTAAAAAAAGTGTGCACATACATTAAGCATGCTGCATCCGCTTCCGTCTTCTGCTTGACTGGACCATTGCTGTGAAACATAATGCCGTAAGATTTGCGAGCTTTGGAGAGTGCGAAAGTATTTAAAACAGGGTTAAAAAATATCCTATTTTTACGAAACATTATGATTCTTAAATAGGCTATAACGGAGGAAACAAAACGACGCATTTAAATACAAATTGTCCGAGTAATTATTATTAATGTTATGGATTCGTCTTGTCTGCGACTTATATTTATTTTTAAATATAACAGAGCAGTATGTAAGTATAACATCTTAGCGCAAATCATCCTAGTAGGGTGCTTTGCCACAAGAGAGGGAAAAAAGTATAACATCTTATCGTTTCCATTACGGCACTGTCATATCGATGGTATCAAATATCCATCGACTAAACAGCAAACTGACATGATCGGGTTTACTTTACATCTTGCAGCACCATCATCTCGCCACTCACTACTATTAATACTACTACTACCTGGACAATTAGCAATTATTATATAGGTATTACAGGTAGGTATAAAATATCATACCTATATTACAATAAAACCATCATCAATACATACATAGCTATAAGTTCCTATGTTGTATTAAACATAATTATTTTATAGCTATTAACATATTGCCATATTATTCTACTTATGGAATTATTAAATAAAAGCTTCGACATACTTTAGTAATGCATTAATGAGATTAATTAATAGTTTATTAATTATTGTTACTTGGTATATATGTAAGTTACTGTGTAATTTAATATTGTCCCTAATGTTTTATTACAATACTTATGCAAGAGAATATTACAGTATCATCTGTAAATCTAATATGTACCTACTTGATATACAATATTATGGATGAGGCAATATGTGGAATGAAAGTTGGTGTGGTTATAAGGATGAATGTAAATAAGTTACGATGGTTTGGGCATGTGGAAAGAATGAATGACCAAGAAGATATATTTGGCTGAGAGGAATGGTGCTCGGAGACGTGGACGTCCGAGGATCAATTAATGGCAAGATCATTTAAATCAAATCCTACAGGACGGTCACGTGTTGAGCACATTGAACAGGAGAGCATGCATGAGGAATTGTATGACAGTGACGAAAGCGAAAGATGTATGCAAGGATAGAAGGAAATGGCGCTCGATCCTTTCTGCCTACCTCGCGAGGGAAGAGGCGTGATGGTATGTATGTATGTATGGATGAGGCACAAAAACTTTGCTGATTCGGGTGGACGATGGGTCTCCGTCAATATACCTACACACAAAATCTTATTTTTTTTGTAAAGAGTTAGAGCTCAGGTCGTTTCCCAATAAAAATAAAGTTAATTACATATTATCTAATAGAAGTGTGACTATGTTTGATGATACCGGTTAAGAGATGAATTTTTACGATTCATATTAATTATTAATTAAAGATCATTAGTTCGTAATTAGTTACCTATACCTAATCCAAGAGGTGAACGACACTAGATAAACAACAATAATAATTTATTAAACAAAATTATATTTTATGTAGTTTCTTCATAACAATAATAATATTATGTCATTAATTGCCTTCTTCGTAGATATATCGATGGTATAAAGCACAAAAGGCACATGTCCACATTTGACAGTTAAGAGAAAACAGGTTTTTAAAGTTTGAGATTCTCAATTAATTCACTAGCTTCAAATTGATGCAGAAGGTGTTGAAAATCATTACCTTTGTTCTTTTGTAATGTCATTTATTACTTATTTTTTATTATATTTTTAACCAGAATGTCAAGAATTAGCATTTTTAGATGATGGTCATGGACATGTGTTTAGAAGTGTGATGGAAGTGCCGCTCACGGTGACTATTGGGATGCGTTTATGCGTACACAGATGACACATGTCCGTCCTAGATGGACATTTGTTTTTTAGAATCTTCATATCTTATGTGACATGTTACATCTGTGCACAAAACAAAGTGCATTTGTGGACGTGTGACATTTGGTTTTTATTAAATATTTCAATAATGATATTAAGATTGTTGGTAATATTTAGTCAGGACATAGATGGCGTTGCAACCGATCTTGTACATGTATAAACTCATTATACCTAAAAAGTGGACATGTGTCTTTTGTGCTTTAAACCATCGATATTTGAATATTAAATAAGTATATTTTAATTCTTTAACTATAAATAAATACGCATTTAACTTATATAAATACAATAAATTAAATTAAAAAGTTAAATTGAAATTCATATCCCCTGTAGGTATACATATAAATTTTAACGATAAATTCGCCCTCTGTACATTGAATTGTATAACTAATATTTTTATGATACTGTATTTTGATTTGTAATATTGTAACCAATGTACAGTGAAAATATAATTAATTAATTAAATTATATCTCTCTCCCTCTCTCTATCTTAACCATCACAGCATATCCCACATCACATGTAGGGTAGCCAGCAGATCAGCTGCATATGACAAGCATGCAAGCTGTCCTCTCCGTTATTATTAAATTATGTTCACGCATACATCTATTCACATAGATACATTGTTTTTATACAATTTAAAGAGAATTTTAGATAGAGGCTGGATTATTTACGAAACTACTGTAGGTATGCAAGAATAGGAGTAAATGGCACTCGATCTTTTCTGCCTACCACGCAAGGGAAGCAGCGTGATGGAAATGATGATCATTCTGATGTTTACCAACCACCACCCTTTAGGTATTTATTTATTTAGGTATTATAAACTGCAAAACAGCTGTTTGATTCGTCATTACAAATCTGTGTACATTTCATATCAAATTAATTCATCAAGAATTTTACATTAAACCGCTCTAGGCTTATGTGACACATGTACATTGTCTTCTCTTATACTTAAATATTTAAATTATAAAGGTGCATACACATACTTATTCATTATCTTGCAATGTTGCAAGTTATAACAGAATATAATAATTACTGTTATTACTGAAGTCAAAAACAGTAATCTATATCAACTTTTTGATAATATCATTATCTCGGTTATATATTGATAGGTGCAGTGCAACAGTAATATCGTGTTACATAACAACACATTATGCAGTTTATTGATTGCACTGAATCCTGAAATTGTTCACAGAATTTATTTATTTCAAAGAGACACACTCAGAAAGTAGACAAAACTAGTTTTCGTAATTTTTTTATATCAATTTTTTAGTAACTTATGAATTTTAACTAACTGACTTTTAACCAATTATTATCATTTTTTATACCATTTTCGTTTATTTTTTTAATATCTTGACACTATTTTGCATACATGTTAAAAATATTATAAAATATACAAAAATCAACGCAAAGGAAAAAGAAACTGCACCCGTCCAATGCAAGCATAGTCTAACCGGACTCGAAATAAATATGCGCCCGTGACATTAAAGAATTATAAAAAAAAAAGATCAGATACAGATCGATCACAGGTTTCATTTAAATATGATTGTTACAATATTATTCCTAAGGTGTATACTTACATACGAGTATATTATTTGAAATATGTAACACTCACACATTATTATGTACCTATATACCTATTACAAAGTTTGCATATACCTACTTTTAAATGTAAATGACAATAACCTGTCGGAATGGTTCACACTGACAAAAGGAGTGAAACAAGGGTGCGTTATGTCGCCATGGCTTTTTAACCTATACATTGATCATTGTATTCGTCCATTGAAAGAAATGAATGTAGGTGTTGATATGAATGGGATGAATGTAAGAGCGTTAATGTTTGCCGATGATTTGGTATTGATGGCTGAAAGTGAAAGTGATCTACAGCGAATGATGACGTGTGTGTATGAAAATTGTGCGATTAATGGATTGAGAATGAATGCAAAAAAGACAAAAATTATGGTGTTTGAAAGAGGAAGTGAGAGAACAGTATGCCAGGTGATGATTGACAACGAAGTGTTAGAGCAAGTTGACGAATGTGTGTACTTAGGTAGCTTGTTCACGAGAGATGGGAAGTGTGAAAGCGATATTGAAAGGAGAAAAGTTGCTGGCAATAAGGTAAATGGTGCAATCCGACCAATAATTGCAAATAGAAACATATCCACCACAGCTAAAAGGTTGGTGCACTCTGCTATCTTAGTGCCAACACTTATGTATGCAAGTGAGACGTGGACATGGTTAAAGAAGGATGAAAGTGGCATAAATGCAGTGGAAATGAGATCGTTGAGAAGGATGTGTGGTAAAAGTCTGAGAGATCGTGTGCGTAACATTGATATACGAAAGGAATGTGGAATGAAAGTTGGTGTAATAACAAGGATGAATGTAAATAAGTTAAGATGGTTTGGGCACGTGGAAAGAATGAATGAGGACAGAATGACTAAGAAGATATATTTGTCTGAGAGGAATGGTGCTCGGAGACGTGGACGTCCGAGGATTAAATGGCAAGATCATTTAAATCAAATCCTACAGGACGGTCACGTGTTGAGCACATTGAACAGGAGAGCATGCATGAGGAATTGTATGACAGTGACGGAAGCGAAAGATGTATGCAAAGATAGAAGGAAGTGGCGCTCGATCCTTTCTGCCTACCCCGCGAGGGAAGCGGCGTGATGGTATGTATGTATGTATGTATGTACTTTTAAATGTATACTATAGGTACAATAATCGGGGCAGTATAGAACAGATTTAGAAATTTCTTCTTGAAATCCATGGTCTGAGGAAGTTAATTTAATTCTGATCTGTGTTGTTCGTCGAAAATCGTCGAATGGCAAGACAAAAATATAAATTTAAAGTCTAATTGTTCGGAGATGGCGGATCATTGCATTAGTCATAATCACAATTTTGATGTGAATAGTGTAAGGGTCCTACATTCAGAAAACCGGTATGGAAAATTAATTGTTTTGGAAACATTGGAAATACATAGAAATATTAAAAATATTGTAAATATTCAAATACCCCATCCATCACCATTATTGAAACCAATTGTTCATCCACCATTGTCTTAACTACTCCTACTTCCTTACCCCTTCTTTTCTGTTTTTAGATACCTACATATAAAAAAATATTGTTGTTGCATGTGACTTTTTTCTTGTAATTAGTTCTCTTGAAAATGTCAAGCTAACTTGACGAAAGCGCTTGAGTATTAATAAATCAAAAGTGAAAAGTAAAACAGTGTTTTATTGATATCAAATATGTTTAAATTTAAAGTATAAGAAATACTGTCTGTAATAATATTTATAATTCATCACATTAAAAAAAATAGTTACTTGGAATACCTTTATTGCAATACAGCGACAAACTCCAAACTCCCCCTTCGTACATTGTATTGTGTTATTATTGATTTATGGCACAGTGTAATTGTAACCAACTGAAATAGATAAATAAATAATTATGATGATTGCGTAGGTACTAACAAATTCCAATGCTAATACACGATGTAAGATTAAAACAAAATAATGTAGGTACCAGCACTTGTAGGTATATTTGGTTTGATAGTTTGAAACGTTGCAATCAGACCACGGATCGCCCACCTTTATGTAGGTACATCAATACATAATGTTTATATAAGGTATATATTTGGTTTTTAATCCTGTGAATTTGATAAATACACACCATTAAAATTGATGCAGAAGACCCACGCATCAAATAACTAGTAGAGATACCAGTGGCGTGCCTTCCATACATGCAAATATGCAACGCATGCCCTAAAATAAATAAAATTTATTTATAAAATTATATTATTAACGTTAACCTTGTTCTGAATCTTTTGCCATGGCCAAGACATATTTCGCAGGAACTTCAGTTAAGTCTTAACATACAAATTTAATATCTAAAACATTAATTGGTTCACATATCTGTTTGTTTTTGTGTAGTGTTGTTATCTATCGGCACAAAAAAATCTGATAACTTCCGATTTCCAGATCGAAAATCTTGGTTATTGTTGAGTATCTTGAAAAAACACGTACATACATAATTATGTAAATTTATATATTCGTTTGTTGTCAATGACATTCACTCGTTTGGAAGTGAAATAGTGCCTATGTTTATAAAAAGCATGCCCGATGTGAAAAGTCTAGTTTCGCCACTGAGAGATACCTATATTCATTTAATACAATATAAATCTACATGTACATATATGTATGTATGTGGGTACATTATAATATTATTCTGATAATATTTGCTTAATAAATTCTTGACCGACAACTCAACAACTCTCTGTGACCGCCTATACGCATGTTAATAACAGACATAATATCTGTAAATGTGAATGTTTGTGTGTATGTATACCCGAGTGACTACTATAGAAGATAAGTACCTAATCAAGATTTAATTTTTTAATTAAATTATCCACAAAATATTACAATAATCCACTCGAATTCAGATAATTCGCCGTAAAAGAAAAGAAAAACGAAAGATTATCCCAATAAATTGAAATAATATACAAAATTGACCGTAATTAATTATTTTTCAAAATAGTATACTATATTTGGAAATACAAAGATTTTTTGCAAAGAGAATCAAATATTGATTTTATTGGCATTAACTTTGTAATACTTTATTTTAAATTATTTAATAAAATTAATATTTATTATTATTGTTTAATGTTACTATTGAGTATGACTAACGCACGACCGTAATACATCAGCATCTGATGATGTGTAGTCTGCGAAACCGGTCGTGTGTTAGTCATACTCAATAGTTACATTAACGATCATTATAAATATTCATTTTATTAAATAATTAAGAATCAAATATGTTTATTTAATATGTGTTTTGTCGTAGCACAGTCTTCGCCTATAAGATAAGCATGTATGAATTCAGTTAAAAAAAAATCTATCTGCAATTAAAAGACAATATATGTTTGATGTACAGTAAAACGCACGTGAGGTAATCACCAAAGCACAGAAAAGAAGAAACACTTGTATCTAGGAATCCGTTGAAAAGGAGTTAAGCCTATATCTTTCAGTTTCTGGCTGATAGTCAATTAGGTATAAATTATGAAACAAAATTCAACTGTCCGGACATCACTGGTTATAATAACACTAGTAACAGGTTATTTTATAAATGATGTGGATGAGTACTCAAAGTTCATAATAAAACTAATGTATATAGAGAAGGGAATAACATTTTCTATTTAAGTGTCAACATGTAGAGTCAGAGTCTAATAGAACTGAGCACTGTTAATCAATATGTTAACTCATAAATCGTTAACCTTTTAATGAAAGAATTAACTGCTCGTGAAATCGTTATTTTAATGAAAACTCAACTCAAAATACAATTAATTCTATGAGCTTACAAAATAAAAAGAGATCCCCTGCGCAAAAATCTAGAAAAGAAAAAACAAATCGTTAGTTTTACAGAAAACCAGAAATTGTGATTAGTACCTATCCGCTCTTTAAATAATCTCTGAAAGACCCTCCTCCCTTTAAGAAAAAAACAACTTAATTTAGTTGTTCTTACCTTGTTACCTTAGAAGTCAATGTTACAGTTAAAAAATGAGATTAACTTAAGAATTATTAGTTAATCGCGATTCATTCACGGTGCTACGCCGTTTTACGGTCTAGAGACTGTAAAACGGCGTCATAAATAAAATCATCCAAAATCATCATCATACGAGAGTTGATTAACTTGTTATTCAGTTAATCCTAATTGTCCAGCATGTCTATCTAGTTATTCTGTACAATACATAGTTACATAGTATACTTTCATATATGAATATCTATATATTACCAATGGTAATAATATATAGAACAAATAAAAAATAACAACACTACAGGATGACCATAAAGAAAATGAAATGGTTTCATAAATTTCTTAGTTTTTTATTGATATTATTATTATTCAAATAAACTTGTACCTATGATGTGTGATGGCACGACTGTCCACAGTGTCAATATTTGTACTGAGAGAAATAAAATGAAATCAAATATTGAAAATTAAACCAATTCAGTTTACACAGAAATGGGACATTATTATTAAATTTTATGAAGGAAAAAGTATAAGTCTATTCAATTAACACACATCTAGTATGGTAAATTGTTAAATATTAATAATAAATTGTCCTTTTTTAACTTGTATCTATCGATTTTATTCTTGTGTAAGAAAGTGTATGTTCTATGGGTGCGTCCAGACAGTAGGATGCGAACGTCAATCAATCATCAATCTTCAACGATTCGGAGCATTCTCCGAAGAAATATTTGAATGAATGCCTTCGTAACTCGTATAAGGACGGGAAACAAACGCAACATAACGTAATACCTGTGATCCTACCTATAATATGTAATATTATGTACCTACTCATAATCACACATTCACATATTTTCTATGTTGGTATACTCGTAAGGGTGTACTCGTTATAACACTATACGTTCCTACTTAGATATAATGTACAAGCATACAAATTAACATCTTTATATAAAGGATATTGAACCAATGAGTGGTGAGTGGATAATACCAATATAACCCTGGGTACCTATTTAGTTAATGTGTTTTGTATATATGTATGTACATGTACATGGTATGTATATACTATATAGGTATGTGTTATTACTCATTATACTCATACTGTAGAGTAGAGTTTCAATTACTAGTAAAATTTACTCGATTGTTTTCAGGCAATAAACGGAAAATATGTGTACTGAGCAGCTGTCAGAAAAAAAGCTGCATTAGTTGTTCATTATGTTTACTAACTTTAAACAAAGTTTTATTTCAAAACGTTAATGAAATATAGTAATTGAATAAACTGGATTCATAACATGTTTTATTTTCAGGACCCAACCAGTTTCTTAACGTTTTTTTATGAAATGAAATGTATCGTAAAGAATAAATAGATACTGTTCCATAAAATGCACAGTAAAAAGTCACTTTATTTGAAACAAGAAAACTTTATATTTCCATAACATATTATACATATTATGTTACACATAGCTATTCACATACGAACACATTTAAATATATTATAGGAAGATATTATTTCATCGATACGATCTGCAAACTAAGATGCATAGACAAATGTTAACATTCATAATAATATGTATAACCTTTACATTATCCATGGATAAAGAGTACATCAAAATACCTAACCATGCCCGGCATAAGAAGCGGCTGATGAGTAGAAAAAGGGGGGGGGGGGAGCGTCGAAAAACCGATTTTTATTTATAAATATCTTCATATATTATAAAACATCGGTTTTTGTGGGTTCTTTACGCAACGCACAAATGTAAAAACTAATCAGACATCTCGATTGGAGAACCATGTTTACACAATGTTCACATAATGTAAAATCTAATAATTTTAAATAACTTTTCGATTTTCGAAGAGGAAACACTATGAAAGTTCATTTAAATTTAGATAATAAATATTTAAATAAAAAACACTGTTTACTTTCATTTAAAATTGTTATAATATTAAAAGCTTTTCGGACATACGTCCATCTTCAGTAATAAGTAATTATTACTGAAGATGGACGTATGTCCGAAAAGCTTTTAATATTATAACAATTTTAAATGAAAGTAAACAGTGTTTTTTTTTAATTAAATATTTATTATCTAAATTTTAAATAAACATAATTTTATAAACTGATTGGTAATATCGATTGTCTTTCTTGATTCTCATTCGGGATAACGAACACAGATGCTCTGTATTGTTTGTAGAATGACACATATATATTTTAGAGGAATTGTTTATTGTTACATATAAGATATAGAAGATATAATAATAATAATGACAATTTATATTTGGCGCCGTTTAATGATCCGTGACCATCTCAAGGGCGCCATGACTTTTCTTGAAAAGCAGTGTTTTCAGCTTACTCCTGAACGTATGCATTAGGAAGAGCGCTGTATCAACGCTCCCAAAGAAGAACCGCCGCTGGTCTCTAAAAATGGATAATTGCAACAATTAGCGGACTGTATAGCGCAATACCATCACCACCTCTCGTATATACCTTCATAACAATTATTATGCAGATCTTTTCAATTAAATTTACTAATTAAATATACAATTTACAACACTAATGTACCTAACATGCATCATCAAATACCTAATCCATCGATCCATAATAGGTATATAGGTATACAAGTCAACAAGTCAATATGTCTCAACTCGAAGAAAAATGAATACATACCGACCTATTAAGAATCGGTTTAAGTTAATATTATTATTTTTACGTATTGAAAATACTTTGTTCCAATATCATTTGGGAAAATACATGATCGGAATAACCAAATGAATCACTTTACAATTCAAACAAAAAGAAAAAACTTGTACAATAAAGTAACAGGGGAAGCAGAAAATAAGTGTTTCATTTATAATAATTTAACACGAACTTTCAGCAAGAACCGTCGGTCAAAAATATCGACTTTTAAAGAAAAAAGTGATCAAAAAGAGGACTGCTTTTCCATTCTTTTTCTCAGTCCCGGAGAATCAGATAATATATATGAAATGAAACAAATTCTGTAAAACGAAATTCTACATTGTATTTATCTTTAATTTATCTAAGCTTTTACACAGTATTTTTTTTGTCTAGAACAATGTTGAAAAGTGATTGCAGTGAAATATTTTAAAGCTAATACTTCCAGTATCATAAGCTTTCTTAAAACCAATAAATAGTTAAATACCATAGCGTTGCATTGAATCACTGCATACTGTATATGGATAGTATTAAAATGCAAATCCTTCATACTGATTATTAATGCATACCTAAAGGATGCATCTACAAACAGTGCTAATTGCAAAATCACGTCCATCTGAGGTGAATTAACTATACGATGCCCATTGTATAAATAAATAAATATATAACTATGTGTGTAATATGTAAAGTGATATATTATAATAATAATAATAAAATGTTAACCCTTACTCTACTAAGTACGAGATAAATCCTTACCATGACTCATATAAGTATAAAGGCAATTGTTTAAGTATGAATCATGGAAAGTGTTCGTGTAAATTTTTCTCGGTTAATAGATGTAATTGAACAATCAAGAAATAAAGTGTGATTATTTCACACTTTGGAAAAGACGTTCCATGTCAAAACGCTGTATGGAGTTTTACAAAATAAATCATACCAATAAAATACAACAAGTAATTGAACAAGTTTATTAAAAGCCAATGCATTTATCACATCGCCTTTAAAAATTCATGCACGAGGGAAGTTTTGAAATAAAATTGTGAATATTTTACAATTTATTACTTCTTTTATATATGTACCTACGCATAAAATACTCCTTCCTTTGAGAGTTTGCTATAGTACTTGGAACTATTTTTTTTTAAATAATTTAAAACAATAATATAACAAATTCAATTAGATAATACATTCCATGATTGCGTAATGAGTTTTCCACTATGTAAATGTTGTTACACACGAGACTATCATAATTATAAGGCTTAGGCCAAATAAGGTGACGTTGTCTTTCTAAGCCTTATAATATAAGGCTTAGAAACTACCATATATTATATGGTAGTTTCGTGTGTTTCATAAACTTGTATAAACCTCATACAATGGTTAATTGTAAAAATAAGGAGCAGATTGAAAACTTGCAAATGACACTTATGCGTCGTCAGGCCTTATAAAATGTACCTACATGGTGGAAAAATCTTTGTTCAATCATGTTGCGTAATTATCACATCGCGAAAGTCAATAACATCGAAAATAAATATATTCCATTCCATGTTTGATTTGAATTCAGAAAACCTATTCGAATAATATTATTCCAACGATGGGAAAGAGAGTGTTTTGATTTTGTAGTATGATGAAGAAAAATAACGTATTGGTTCGGAAATAACCAAAAATGGATAAATTACATGACCTTTTCTGCTTAAATTTAAACCTTCAAATATCGTTCTACATCTTGGTGTCTCACAGTACTAGAAAAACGATATTCAGGTTAGATAGAGTAAATTATCACTGAATTGATTAGTATGTTAAATGTTTTTTAATGATGTTTCAAAAATACCTGGCTCTTAAAAAGTACTTGAGGATAGAAAATATTTATTCAATTTCAGAAAATCTCGGATAAATGTAAGACGTGGAAAAATTAATTATCATTGCATCAGTCGTATAAAGGGTTAATCGTGTCAATAGCATCTCACGTCGAGGCTTTCATTGTACTAAAATATGTATGTATATAATATACTATGTGTACATTAAGTAAGATATTATTGCATTCATTACATTACTAAGTATTATTATTCATTTATTTCTCATACAAATAATGCACTTTCTTATGTCCTTGATGTCTACAAAGAAGAGATCAATAAACCACATCAAGAGCCAGCCAACATCAAACTTTTGTTGGTGGTCAGTGTTGGAATGATTTTTACAACTTTTAAATATACACGACGTCATCATTTTTCTATGAAAGATATTTCAGTATTTTGGGAAACCGTGTACATTTTTGCCGGAAACTTTGGAGAAAAGACACATAATATGGCGCCTCTGAAGTGTCGCCATCTATAGGGTGAAACATTCACCAGTTCTATATGAGCCATCAATCATGAATAGTTGTTTTATATTTATATGGTAATAAAAATATATTTCTATATGTGATAAACTTCCAAATATAATGCCGAAAATTATTTTGATAAGTACATTTTCTAACATTATTGTATTTTAGTAGTTTTTATTTTGTAAAACTCCATATTAGTTGTAAATTTTAACGCCATTTATAGATCTAATAGCTTTTATAGACACCTTCTGAATGACCCCAGTAAAGGGTTCATTCTGAAACATCTTAAATTGTGCACAATCTAAACATAAGTAGATACATTATAAAATAAACAATTTATTGTTTTGGTTAACGGAATAATAATTCCAGTCAACTTCATACAAATAACAATGACTTAACTGAAACTAATATATAAATAAGCCCTGAAGGTGTTAGACATCAACGCATGAGAAACTTGAATTTTAGATAGAAACCTAAACACGACATGATCTCTTATAAGCAGATATATTATGTAGTACAGAAAAACATATTAAATGTTTTGTAACAATACCGTACATTTTATTTTCAACTCTACAAAGACCCATTATAAATTACTAACAGTCATATTTTGAGAAAATGTCATATTCTAAGTCACGTCTAAGCCAAAAGTTTTTCTCGTCCATAAGATTTCTAACATGCCGAAGAACTTTCATAATACACAATTTGTTAATATTGATTAACAATTAATTGCTACCAATAACTTTTTCACCAGACACTTTAATAACTAATTTACTCAATCTTGTGGTCATTCTATGTTACAAATTTTACGTTAATATCATACACATTCGCTCTACCACATTTTCAATTCAGCGATGAGGTATTCAACTCATTTTGAATGTTTTATTGGATCACCTGTATGTTTTTACATACAGTCATTCAACATGACGTATTGCCAAAAATTATACACAATATTTATTTGCAATTAGGAATATCCCTAAAATAAGAACATTTTAGTTTTATGTATCGCTAAAAATATTGTCAATTTGTAATAAGTGTTAAAAATAGTGCACTCCACGCCCATTAGGAAATGTACCATAGTATAGTGCCTATAACAACAATAACACAGCTATTAAACATGACATATATCATATATAACATATAGATTATGCCTATTAGTAGTTATAATATAACTCATGTTATTATTTGTCTTTCTCACGGCTAGCCGACAATCAGAACAAACTCAAATTTACACATTGTAACAACATACATACTTAGCAAGTACATAGTTATATACATTATACATACCTACATACATTGCTTTACATTAAAGACTATTATATTAACACTGCTATTATTTATAACAACTATTATCTTAAACGCTCTATATACATTGCCATGAGTTTGAGAGGATTTAAATTATCTGTGTCCGATGCGTTGAGGACCTCATTGATTCCGCTTCCACCTTATTAGAGTTGATGATGTTAAATTTGTTTGAAGGATGACGGTGACCTGCTGTAGGGTCTTTAGTTTGTAAATTTCCGATTTCTATTTTCACATTTTTTCTGATTGCTATTTTGTTCGTTGTGTTTCGATTGCCCTTAATGTCGTGTATTATTTAAATCAATTCTTTTTATGTTTAGTATTTGTTCTATATGGTATTGCATGTTTTTTTTTATAGGTGGTAACTAATTTCTTGCATGTGTTGGATAATATTATTCCTATTTGCTTATGACAAATTTTACTATTGAATTTTAAATAATGTTAAATTTTGAATTTTAAATTTTGAGAGATTTTATATAATAATAATAATAACTAGACAATTTATAGTGCGCCGTTTTGTGGAATATATTCACTTCAAGGGCGCATCCTAAAATATCGTGTTTATACCTATGATTGAAGCCTGATACATATAATACAAATATTAATTAGCTATTATAAAAACTAAACATATATAAATAACAATAAGTTGTACAATTTATATCATTTATATGATATACCAAACAAGTGTGTCTTTAATCGACTCTTGAACAGATCAAGAGACTGTGTCTTACGCACTTATATGATATTATTAATTTTATTTTTCATGACTCATTGTATTGTTTTTATTGCTTATTGTTTAATCCTGCGATTATTGCTTTGTGAGCATTATTCTATTAATTTTGTCAACATAATTTACTCTATTCTATTATAATTGTTTGTTGATTTTATCTGTTGTGTTTAGTTATGTATGTTTTGTAGAGCACATGAGGGTAATATAGGGATCTTCACTGGTTTGCTTATTGGTAAATATGTTACAGACCATTGTATTTTTTGTATCAACTGTATGTATCCTGTAAAATTGAAATAAATAAATAAATATCACCGTGATTATTGAGTCATTCAATACATTTTTCGTTGTTCATATTATTTTATTGATATTATTTCATATTTAACCATATGAACACCCGGCAAAGAATAGATCTTCCATTCTGAAGTTTTAAGTAGTTACGTTTTAACGTCTCCGTAAGTTTTTGGCTATTCTGTAAAAGGCATATGTTCTTCTATGTTATTTTACATCTTAAATTCAGCGATACGGTATGCCACCTATACTGAATGTAATATTATTTTGTTGGGATAAGGAGGACAGTTTTCATGTTCATAACACATGGCTGATATACTGCAAACGTGCAAACCCCACTTGCAGGATATGCGTTGATGGAATAGTACAGTATTATGTTTAAAGCAAAAAAATATACATGCAATCAACAATTGTAAGACCTATAATTCATTTTCATTATTCACCCTTACTTTTTGGAACAAATAACATAATTTTATTTCTAATTCATATATGATCATGACATCTCCCACTGTTGGGGTAACCAGCGTAGTAATTGTACGCAACAAATAAAGCAGTTGATCCTTATGTGCAGATAAAAGTCAAGACATTCAGGAATTGTGGCATACCTCACGCTAGATTAAAGATGTCACATAAGTGATGTTTGTTAAATACCTGCTTTTAGAGGACACATGAAAATATCAAAGATTATTGAATATAAAAACAAATTCAATCCAATTAAGGGCTAGCTCGGGATAAGCGTCACATTGAGGGCACATTGAAATATTCGCCCTAATATTGATACATAATGTAAATATAACATTAGAATCGAAAGATGATTGACACACAACGACAAATTGGAAATTAAAAATGCAATGCACTTAACACCGTTGGTCGTCGCTAATTTTTTAAGTTCATAATAGAGTTCACAGCAAACAGGGTGTAGGTATTAATAGATAGGTAGGTCAGTAAGTAGGTACCTACTTGTATAATAATATAATACATTATTGTGGACATTTGAAATCAGCGGAAGTGTGTTTAATGTCTAATCATGTTTGGAAAATTTGATATTGATTGTTGACATAACATCATATCGCTAGTACATACACACATACATATAAACACATATTATTATTCATTATTTATAGTACAAAGTACCTATCTAAATGTCGCAGAATGATTGTGAGAACCATAGATTTTTATATATAATATCTAGATGGAGTACTCGTATATATTTTCATTGTAATAAAGTGAGGCACCATTTTTCGGCACTTTTGACAGATCGGTTGGCGAAAAAAAGTGTGGTAAATCGCTTAAAACGTTGACAAGAACTTCAAAAAATGTCCAATTACGTTTTTATAAATGCAAAAATGATATATTTTAATAAAAATGCGAGAAATACTTCATAAAATGTAGGAAACACCACACGCTTTCGCCAACCGTTCTGTCAAAAATTCATAGATTTTTTGCCTCACTTTTGTAAATGAGTCAGGGTTCTAGGTTTTGTATGGAATTCTGTGGTGAGAACTAGTCTTTACCTAGAAATTGTAGAATTGTTGCAATTTTTTTATAAATTTATTGGATACGGTTGTCATTCTTTTGTATTATAACCTACCGTGTTATAAAGATGGGAAGAAATCCACTGTACGTAAAATTTAATAAAAAGATTTTAAATAGGTATCCTATATTTTTTTAGTGTAACTTTGTGGAAATGCATTCTAAAAGATAATCATGAAAATTAAATTTAACAACACAATACATATTTTACTGATGATGACTTCATTGTAGTTGGAAACGTTCTAAAAATTAAAACAATCTCATAGTGGAATGAAACAGTGTTTGATTTAATTTCAAATACTGTATTATCTTTTCAAAATATTTTATTTGGTAAGGGGCAGTTAATTATTCTACCTTAGTGTTTTGTGTATTCCTTTAATTCTTAGGTTCGTTACCCGTCATTCTCTGTAACTCTATTCTGTAATTGATTCAGCCGTAGTCCGTAGTGTTTTATTATTTTTCATAGACAATTGGCTTATAAGCAATTAATTATGCATCTAGGATATTAAATAAGTTTCAGAAAACTACCCTACATACAGTATGGTTTTTATTCGTTTTTTTAAAGAAATATTGTGTAGGTACAATTAGCAAGAAAGAAAACAAAATATATAATTATTCTACTGTTGATTTCGTCAATTTACGAGCCGTTTTTCAGCAGAGCTGCAGTTTTCATCGTCAGGCAAAAATAAAGCAAAACAAATTAATATAGTCAACAGTGTGATAAATACATATTTTGCTTATTTTGTAAGCTTATTTAAGAACCGTCGGATGATAAATTAAACTAGAATAAGAAATAGTTTCAAAGATTTTCATGGGAAATGTTAATTAAACAAATCTTCAATTAGTCATGTTAGAAAACGACTGACTAAATCAAATGATCTACGACATGATGATATTTATCCACGAAGTGTTGCTTATTAATCGTATGGAACAGAACCTTAATGCTTATTTAGTACCTATTAAACATATTATAATACTACATATTGATAGTAAGATACACATTATTGTATTACCTACGTTATAATGTTTACTTATGTAGAAACTAACGGATCTTCAAATTAAGGTTGTGTTTTCCGATATAACAATATTATTCATTCATACATACAGTACCTACCTACGTGAGAGAAATATAAAGAAAAATACCTAGTACTTAAATACACAACCAAATTGATAATAATGTCTTTTCGAGATTAATTATATAGACAACTGTACAGATAGTATGGATGTTTCGTAAAGCAACCGGGAAAGAACTGGTCTTTCGCTATTTTTGTAAGTTTTCTAGTAGCCTGTAAGAAGTAGGTATTTAATAAATAAAGACATTTTACATCTTAAATCAAGCGAAGAGGTTTGCCAACCATCTTTTTTTTAGAAAGATATATCTGGGTTTTGTTATAAACCCAAATTCAACCTTATACACCTTTCACAGTAAGCTAAAAGCTTGTGTCGTGAAAGGGAGGTTTGCTGACATCTTGAATGTCTTAATTTTTTGTTGACACAGAGAGAGGACAGCTTGCATTTTTATCACATGCGATTAGTCTGCTGGCTACCCCACTTGTGCGATATGTCGTAATGTTATAGTACCTAGTTAAAACATTATATAGTATAGATCAGTGGTTCTTAACCTGGGTTCGATCGAACCCCAGGGGTTCGGTGAGTCAGTCTTGGGGGTTCGGTGAAAATCATTTTAAAGGCAAGATAGTTATGCGAGTTAGAAAAAGAAAAAAATACTCGTAAAAAAAAGAGTCATATCCAGCATGGGTGAGACAGCCGTTCACGTTTAGTGTTGAAACAGCAGTCAACACCTATATAGGAATATATACCATGTTTTGAATTTGTAAAAATCTAATTTTATTTTTCAAATTAGGTGGGGTTCGGTGAATAAATTTGTAACTGGTGGGGTTCGGTACCCCCAAAAAGGTTAAGAACCACTGGTATAGATTTTATCTTTCACAAGTGAAATAGCTAAGTGCTTAAACTGCATGCAATGAACATACAAGCGTCCTTTCCATGACATAAAAAATAGTATGCTGACCGATGACACCAGTTTCGGAGGCAAATTAAAGACACATTTCACCAGCGACACTGCGACGATTATCAAAAAACTGTTAAAAACAATAATCTACCTAGATATATTTTTAAATGCGCCGTTTTGTGATCAACCCATATAACAAGGAATCACTTTAAGATTCATAATATCTCATGAACAATAGAGATTTATCTTCGTCTTGAATATCTCCGCACATTCCAGAAATTATTCTGTTAATCTGCGCTCGACAGAGTCGAAAGTCCATACTACGATTTCACTTTATTTCTGATATAAATGAGACACTCTTTTGTACAACAATGTTTCCTTTTCATTCTCCCATGTAACAACACAATACGAAACAATCATGTGACAAATACCCTACATGTAACTTATAATATCAATCATAAAATGAGTCATAAATATCTCATATCTCACTCGCACTGCAAATAATTCACCTTTATTTGAACGAGAAAAAGATATTTTATTCACATCATTAAATAATATTTAATATGTATGTAATTTACATATGATTATTATCGGTATTTTTCTTGTTTTATCGATATCGTATATCCTTTTCGCACTAATAATATATCGCATATGTAAAATCCTGTTTATACAATTTTTATCGATTTAATATGGATATTACGGATTTGTTTTACCACAATCGACACTTTTGTTAAACATTTGCTACAAGACGACCTCGACCATTGAAAATAGGAAAACTCAGATAGAACAACAGCAAATCCCCGCCTACGTAATCTAAGAACTTTCTTAATGGACAGACATAGTAACAATGTCAGTCAAAATAGTCCAATCAGCAGAATGTGTAGATTATAATAATGATTAATGCTCACATTGCGTGGATGGTGCGGATGTCTTTTGTCATTCGCTGACGGTGTTCAAAAGGAGTGTTGCCTCCAACTTTGGTATCTTTGTAGATTGTCATTTTTTTTTTGTTTTTTTGATCGGTGCTTGTTTGGTGCAGGTTCAGTTTGTACTGGGTATGCGGTGATTGTGGTCTGCTTTTGTTTGATTGGGTTTTTTTTTTCACTATCATTCTTTTGTTTACATTAATATGTGTATGCTGTAGACACACTTAATTGGGGGGTTGGCCTGGCCGAATCAATGTAGGTATGTTGTTTTTATTTTTTGTGTGTATTTTGTCAACTTTCTGTTTGTGTCTCTGATTAATAAATAAATAAATAAATAAATAAAAAACATAAAACGAGAAACAACCAGGAAAACGCATTTTGAATTATGAAAATGCAATTTTATACAACTCGACATGAAAAATATTTTTGCACACTTACCTACTATTTCGACAGTATTAATTATAGGCACCTACCTATTATTATATTTGTTGTATTGAATTTTGATATAAATAAATAAAATATACTTTAAAAAATAACATTTCCCACTATCGATCCAAAACCAATTGAAGGAAAAACGCCGTATATTGTTCAAAATAAAAAAAAAGATGTGTGAATAAAGTGACGTTAAAATAAGAGATCCTGTAGCTATACTGGTGGTACTATAATTTGTTTATTGTATAAATTCTTTATCCGTTACAAATCGCAATATTACATATCTATACATTAAAAATAATTTATAACATTAACACTCACACAAATATGTACATATCACATTAACTCATAATATAAAGGGTACCATATTATCACTCAATGTCACACATAATCATCTATCTATATCTATCTATAAAACCCTCACGCCGTGTCCCTGGTGGAGTAGGCAGAGAGAACGGAACGCCATATAGATCTATCCTGACATACCTACTTCTTTCGCTTCTTCTACAGTCATAAAGTTTCTCATACATGCACATCGATTATCCTTACTCGACACGAGAATAATATACCTATATACGAGTAATCATTAATTATTTAAATTCAATAGATGAAGTTTATTATAACAACCATGACAATTTTAATGCAAAATATTATTTACATGGAGTGGAGCTATCCCGTGCAGCACCCGGTAAAGAATTGGTCTCCCACTCTTTTCCGTAAGTTTTCGAGTGTCCTGTAAAAGGGAGGTGTTCGAAAAATTAAGACATATTATTACATCTTAAATTCAGCGATGAGGTTTGCCACCCATTCTGAATATCTTGATTTTATATTGGCACGGAGAGGACAGCTTGCATGTTTATTATATGCATCTGGTCTGCTGGCTACCCCACTTGTGGATATGCCGTAATGGTGTGGTATGGTATGGTATTATTTATATAAAAAACGGTAGGTAGGTACATTACATTTTCAGCGTTTGTCATCTGTCCTTGTTTTTTTTTGTTGGCACAAAAGGGAAAAGGACAACTTACATGTGTATTACTTCCATCTGATCTGTTGGCTACCCCACTGGTGGGATATACCGTGATGTTATAGTTAGTAACTAAATGAAATTTACTGTTATTACAATAAGAGAAATATATAAAATCGTCAAATCATCCAGTTTAACTCTTCACGTTTCAGCTTTCCATCACGAGTCAGTACCTTGTATGTAGTAATATATATTCACTGAGCACCTCAATTACATTTAATTTTCAAACTTATAACATTGTTAGTTTGCTACATGTGTTTCTGAACACGATTTCTCACATTTCTAATCGCACTCAAAATTATCTGCACATCTATATATAAAATGGGCGAAGAATGTTTGACTATTTGAATTTGAAGTAGGATTGATAGAATCTATCTGAGATATAGTATATTGAATTAAAATTCATCTTTGTAAATGCCTTCTGCTTTGTATGGTTGTGGTACAAAATATTATACGCAGAGCTCTGTAATATATATTATTTTTTTGAACAACCAAGTTCACATCTAATAACCATTTAATACAGTCAACTAAATCACACCATATGTATCTAATTGTCTATTAAGCACGTAGTATAGTTTAAGTTTTTTTATATAAGTTTTGTTTTGAAACAATAATAGCCCGATTATACGAGTAAATGAGATGGAGTGAGCAGGTGAAGGGGGCAACGGGGGGGGGCTTGCATGAGGCGCTACGAAAAGCGGAGGATCGAAGTCGCTGGAAGCATTTTGTCCACACCTATACAAACAAAAAGGGGTTCTGTCGGCCCGGGCGTCCCTCTTTCACAATACACCGTTCCTATGACAACGATATCAGAGCGCAAGGAATGTCGTGGAATGAGGTGACGCAATTGGCACAGAAACGCTCTGAATGGAGGAGGCTGCCCTGCTGCCCTGCCCTGGTTTCTGCCCTGTGCTCCCGAGAGGAGCGTTGAGGGCGATGATGATGATGATACAAATGATGGTCACAATCCTCAGCACTGAGGGACCGACAACAAAGAAGAAGAAGATACGAGTAAATTGACCAACTTTTATAAAAATATAATAAAGTTTATTATATTTTTATAGATCTTTATATATCGTAGATTTATAAATTAATAAATAAATTTCCTATTTTTTTTTTTTTAAAAAGATATATCTGGGTTTGCTATAAACCCAAATACAACCTTATACACCTTTCACACTAAGCTAAAAGCTTGTGCCGTGAAAGGGGAGTTTGCCGGCACCTGGGATCGAACCACGGACCCCTTGTTCTGAAGGCCGAGACTCTACCTCCAGGCTACCGACGAAACGAACAAATTCCTAGTTATATTTTTCATCATTATTTCTATACACCGGATTGGTGTTTTGAAAAAATATAAAAAACTACTACTACTACTATACCATCACGGCATATCCCACAAGTGGGGTAGCCAGCAGATCAGCTGCATGTAAGAAACATGCAAACTGTCCTCTTCGTGCCAATATAAAATCAAGACATTCAGGATGGGTGGCAAGCCTGTACTCAGGATTTATGAAGTTTATAATGTTTATTTATTCATTTTTAAATTTAGATCAAAAACTTTTTATGCATTATTTTTACGAGACAATGGAAAACAAAATTATGAATTAATTAAAATATGAATTAATTATGAATTAATTAATTAATTAAAATACAAGTTTTGCAAATCAATACAAAGTGAACAAGAGCCTTGGAATTATTTCGATAATTTTCAACAAAGCGTTATATTAAATTTATCACCTAACAGCATATTATATTCTTTCCACCAGATATGCAAGACACACTTCCTCTTTTTACCATTTAGTACAATATACTATAAAAGAAAATTCATGATTTGTCAATGTGGTTTTGCATAGAATCCTCAAAGAAAAATACATATGAAAAAATGAAAAAGTAAAACAATATCCTTGGTGTGCCAGGTTTGAAGACATTGCATTCAGATTATTAGCAATTCGATTTGAAATTATTTAGTTGCAACAAACATAGGTTATATTATTATAATAATTTTTAGTATTTCAAAGAAACTACATAATTATTATTATCACTGAATCTTCATTGTACCAGGGGTAATCAAAGGTAGGGAAAAGTTTAATGCATTTCATCGAAAAATATTTCACAAATATCAGACATGTATCCTGAAAATTTAATCCAGATCTAACCCATATAGAAAATTTCAATGTAAATCTACACAATTAAGTAATTCTAATATTTGTACATTCACAGAGTGAAAATTCATGATAACAAATTTCAATATTTCTAAACACAGTTAATTTTTCACTAATTTTTTTAAAGAACTCGAGCGCTTTCGTCAGAAGCTCAGTTTGACATTTTCAAGAGGTCTCTGAGCTATTGACGAAAGCGTTCGAGTTCTTTAAAAAAATTAACTGTGTCCACGAAATTTATTTAAAATAGATTTCTACATAATTTTTAGATGCTTAATTAATTTACCTATAGAAAAATTAAAATGTCTAGGGTGAGGAATATTATAGAATGGACAAGAATTCAGAATAAGAAAAATCTGTTCCATCTGTCACAGAATAGGGAAGCCTACTCTAGAGTATTGACAATGTCCTAACAAGACATTTCACATTTTTTCTGATTGCTATTTTGTTCGTTGTGTTTCGATTGCCCTTAATGTCGTGTATTATTTAAATCTTTATGTTTAGTATTTATTCTATATGGTATTGCATGTTTTGTTTTATAGGTGGCAACTAATTTCTTGCATATGTTGGATAATATTATTCCTATTTGCTTATGACAAATTTTACTATTGAATTTTAAATGATGTTAAATTTTGAATTTTAAATTTTGAGAGATTTTATATGATATTTTTATGTTTTATGCTTTGTGAGCATTATTCTATTAATTTTGTTAACATAATTTACTCTATTCTATTGTAATTGTTGTTTGTTGATTTTATCTGTTGTGTTTAGTTAAGTATGTTTTGTGGAGCACATAAGGGTAATATAGGATCTTCACTGGTTTGCTTATTGCTAAATATGTTATAGATAGACCATTGTATTTTTTGTATTAACTGTATGTATCCTGTAAAATTGAAATAAATAAATAAATAAATCTACTACTACTACTACTACTATACCATCACGGCATATCCCACAAGTGGGGTAGCCAGCAGACCAGCTGCATGTAAGAAACATGCAAGCTGTCCTCTTCGTGCCGATATAAAATCAAGACATTCAGGATGAGTGGCAAACTTCATCGCTGAATTTAAGATGTACAATGTCTTAATTTTTTCGAACACCTGCCTTTTACAGGACACTCGAAAACTTTAGGAGAAGAGTGGGAGACCAATTCTTTACCGGGTGCTCCACGGGAAATAAAAAAATAAATAAATAAAAAGACGAAATACGTCTCTCTCGGGAATAATTCGAATAGTGCAATAAAACATTTGTTTTATTTATTTCATTACGCTACAGAACGTAATATGTGTAGTAGATTATTATGTTAGAGTTGGAGGTGAGATATGAGATTATGAGATGACAAAACTGTTATAATTAATAGTGAACGAATTCTGTACAATTTATAACAGATAATTAATTAAATGATCAAATAAATACTGGAATATTCAATATTTTCAAGAAATTTCGAACTCCTGGAAATACACTAGACATGGTTAAAACGTTAAAGTGTGCAGATACATGCTAAGACATCAAGATTCCCTTTATAATCATTCCTAATATGTAACTACAGAATATTATCGATCTCGCTCATATTATTATGAACGTAGGAGGTTAACATGATAAAATACTTATTGGCACATTGTAGATTTGTATAAATAATATTAAGTAAGTACATCATACGTAAGTAAGTTATGTTCCTTCAACTAATATTCAATAATGTGTAATACAAATTACAATTTTACTAGCTGTTACACCAAGGATATTAAATTCATTTTAGTTTATTTGTAGAAAGAAAACATGTTTTTTTAATTAATTTCATGGCACTCTTCCATACTGAGTAGGTAATAAAGTTTTTGTAAACAGCTGATTTCTAAAGCAGTAAGAGCCCTTTTTCATCTAAAACTCCAGATGGGGTAAAAATAAATTCACATATCAAGAGATAAAATAGTTGAGCAATATTAATAACTGTGGTAATAAAATATATTTAGATATGTAGGTACCTATTTAATCCTTCTAAAAAATGTGAAGTCAGACACGATTATTATGTATATTTCAGAAAAATATTACGAGAAAATCCTTGACACGGTTAAATGAGATGTTCTCAAGAATTTGGGAGTTTCACTTCTTTTCTTATAATGATTAACATTTTTTAGGGATTAAATAATAAATACTATATTACCTTCTAAGTATTAAAATATAGGCACATTCTGAAAACGAAGACCGCGAATTGTAGTACTGAATTAGACATTATAGATATTATTAACCCAGATGGGAGAGCTGAGCCCAACAGCGCGAGACAGGGAAGCATTCTCCAAGATGATCGCCAACGACGGTGGGACCTAATATGGCACTGGCAGAAGAGGAAGAAAGACATTGTAGGCAAATGGATAAACAGACATATGTATAAGTAACATGAGTAAATAAGATAAGAAAGATTTATGTTAAGTAGTACTTTATTATACAAAATAATTACATTTTCTACATTGTAACAATTTGATTCCTTCATTTTAACATGTACACGTATTTGAAATTATTTTAATATGAATACAATTACGATTATTATTCTTAATCATATTTTTTCACAAACGGAAATTTTTATAATATTGCAACTGACATCTTATATTTTCTTTGTTTGTCAGACAGAGAGATCAAGTCCTTTCGTTATATACATGTGTAAAAGTATTTCACCTGAGACGTATGTGACGTAAAGCGGTATCAAGATACCCCTAAATCACAGATTGAAAATCACACATTACCATAAAGTTACTATTTTCATAGTCTGAAGAATGAAATATCAGTAGACTCACATAGTAATATCGCTTCACTAATCGAGTAACAAATTTCCTTATACATAAAAGATACGTGGAACATGAAAATATACATTCGAACAATTAACTCTAATTTGATGATCTTAATGTTAACGGTTTGTAAACTACATGTTCAAGCCAATCTTCCTACTTATTTTGTGCAGTTTTCAGCCATAAAGTTCCACCTCCTAAGGAGGACAGCAACAGGACCACCGAAAGCTTAAAATAAGAAAAAACAAGAACACAAAAGTATGATGGTAAGTATTGAAGTTTCCAGGTTACTGAGATACAACACTGTAAGTAGTATCTATTTAGATATATATGTAGTATATTATATTTCCCAATATTACAAATATATACTAGCAATATTGTAATTGCTTTGCAATAATAAAATTGCCATTCTTAACCGCAACCTCTCCGCGTATGATAATTAAACGATTTACCGATTTCAGCAACAATGTTGTTTGTATTACAATACCCATACATCACACAACATTATACACATATCTATCTACCAATACGCAGTGAAATCATACATCAACCATCAGATCTTCCACACAATACAGTACTGAGAAAACTGAAACAGTGTCTCAATATTATTTTGACCAATTGTGTCACAAACGTCAAGTTTGTTTGCAAAATACGGAAACTGAAAATGGAAACTTGCAGTGCGAGTTCAGCTATATATAATAAGCGCCGTACTTTGAAGATTCCATGCCTGGAAAATCTAGATTTACGTGTGCGGCAGTAATGATTAAAATAAATGTTTTAAAAGTTTGAAATAATATGCAGGCACTAGAACTTTCAGTAATTTTTTGCGATTATTTTTCTCAGTTAATGAATATTTTAACGTGTTCGTACGGAATCGCAATACAAAGTGTGTGAAAAAATATCCATCGAAATAACATGAACACCTACATAATATAATAATAATAATGCAAAACCACGAACATTAACACTAAACTTTGATGGGAAATCGATTAAAAATCTATACGTGGCTACAGCTGAGATGATACCATGAAAGTTATCTGGTGATGTTGTCTGTCTAATATAGGGTTGTGTAAAGTTACATGAAGAAAAGAACAGTTGTGACTAAATATTGAGACAGAAGTAATATTGTATTGAGAGGTAATAATGCGATGAACAAAATGTAATTTATAATCTGTCCCATTGGTACAATATCTGTTACTTTTGTAATAAATAAAATTAATAGAACCTAATATAAAATTAAATTTATTTATACGAATATTTAGGAATTAACGATAGAAACATAACAGATAAAAATCTAATTAATACCAAGATTTGAATGGGTACTTGAGGAAAAATTGAAGTTAAGTTGTGCAAAAACTACAAATGAAAGGTTCCGATTTCCTTTCTCATCTTTATTTTATGTATTATGTGATAATGTTAATTTTTTTTTATTTTTTTTTTTTTATTTTTCCTTTATTGGCATTTCTACAGGTTTTTACATAAATATAGTATAAAACAATTAGGTATAGTAATAACCCAATTACAGAATGCACAAATGTTTACAAATACTGTATATAATTAAGATTCCCAGATTAAAAGTACCCATCTATGTAACCCAAAAATAAAAAACCCAAAACAATAACTTTAAAAATTCTAAAAAAAAAATTAAAATAGTTACAGAACTAAAAATACATTACATAGTCACCATAAAATAAGATAAAAATAATACTAAAAAACATCAGCTAAAAATAAAAATAAAAACAATAATCAAAGATTAAAAAAAAATATACATATATATATATACATACATACACACATATATATATATATATATACATATACATATATACACACACATACATATATATACATAAAATAAAAACAATGGTCATTAGGAAAGGGAAGTATAGGAGACTCATCCCAAAGAAGGGATAAAGAAGGGATAAAGGTTTTCAAACTGCACCATCAACTCATCATCGCCGACTTAATACCAGACTTAAACTGTGAAAGAGTGGAGCCGAAAATATCAACCCCCTGAAATGCGCAATTGTAGCTCTCACAGGAACGGCGAAGAAAACTATTCCTGGCACAACTCGTATTAAATGCAGTAATGTAAAATGTCCGAGGATGTCGGGCAGCAGTTCTAGGAACATGGTAGTGCACTAACTCATGTTAAAACGCCAATGCACTTTAAAATTTGCGATCATCTAAATAACAACAATAATATTTCTTTATTGGATACATATTAGGTACATATATAATTTACATTATATATTTATTTACATATTCGATAGGCGAGAATGCTGCATGTTAATTTCTTCCATCTAACCTAATAAAAACATTTTTTAAAATACTACTCATTACAAAAGTCACACTAAATCTATTAGTTAATTCATAATTTCAGGAATGTTATTGATCTGCTAGAGAAAAAGCGGGTGCTTCCTTTATTGGATGAATTTTTGCACAACGTTCAATTAATGGACTAATATTTTAATTTTTTTCATTGGTATGTGAAAATTCACAGTGACAAATCATCAGCAATTTTCTTGAAAGTTATCGGTTAATAAATGTGCCCGCAAAGTGCATAAATTATATTCCAACATTATAATGTTATTTGTGCTGTTATTTATTGCACGATTCGTACTTACACACATATTGGTATCTATTATAATATGTATTGCCTAATATGTAATATGTATAATTCTTCAGGTATCTGCGAAATTACTATACACGAACCACCACACCTGGTTACACCAACTTATGATACTTCTCCATAGCTAGATTCAATATTTAAAAATAATCGTCTATCAATCTATACTATCACGGCATTTCCCAAAAGGGGGGTACCCAGCGGACTAATTGCAGGTGCGATCGTCATCTCCATGCTTATACAAAAATTTATATTCAAAATGGGTGGCATTCTCATCGCTGAATTGTATCTACATAGATGTAGACTTATAAGGGAGATTTAACACCTGCCTTTTACAGGACACTCAAAACTTACCTAAGTGAGAGACCTATTATTTAAAGCGAACTCCATGAGGTAAAAAATCATTTATAATACATTTTTCCCACAGAAAAATATTCAAATCAAACTAATGAACGAACAATCTTGAATTATAGATAATTTTCGATTCGATCCTATATCAGATCCTTTAGCTAGTCGCCCAGTAGCTTAGATAATAGGACAAAGCACACTTTTGTGAAAAGATGGGTTGCGGGTTATAGTCCCGTCCGGGGCACTACCAAATAAAGTGACGTTGTCTTTTCTAAACCTTGTATAGTAGTTTCGTTTGTTAAATTTACATAGTTGTGAATCTTGTAATGGCTACTAATGCGACGATAATGCACAAAACACATATACATGTATCACCCAACCCCAGGACAATTGGAAAAATATAATTTTTCACTTTGCTCCGGCCAGAAATCGAGCTCGGGACCTCCTCACTCAAAGACAAGAACTATACTACCGTCTTAATTATTTATGATAAAAAGAGCTTATTCAATATTTATACAAATGTAAAATCATAGGTTGTCATTTACATTAACTGTTTACGCAATTTGATATTTACATTACAATATGCACAGCTGGAAGGTATATTACACTGCATTCAAAGGTGGGTACTGTTTATGCAAATCCACCAAATGAAATATAATACCTACACAATATAGTATTATGAATTATAATGATACCACAAAATTACATTAGGTGTAAACCGCGAATACTCACTTCCCTCACAAGGAAATTATCGTTGGTTATATTTGTTACATACTTACTCATCCTATTTCATGGAAATGTTGTATATTTTATATCTATCTATCTATCTATATTTAATGACTATTGCTATATTAAATGGATAACTGCATATAATATACAATATTTAGTTACATAAAAGTACTACTTTCTAAATTTTAATTAATTTTCATTGCTTTCTTATTGTTTCCTATACGTGCATATATGAATGAGCTTAGGTCGACAGAAGAAATCAAACACCAAATCTCTCAAATGAAGTATCGAAACTTCGGATACTTTTATTTAATTATCGACCATATACATAATTTCTTCTTCCGTGTCGTTTCCTCAGTGCTGAGGATCGAGACCATCATTCGTGTAAACAAAATGCTTCCAGTGATTCTTATCCTCAATCCTTTGCAACGTCTCGTGCAAGGTCCCTCCTGTAGCTTCTTTTATCTGGTCAGTACATCTCATCGATGCGCGTCCCCAAATTATGTTACCATTTACACCCCCGGTTAAAATAAATTTCTCCACATTATCTGGCTCTCTTTATGCGATTTGCCCAAAGTGCTGCAAGACACGGCGCATAGATATGAAAGACAATTGATCCTTTATTTTAAGTTTTACAAAGAGGGACAAAATTGTTCTATGTGCTGTCCACGATATACCTACGAAATACAAACATAGTTAAAATAATAATTACGCTGTCTTACATTCTATTCTCTATGACCACCCTTAAAAAAACTACTAATAATTTTGATTATCCATCCATCCCAACATCCCATCACGGCGTTTCCCATAAGTGGGGTAGTCAGCGGACCAGCTACTTGTAATAAACATGCAAATTGTCCTTTCCCTGCCACTAAAAGTTAAGACATTCAGGGTGGGTGAAATCGCTGAACTGAAAATTTAAAATGTTATAAAACGTGATGCTTCACAAATCCTGCCTTTCACAGCACAATCGAAAACTTACAGAAAGAGAGGGAGGCCTATTTTCTAACGAGGACCTCACACTAGGATGTTTAATTATAAAGGAGACATTTGAAACAGGTTTCACTAGCTTTCAAAGTTAATTTATTAACATTAATTTGACATAATCAAACAATAGGTTCAAACGAAGACAATACAATATTATATAAATATAAAATGTCTGTCTTCTGGAATGATATAATACATAAGTGCATGTAGATATATGTTATATAATTTCATATATTATTTGATATATTATGTTTGATAATATACATTACGATTATTGTATGTATAATAATAATTTATGTGGATCATAATATTAATGTGATTGACAATGATCACAATATTGACATCAATCAAATATTCAAATGATTGATTCACAGTACAATATGTTTTATTCGTATTGATTTTCTGGACTGTTAAGTATTAAATTTTGTCTCCAACCTTGTCCGAGAATTAAGAGAGAAAAACATTTGAGATAATTGTAAGCCATTGTCATTATAATATGGAAAGTAATATGTTGGTGTTCTGGAAATATGTATTTCTTTATAATAATAAAAACTTTGAAATTTAATGGTACTATTGGTGAGATGTTTATCCATCGAAAAATGTGCTTCATTCGAGTAGTCGTCCTGGTCCTTCATCAAAGAATGCTTCGAATACCGTGGACAGATTTTGTATCAAACACATAAGTTTTACAAAGAGCGCAAAGAAAGAGCTCCTGACAAGTATCAAAATTAATAGACTCTCATAATTGTGTATGGAAATGTAGAATAAAATCCATACTCGCTGCAGACCAATCCAATGGATTGTTACTCAATATAAACACATTTGGGTCACATATTGCAAAGTGAAAAATAGCGGCTTTAGCAGCAAACAATAGAAAGAAAATTTTAGGAATGTCGTGAAGTAGCAAGAAAACAAATGTCGTGGTTACGCATTACGACTGGCATTGCACAGGTGGGTGAACTGGCTCAAACAGCAAAAGACAAAGAGGCATTCTCCAAAGTGTTCGCCAATGATGCCACACTAAGAGAAGAATGCTATGATAAAACAAAAACTGTGTTTGATATCTTTAATATATTCCGGTTAAATTTCTTATACTGTACATGTGAAAATAATGTTATTGAACGACATATTACATCAATATAAATATGAATGACAGTCACAGAAAGCATTATAATAATAATATTAGGTATAATAATCGTCTCATATATTTTATATAATAATACGGATGTTATCACTGGGCGCCCCAAACTACCACACAATAAGCTCGGGAGGTTCTACGGAGTGTGTTCTCAAACAGTCGAAGACAATAATAAGATATTTATTAATTAACATTTTTAATATTTAGTATTTGTTTCGTGATTGGCACATTATGGCACGTTTTTGTTGCCGTAATTTTATATGATGTTTGTACTTACACTGTAATTTTTGATGTTTTTTAATTACTGAGTAGAATCTTGATTGGTTTACGTATTATAAATATTTATTGTTATTGTATTATATTGCGAGATAAACTGTATGACTCTGTTGCAATAAAATAAGTGCCAATAAAATCAAGCATAAAATCAAATATTAATCAAATGTATTGTTACATATATATATTTGTTAGTGGTTCTAGCCTGTGCTGGATGAAGTGCGGCTTTCGTTCGTATGATATTCATTTCTATGACTTAATCACATCGAGAAACATGTGGTAATAAGTACCTTTATTAATAAAGACATCTATTATAAGATTGCCCTCAAAGTCGCAGAAGTTTCGCTGTTGCCTGATTGATCAAACCCGAAAATGTATAAAAATGGTGTCTAATTTATGTCTTATACTTATTTACGAAACATAATATAAGGCAACGCAATATTATAAAAGAACACATAAGTATGATTTTCGTATTTATTATCTGAAACTTACACAGCTTTGCTGGACATATACCAAAGAGCAAAAAACATCGGTAAAAATACATAAGGACACAAGGGCTTCAAATGTTCTCAGGCGTTTCATTCTCTTTGCCTGTCCAACCACAGCCTAGGTTACAGTGTGAGGGTATACTATAGTATGTAGTACCTAGAATATGACTTCAAATGTTGAGAAGAAAATACTTCCCAGGAGATAATATATTGTAGATGGATACTAAGTAGGAGAGAGAGAGCCTTCGAGAGAGCTTCGACCCATTGTTAGCAATAGCAGTGTGTCGAACATGGCAAAAATGCTAGTGCACAATACCATTCTGGTACCGACACTTATGTATGCAAGCGAAACTTGGACGTGGTTGAAAAAGGATGAGAGTGGAATAAATGCTGTGGAGATGCGTTCACTGAGAAGAATGGTTGGTAAAACGTTGCGAGATAGAGTGAAGAATGAGGATATCAGGAGAATGAGCGGATGTGTGAAGAGTGTTGTGGACAGAATGCGTGTAAACAAGTTGAGATGGTTTGGACATGTTGAGCAGCGAATGCAAGATGAAAGGATGACGAAGAGGATGTATATATCTGAAAGAAGGGGTGTGAGGAAGCGCGGACGTCCAAGAACCACGTGGCTTGATCACGTGGACCAAATTCTTAAGGACGGACGCGTGCTGAGTAAGAGAAATCGGCGTGCATCTATGAGAAACTGGATGAATGTAGAGGAAGCGAAAGAAGTATGTAAGGATAGATCAATATGGCGTTCCGTTCTCTCTGCCTACCCCTCCTGGGACATGGCGTGAGGGTATAGTATAGTATAGTATAGTACTAAGTAGGTATGTAAGGATAATATTGATGAGTATTTCGTTGAGAGGCGACACAATATACGCAATTTTACTCATAATAATGACAATAATACTTCAGAATACTAACATAATATATTATATAACTTAATTCACTTAAATTCTTACTTTGCTCAGACTGAGTCATCGATTAATGTTTATTCTTATACAATAAAATATATTATATTAGTGATAAAGCATCGAAAGACTCGTAGATCTATTGTTTTAGAGACTAAAGATAATAATTGACGATTTTGAACGATGTAGATCTATAAAGCACTGCTAATTTTTGAGTGTCCTGTAAAAGCATGAGTTTGAAAAACTTCACGTGTAAAACAATTAACATCTACAATTCAGCGATGAGGCATTCCGCTCATCCTGAATGTCTTTGTCGATTAAATCGATTATCATTTTTGAAATCAAGTACATAAAAAAGTATAAAAATTAACCATAGTTAAAACTTCTTGAGATTCATCCTATTTTATTGTGTGTAATATTTTGATCGAGACCCTGTCTAAGAAAATAATAATAATTGATTTATTAAAATATTGATCATGGATTGATAAATGCCCAATAAACAGATGTATACGAATGTATTTGAAATATCAAAATGTCATTTGAATTAATCTTGTATCATAATAAATTATAACAGAACAAGATATAGTAACGTAATGATTTATATTAAAACATTATACAATGATCCAAATGGATCATTCTTCTTATGGATTGAGATCATTGTTATTAATATTATTATTTATTATTGTAAATAATACAATCTATGCGGCGCATCGCTACGAGCTTTGAATTCCAATAGATCGATGATCTATGTATTGTCATTATTATTAAAATGATCTACACAGGTTATTAATAAATAATGATCATTGAAGACAATGATTCAAATAAATTAATGTCCTTTTAAACTTGTCGAATTTATCAATAATTTTACATGGCTGTTTCGTGGAGCAAAGAATGATCAAGTTTTCAAGTATACTGCAAATTACATTCTAATTTATTCGTAAAACATCCCGAGTAAGACGTTAAACATTTTCAATTCAGCGATGAGGTATGTCACCGATCCTAAATGTCTTAACTTTTATAGGCATGGAAAGCATCTGCTGACAGTCCTAACTGTGATAAATGCAGTAATGGTATATATTATAGTGAATTACAATCCATTGGATTGGTCTGCAACGAGTATTTTCTTCTCCATTCCTCCCTATTTTCAGCTAGTATCTTTGGTTCTACGTATATGCCACAGTTCACGGTATGAAAGAAGAAAAAGGTAAAAATAATAGGTATTTTGTTTTCGATATTCGAAAATTCTTTTCCAATTTTGGGTGATTATAGAAAATGTATGGGTCTTCATCAATGTTTTATTTCAAAAATTATGTTTAAGATAAGTTGATGATGAAAAATGCATAAAAATAGATCATTGTTTGAAAATGCAAACACTTAAATTACTTACTTTATTATTGATGAAAAATACAACTTTTAAAAATATGAATGTGAGTCCAAATAAAACCAAATTTCATTCCAAACACCCTCACTGTAAACATATTCTTGTGTTGTAAAGTTGGAGTAATTAACTGTATATTAAAATATAATAAAATGGAATTCTTCAATTTGCATACCATAAACTATGAAGCTTGGTAGCAATATTCCAATATCAAACAAAATAACCCTTCTTCATAACCATGACACGTATTCGGTTTTTTATAAAAGGCGCAGGTCGAATCGAAATAAAGAGTTGAGTGGAAGGGACAGGTCGTATGTTTACATTACACCAAGACAAACAAGTAGTTTTATAATGTAATATATAAATATCAATAATAATAGGAATGCATTTCGTGATATAAAGTAATAACACCAGTCAAAAATGACTGAAAATTAATAAATTAATTCATTTTTAAATTTTAATTCTTCCGTACGCTTGCCTATTTCATCAAGATTTTTTCTAATGGTAACTTTTCACTAACTTCTCTTTCAAGTTACAATCCATTGGACTGGTCTGCAACAAGACTGGTTCTCTATTCCTAACTGTCTATTGTCCTGAGTTAGATCATACCCTTCGCCGTGGTAATAAGCAGGCCTGGGTAGCTGATGTTGTGACAAATTGTTTTCGACATATTCCAACCAATGGAGCAACAAACAGCACAAACTTAAATGAAATATTGTGGGCATTTTTTTTTTTTTTTAAAAAAGATATATCTGGGTTTGGTTATAAACCCAAATACAACCTTATACACCTTTCACACTAAGCTAAAAGCTTGTGCTGTGAAAGGGGAATTTGCCGGCACCTGGGATCGAACCACGGACCCCTTGTGAATCCCCCACGAATCATTACAACTGAGTTTTTATAAATTTTAAAAACAGATTCATGACTCTTCAGCTTTTCTAATCAAATCCTCCTTTTTCAAACCTTTCACACAGTCTTACCATGAATTTAAATAAGATGAATTAAAAAAAAAGAATTTTAATTTTTCAAAGAGGCCTTCCACTCTTTTCTAGGAGTTGCGATGTGCTGTAAAAGGCAGAAATATGTAAAACATCACCAAAACATTTAAAATCTTCAGATGGGCGACGAATAATGCCATCCATCCTGAATATTTACCGTTTATTGGCATGGAGAGGACAACCTGCATGTTTATATCGTGTAGTTTGTCCATCAGCTTTCCCGCTTATGGCAGGGATGGATCTAAAGATCATTGTCATCATAAAAACTGTTTTATCACTTAACGGTTACTGAAAAGTTTTCATAAGACATCCACACGTGATATAAAGAGCAAAACTACATTATAATATGTAATATCTCAATGCATACACTGGTAGGTACATTTTAATGTAATAATAAAGTCGATTCCATTTAATAATATTTGTCTTCAGACAATATTGGTTGAACCACACGCAGTTCATATTATACCTACATAACTTCATAATATTACGAGAGGGAATATATAAGGAAAAATACGTAATACGTTTGATGGCATAAGGAAAGTACTAATTATATAAGGTGTTTACAAAATGTGTTGTACAGAATCCTGGAGAGGAGAGCAAGAAAGATGAGGTGAGACTAAAGAATGTATGACTGAGCGAAAGCACATTCAAAGAAACGGCACGAATAAATTGAATTATTATTTAATAAAAATACAACATTCTGGCTGCTTCTGTAATAAACTAATATCCTTGACGTTCAAAACGATACTATTTATAAAAGATAATATTGTTTTGTAGGTACGCCTAAATTGATCGTACCTTAAAAACTATAATAGCAATTGAATTGTAAAAATACGAGTATGTATCAAAATGGTTCGAAACTGTTTCAGAATTAATCCTTCCAAAATATGTCAAATTTAAAAACGAAAATAAATTAATTTACTCCACATAAAATTAAAAAAAATGTTTCCTTCTACGATATGTTCTTTATTGAGAGAGACGTCTTTCGTCTTATAAGGACATTGTCAATCTCCTTTACGACGAAAGACGTATCTCTCAATAAGGAACATATACCTAGTAGAATAAAATATTATGGAATTCTACTACCTGAACACCGACACAGTGAATAAAAGTCACTCCATTTACTAGAAATAGGAATATAAAATGATAAAGGTTCAGGTAATTATGAAACACCGTGTGATTTTAATAACCTGTTCTATTTAAAGACGGACCTGATCAAACATAATATCCCGTATCTCATATATTTTATTTATTAAGTATTATTTATTCACTACCTTTTTATTATTGAAATGTCTTCACCTAATACAGGCCACACCGGGTTGTGAACTCGAGTATTGTGGTCATTTAATGTAAATAAATACAAGACTTTTTACACATCAAAATTGAAGAATATGATGTGTTTTTTTACAGATGTTCCGTAGAGTCCCCGGCATTGTTTTCGAAAGCCTTGTAAAAGACAGATATTTGTAAAACATCACATATATAAATAAAACGTAAACTACACTATACCATCACGGCATATCTCACAAACGGGGTAGCCAGCATACCAGCTGCATGTAATAAACATGCTAGCTGTCCTCAACGTACAAACAAAAAATTAAACATTCAGGACCTCATTGCTGAAAATATAAAACATTAAACATTTACAATTCACGACGAGGTTAGCTGCCCTTTCTGAATCTCATAACTTTAATTGGCACAAAAATTTTGAACCGAAAAGATCTCGAATTCTAAAATCTTTTCATGTACCTATTCATATAATTTGGTATGTATTATTATTTTTCTTTCCCGCGTTGCGTCCTCTCTGCCTATACCTACCCCACTTATATGGATATGACATGAAGTCCTGTAATATAGTATAGTGTGTATATGACTTTGAATCAATGCAAGAAAGCTACTATGATAACAATTTACGTGGGTGTGATTTGATATTACGCTCCTCATTGAAATGTCGAGTGTAGTGGCCTACACTTGTGAATGTAACACGGGAGCCATTAGTTACTACTGCCTTCTCAAGAGGTCCTCTCAAGAATAATAATATGAAGACTGCTGAGGGCTCTACACTCGCTCACTCACTGATAGATATATTAACGTTACAAAAAAATGAGATCCCGCCACTTGATACAAGTATAATTTTGTAGTATTGTACTCGGCTACTGAATTGTAATAACAAGTGCCAGAGTGAATAATGATGTTTTCTAACGACGACAGGTGTGGAAAAGAAAAAGGATTTCAAGTGTTTGTGTGAAACCTACAGCAAATGCGGTAGGTACTACAAAAATTTTTATAAACCTACCAGAAACATGCTTTTGAACAAATCTTAATTTAGCTTCTAGATAGCATATTTTCAGGAAATTCGAAGATCTAAATACATTATTCCAAAAATGAAATGCATTCAGGTTAATTGAATTCAACTATATTTGTATTTATGATATAATCTAAAGTACCTTCTGAGCAAATTGAATATGTCAATAGAAAATTGAATGGATCTATATAATCTACATAGATACTTTTTAGTTTATTTTTATTCCACAAAGGAATCGGCGTAACGGTGAATGAATAATTATACGAAATCTTCAGGTACTTATTGCATCATCCACCGCAAGTAACCAAACCAATACCATAATTCATTTCTAAAAAAGGTATTGTAATATCTAGATTCCAGATAGGTACTTAAGTATTAAAACATTAGAGGTATAAATAAATAAGTTATACAATCACCTTTAAGTACGAAAAAACTATAAATAGCCAAATCCCAAATTCTATACGAGTAGACTAGCCAAGACCCCTTGGGCTAAAATATCATTTTATTCGCGTATATTTTAATTAATATTCGATTCGTGAATATTAGTGATGACTGAATATAATATACCTACACACACATATGAATCACAACCTTCTAAATTACAATAAAAAACTGTATAGTTTTACGAATGTTATCTGTTGTTTCCGACAAATAAAAAGGTAAATAGATTATTTATTACTTATCTAATAGTCTTTTCACAAATCGGCAATATTGCCGACTTTATTGTATGTGATATTGTAATATATCTACTACCTACTGCATGGCGTCATGGACACCTATGGAGCTTTTCAAAAGAGACATCAATATACCCCAAAACATCACAAAAAAACTGTGTTCATTCATCAATGTGGGGGATGGATTCCCAAGAAGGCGCCTGACTCACAATCGGTCATCTTGCGGAGATTTGGGATTGTGAGAAAGAGTGGGATCGAAAACAATTAAGGTAAATTGATTTTAAAATAATAAAAACATGAAAATAATGTCAGTACTGTATTACCTACTAAAAATTTTAAGATATATATTTTTATATGAAATCCTTCTCGTTTTATTGTAAAACATAAACCATTTTTCCCAATAACAAAAATACTTTGAGTTACATACTATACTACTACTGTATTATACCATCAAGCCGTATCTCAAATAGGGTAGGCAGAGAGAACGAAACGCCCCACAGTTCTATCTATTATGGACTATTGGTAAAATATGCTAGTTCTACTCTTACTTTATTTTATTTTATATTTAGTTTTATGTTTAGTTTAAACGTTTGATATGGAATCTTATAACTTGTTGTAACAAAAGGATTATCCTAGAACAGTTTTTTCCAGTTGGATAATCATATTTACTATCTGTATTAATTATATGATTGTTTTTGATAAATAAATAATTTATAGACACAAAAACCACCGGTGGGACATCTATGGATAATCTAACGATGGTCCGAGATTTCGATCAATAGCCATAGACGATTTTTTGTACAAAAACCTAACTGTTAATTTTTATAGAAAAATTCTAGGAATAATGGCGTGAACATCTGATCTGTCTGTTCATAATATTATTATGTATTACTTTCTATAAAATACTAATTCTGTAGTTTCTAAAAAATGTATGTTTTTTTACAAATAAGTACTTCGAATAAGAAGGTAATAATATCCTATGTAAAAAATCAAATCACGGCGACCACGATCTTCAGCATTAACACTTAGCAATATATAATATGAATTATCTCCCTCTCTCTCCAATCATTTCCCCATCTTCGGATATCAAAATAGAATAAAAGAAAAATATCTGCTATAGGTAGGTACCCGAAAACAGCTGAAGAAATATTCATAAAAGGTGTTTCATATTTTTCGCCGAAACAAAAACTTATTTTTGTAAAACGAATAACCATTTGCCACCCATCATGCATGTCTTTATTAATTGTCGGTAGAGAAGACAGCATGCATGTTAATTACATACAATTGATTTGCTGGCTACCCCACTTTGGGATATGCGGTGATGGTACAGTGTAGTAGTAGTAAGATAACAATTTTTTTCAATAAAATTCCAGCATTGGCATTAGGAAGACACGTAATTTATTTATTTTTAGTTTTTTTTGTTTTAGTTTACGGAATAAATATTGAATTATAGCCCTTATTTTAATTCATCATATCATGATGATTACTTTTTTTAAAACTGAAAGGATAAGGACAATAATATAATTATAGTTATACATTTCTTTATAGAGTACCTAGGTATTCATCGCAATGATATAACATTATAATGCGCGACACACCCCATTATCTGCCCGTATCATGAAACTTACGAGGCAGAGCGGTTGAAACGTGACTAAATAATAAAAGATATATTTTTATAAAAAAAAATGAATCTAATGAATATGAGCTGAGAATATGTACAATTTTAACTTTGTGATCAAATCAGAAGAATACACATCACAAGACTTAGTACTGAATATGAATTAATTATTAACTTATACCTAAATTATAAAACACAAATAATAAAATTACACAAAAATAAATTGGGTAGATAATTATAAATAACTAAAAGTATTTAATAATCATAGTTTACTAACAATAAATAATAGTTAGACTACAATATCTCTGGTAAATTTAGTATCTTTGCTGGTTTAAATTGTTTATATATCGAATGTATATTTTGAACATATTCGGTATTTGGCTGTTAAATTCTGTAAATATTGTAAAATTAAAATAAAATAACATAACCATTACGGTTCATTACATGCAGATAGTCCACCAGTTACCCCACTTGTACGATATATCGTGATTGCATAGATAAATATACACTTGATTAATTACATTTTCAATGTATTACTTCAAAACGAAAAAAATATGTTTACTAAAAAAAACACTAAGAGTAGATACTTTTCTTTTACTTTTATTTTATTTTAAAAATTAAATTACTGAATATTTGTGGGTTAATGTTAGAATAAACAAATTATCTATCATGAGGTAGATGAAAACAAATCATATAAAAAATAATTCAAAAGTAAATTTTATTTCAAAATGGTATCAACCAATATGTTAGTGATGTGAGTGATGAACAAATTATAAAAGTATAATGTAAATAAAAGCCACGTCACCGGGTGTTGGGTTGCGTTCGATTCGAATATTATATTTTAATATTAAATTATTCAAATGAGACGATTATATTTATTAAACAATCAACAAACAATACACAACACAATACAAGCAGGATGACAACGGAACACCCTGTATTTATTATTATGCTTATTGTTTTTTTTTAATCTTTACCTACTTTTTTATTATCTTTTATAGAGTTGTTTACTTTATTGAAACACCTACCTTGAAATTATTTTTTCGAACTACGACAACAAGTTCTCAGTGAATTTCAACTTTGCTACAAGAAAGACTAACCTCTTTCACAGTCAACCGTCTATACGATAATGATATTAGAATGATAGGAATGCCAAATACTCAATTGGCACTAATTATTAGCACGAAGAGGACAATTTACATATTTACCACATGCGGTTAATTTGATGGCTACACCGTTTGTGAGATATGCCGTGATAATGTAAAAAGACTGAGAGAGAATACGCAATTAGTTTTATATCGTTTTCACCACGTGTTCAAGGATAATACCATTGAGGCATTTTCCAACAAGTAGGGTAGCCAGCGAACTAACTACAACGCTATAAACATGCAAAGCTTCAGAATGGGTGGCATACCTCATTGCTGTATTGAAGGATGTTAATTATAATATTACCTATATTGGAACATGTTTAAGGTGAGATTTGAAATAGGGAAGTAATAAATAAACAAACTGAACATTTTTCATCATGGGTTAGTTGGAAGATATCGCTTATGCGATAAACTCGTCCATTGTACAATATTTATTTGTTTATTTGTATCATATTATTTAATAACTTAGTAAATATGTAATGCACTATAAAATTTATTATTATTATTATTTTTCAAGGAGCTTTAGGCTTTTAAATATAAGATTTCCGCTAGCTATTCTATTTGTGGGAATTCCCATAAAGAGAGATATTTTAAAACATAATTATATCGTGATTAACGACACATTGTAGACATGTGAATGCCTATATCAAACAAATAGCTTTTATTAAATATGTAGACATATAATTATATTGAATTACCAGCATTGATTACCCGATGAGTATGAGTCTAATATTTCATAATAAACCTTTATCATAATTATTTCAACAACGAAAGAACTTCGTAGGTGAAAAACAGGGTATTAGCTTACTAACATTGAGCAGTATTATTTAAATATGGTCGACGACGGTCCTGAACAAACGACAATGTTATCAGAAAGATTTATGGAAAAAGATGACACAGTTGGCGAAGGATTGCTTTGAACGGACGAGGCCTTGTTCCAACCTTGTAGTTCAGAGGAGCTTTAAAAGCTAAACGAGAAGTGAAGAGTAATTGGAAAAACATAAATTTAATAATGAAGATCATAATTATATTAATGTGTTTGATAAGACTTAGGTTTGTCTGTATGTATGTATGTATTGCATGTTACAACAGCAATATAATAGAAGTGTATCACATCACACAGTATCACGCGATATCACGCTAACACGCCACACACTGGCGACTAAGCTGTGATTATTTATATTATTTTGTTTAATATAACAACTTTCATTATAAAATATATGATGCTTTTATTATGTTTCAGGTAGCGAAATCCTTACAACTTTTCAATTACACACTACTCAAGAAGTTGGTGAAATATGTAGATACTGATTTGTTTTTTAAAAAAAATGGTTTGTGTTTTACTGTTTTTAAGGATATAGTGATCTGGATTTGTCTTACAAAGTCACAGGACAATAACTCGAAACCAGGTTTTCATTTTATTAAAAATAGCAAAATTTAAGCCAATAATATGAAGTTTTACAGAATAAAAGTCAACTCGATCAATGTAAATACTTTTTGTATCATGTAAATCATATATTTTTTTTTTAATAAAAGATATATCTGGGTTTTTGTTATAAACCCAAATATAACCTTATACACCTTTCACAGTAAGCTAAAAGCTTGTGTCGTGAAAGGGGAGTTTGCCGGCACCCGGGATCGAACCCCGGACCCCTTGTTCACAAGGCCGAGACTCTACCTCCAGGCTACCGACGAACTCAAAAAATATTATGGGGGATCGCCCACCATAGTAACAGTATTTTCTGTATCTCAACATGATATAAAAAACGAAACACCAACCATTACCTTAAGATGGCCCGCCCCTATTATGTATGAAGAATGTCGAATCAAGATTCATAATTTGCTCGATTGCTTACCCGAAGGAGAAGAAAACGAAACACCGTGAAAACTTCAAGACATAATCTACCATTTTCTAGATCGGTATATATTCTAAAGTAGAGTAAAATCCAAACCTAAAAAATCTTCAGATATCATTGATTAATTTGAAATTAGAAGACACTTTTCAAACTTATGTTCTCACATTCGAAAATTCAAGATGATGCATGTGCAGAGTCAATCAAGTTACTGAATTTCCAACAATATTTTGAATAACGTTGTGACCATTTGCGCCTATAATAAAACAATATCTTCCAGTGGAAAAAAACTAATTATTTCTAAGAAAACTTCACCAACTCAACGAATGGACTATAACGATACGGCAAAGAAACACGCAGTTTAAACAGGAGCTCAAAACGATTATAGAACAATTACAATTAAAGTGAAAAAAGGCTAAACAAACTAAGCATCACAATATATCTAAGCAATAATAACGTTTATTACAAGATATGATAGAGACTAATTTAACAGTCATATATAATATAAGGTTATATCAGGATGTATAGTCAGCCAGAAGCTGATTATTTGATTACATGCCATTATTGTTATTACATCGCCCCGATTATAAACATGATTTATTATTATATGATAGATATAAAAACATAAGAATTATATAGGTTAACTTATAGTGGAGCACTTTCTTCACTCTTTATATATAAAAACGATGCTCGATTTATTTTCATAAAATAGTTTGTCATATACTCATTCTTTTGCACTGCAGCGTTCACATCGCTCGAGAGAACAAGGTTGGCATGAGTTTCTGTTACTCAAAAAGAATCTGTAAAACTGAGTGTCCACTTTCCACAACATTCCTGACGCTATGACGCCATTGTCATAAAGACGAAGCACTGTTAAAGGGACTTATTGGCGAAAAAAATGGGCTCTTTTTTGACCAACTTGGACATCATCAAAATATAACCAACCTGGAAACATATTAATCAGATAAATAATAATATGTTATGTGGTTTTACACCTACTTTATTTAAAGTGACTCGAGTTTCAATGGAAACATAATATTAACTCTTATATCACAAAATTTACTGTACAATGAATTTGCTGTATGGATATAATTAAGTAGTTATTTTTTTTATAATTTTCATACCATCTGACACCCAGGGTAATCTCAAACTAGTAAATATAACAACGCTCATGAACCTTGATAGTGAAATATACAATATCTGCATTATTTTAAAGGGTTCTATAAAGGTGAATGTATTACTTGTCTTATCTATTCTATGTATTATTGTTATTGATCAGATATACATAGTAGACAGAGGTATACCTAATAAGGTATGCTGACAAGACAGGTATAGATAATATTGATGTAATTAAATATAGTACATCCACACAAGTATAATAATAATTGTATAATTAAATATCCTCTGTAAAACATTACAGACACACCAGGCGCCAATTAATTATTTATTATTGTTGTACCTTCAATTAAGTATTATTGTATCAATGGTGTGTTTATTATTCGCATTCGCATCAAAAACATGCGAATTTTGATGAATAATCAGTCGACGTTTTATATTGACGGCTGCAGAAAAAATATTGTTATAGGTCATGTCTACCTCAAAGTTTACATCCAGACAATAATGAATCGATTTTTTTTCGAAAACAACCAATGTGTCGTATAAATTGTACGATGTTTTTTATTCAATTAATGCGTTTATGTCACAAATTATTACTAATAAAATATTACCTACATATTACCACTAAGAGCTCAGGTGACAGTGGGAGAATGGAAAAAGGATACGGTCAGTTGCTCCAGAAGAAGTTGGCAGAAACGGGAGTCAAATAATTATGTGTGTTAGACTGAACAGAAATCATGGAAGTAACAATGGACAATAATTTTTACTTCTAGACGCAATCTACCCCCGAGCCAATAGGACAAAACAAAGTGCTACTACTACTACTTACTATAAATCATCGTGGCATATCTCACAAGTGGGGTAGCCAACGAACTAGCTGCATATAATAAACATTAATGTAAATTAATAAATAGGTACAATATCTAGTCTTACCATCCGAGAAAGGTGATTAAAGAAAAATTCGAATAAACTGCATCTTACCTGGAAAGAGAAACAAAAACATATTAGTAAAAACATTTAAATATATTCGTAGCATACCAGTAAATGTGATTTTTTTTATTAAGGTCTAAAAACAATAAAAAAATAAAATCGGTAATAAAATGTTTAAAAAAATGTAAATCGGTAGAGCACATTTAAGAAATAAAATAAATATCCCAGCAATTCAGTAAAAGACAGGTAGGTAGGTATCATATTTAAAATACATAAAAAAACGTAACTGTTATTACCTAAATAAATTTCAAAAAGTATAATAACAAGGTACAAAAATCAGTGTAAATAATAATATCTTTTAACATCATATAAAGAATAACAGGGGGCGCTTCTATCAAAAGCTCATAAATTTATATAATCGCATCAGATATAATTACAGGTATTTTGTAAAGTGATGACTATCATTTTTTATTAAGTGTTATCAGAGCTGAGCATTAAACCTCAAATTCGTTAATCGTAAATTAACGAAGTTCAAAATATAATACTTTTAACGATTAAGTAAACCTCAAAAATCTTAAACGAACTTAGCAATTTCCGTTATATTTAGATATTTATCACTGGGCGATTCTTAAAGAGCTGGTAGGTTGGTACCATCATCGATATTAGTATCTTAAAAAAAGTACAACATCGAGGGACATCTACCTTTTAATTTAGGTAATGCTGTTTTGAAAAATCGCTGGGTGACACAATTTTTTTATTAACTGTAACTTCACTCGGAATTAGCTGTAACAATTATTTGTAACTATCATTATAAAATTTTCTCTTTGACTCTCTGGAATTAATTATAATGATTAACTGTAACTTCCACTAAACATATTTTATCGACTGTCGGGAATCAACTATAACCATTTACTATAACTTGCATATAACATATTTAAAAAAATTAACGAGTTAAATAGTTAATTATTGATTAACAGTGACCAACTTTTGTTTCTGTTATTATGATAGATAGGAAGGTGTGTTTTATAAGATTTATAAGGTACAATTACGATTTGATTGTAGTTTATTAAATGATTATTGAATACGTCTTAAAATCACGTAGGTGTTAATAGAAATAATTTAGGGAACAGGTGATTATCGGGAGTAATGATAGATAATAATCAGAGCGATAACTTAATCAAATAAATTATATTTTTTGACCTGTTCTAAGATTTAGATTACAAAATTAAATTTTATAATACTGTAACGATAATTTTACCATGCGAAAAATAAGTAGGTATACACCGAACCATTAACAAATACTTAACAAAAAATATAACAGTTATAATGCTATTTTATAAATCTTAATATCCTTTAATATGTTAAATAACGATTTCTTTTAGCTGTTATTTTTATATACCTAATAATTAGTCAGTAATAACGTTATGTCATTCTTAATGATAAGGATAATGGTAATTATTAGTTATATAGTTATTCTGTTAAAGATAGCAATCAAAGACTATTATGTTACTGCTAATATCAGTTTGATTACGCAAAGCTGAGTTTTTTACTGTAATTTATAGGTACGGCACACCCTTAATTAGATTATTTAGAAGTTTCCAAATGATTATAAATTTTTCTACATTGCTAAAATAGTTTCGTCGATGGGACAGAGTTCAACGAAACATATGTAGGTGTGCAGTGCAACTTTTAAGGCCCGGAAAATCTATTAAAAGTAAATCGTATCATTCGATTAAAAACAACTAAAAATCAGTTCTGCGATAACGTTGCCACCCACCCTGAATGTATTACATTTTATTGGCATGGAAAAGGCAGCTTACATGTTTATTAGATGGAATTTGTTTACTGACTACTCCACTTGTGAAAGACCGTGATGGAATATATAGATGGATGAAAATAAAGTTAAATTTCATTTACATAGGTACATACTTAAACACATAGTTTTGACGTAAAAATTCTCGAATTAATTTAATTTCTTCCCATCAATAGGTATACACTCCCAAAAATTTGCAAGTATACGCATCTTTACATAAGGTAGGTAATATCTGAGATGCAATGCCCATATAGAGGTACATATATGTATATATACTCGTAATATGATCAATCCAGAACTATCTCACGCAATGTTTACTAGTATTAATAGCGACAGGTAGGCATAATATATCTATTATAAGTAGATAGCTGGATACCCACTACTATATTAATACATAATATATAAATCATCATTAACAAAATAATATGACATAAGCCATATCTCTATTTGCATTCATTCTGAATGAAACAAATATTTAAATTCACAATGCAACAAATAGTACCGATTCGTTTCAGGAGAAAGTGGGAATAAGTGGATATCTGTTAACATATCATTAGTAATGAGTACCTAATAAAACCAGCTTGAGCCAATTAGTAAACATCGAGACACCATTACACAATTTACTATACTTTCAAATGAAATAAGTAGATTATGAAAGATTTTAAGGGTTTGTAAAAAACCCCTGTATACCTACTAAATTTATAACTAATCATATCCAAAATGTAGGAAGACTACCATTGTGATAAAAAAACAACTTAACTGAATGAATTAGATGGAGACGGCTAAGAATCAAAGAGATACGAGGAGGTCTTCGTCTAGTAGTGAAGGAGATTAGATCGAAAGAAGACATGAATGAAGAAACTCAAAATAAAATTTATTTGATTATATAGATTGATACACATTATAAATAATACAACGAACAACATCACGATTTTATCAAGAATTGATTATTGAGTATTTACCCTTATACTACCTACCTGCATATCTAACAATCATAATTATCTCATTAAATAATAAATATATTACATACTTAAATTACTATAAATATGTATGTATATAGTTTTAATTTCATATAAGCAATACGAATATAGAATATACCTGCGTATTATTGGAGTAGAAATTTAATTAATTAGTTCATGAATTAACTATAAAAAATCAGTTGAAAATGCACAAATGTTTATTATTACATATTCATATTAGGTATGGCTATTGCATACCGCATACTCTTTTCCATTGCATACCGTTCCATCCCAATGACATTAATATAGGAGCGCTGATTTAATGTTACCAAAATACAGGATGTAAATGATTTTGTGTTCCCAAAAGAGTCAAAAATTTATATGATTTTTTTATAACGAAAGACAACTTCAAAAGGTGATTCTGTACAATCATATAACAAATGACGTAGACAATTTTAAAAAATGTCTTAAATTTTAATTGTGTTAATTCAAAGGACTTACGCCAAAATGTCTTAAAACCGTGTGTTGGATACGAGAAATCGACGTGCGTGCATGAAAAATTGTTTGAATGTTGAAAATGCAAAGGAAATACGTAAGAATAGATCTATATGGTGTTACGTTCTCTCTGCCTATCCCAAATGATACGGCATGAGGGAATAGAATAGTAAAGTTGTCTTATAAGTTAAAACCTTTAATGCCACGTAGAGGATGACTTGCATGATTTTTACATTCAATTATTTCGCTGGCTAGCCAATTTTATACTTTTATATTATACTTATGTCAAATCCTCTATCACACTTCTTGTGGAATAGACATGTAGTAGCTGAAGAATCAATTCTTACACACATTAGACTCACAGCAAGTAAAAACGAGTTCACTGCAATCTATAATATAATGCAATACAATCATCCAATTAAACAACACATGCATCTCTACAATCGATACAATATAAATAAATATATAATAATTATTGTAAATACTTGAGTTGCAATGATCTGAATCATTTTATTATAATTAAAAACATTTATTATTTACTAGTTTTACACGGCTTCGTATACGAAACAAACATTTAATTAACAAACTAACACCTTGCAGATAGCACTAAGTCCTTACAATTTTAAAATGACGCTGTGCGAGTATTTTTTTATTTAGGTAAGCTCATTAAAATTGTTGTTTAATTTTTTTATTGCCTTGTGATATTATTATTAAAATATAAAATTTTAATATTTGATACAAAGAATTACTTTGAAAAATATGGTTTTAATGTCATAATAAGCAGTTTATTCAAGAAATATCATGCGTCATTAATATGCGATTTATTTATTTATTGTTTCTGCACATCATCATTATAAAACAAAATTAACAAAACAGTACAGAATGCAACACATTTAAATAATATACGATGCTAAGATTGTTTTTGTGCAAACAGTTTATATTATGCAAACACGAATGCTGGCATTAGGTAAAGATTCGACAAATAGAAACAAAAAAATTGTAGTTTCTCTCAATGAGCGTAAAAATATATTCAGTTTCCATACAAATCTAATAACACTAATATCAGCCATGTTATAATATCTTTAGCCTAAAACCTGCCCAAAGGTTGCGACTCGCATAGTGTCTATTTTGTCTAGTAACGGTAAATATGTTGTATAAAGTACACTTCAACATATATACAAACTGACACATATATTTATTAGATTCCTAACATTATTCTATACCTGCCTATACATACTGATTTTCTTCGCATTAAAAAATGCAAAAATAATTAATAATAACTATTAATAAATTATCAATCTAATCTAATATTAATGTTTTTATGTTATGTTTGAAAAAACAGCAATTTTCTTACGTGTTGATGTGAATAAGACATAAATCCATACGTTGCTACAACTATAAAGATGAGATAAATTAAAGATGAATTATAAAGAAAAGTATGTTTGCCTACTTACATATTTTCATATTGTTTGTATAAAGTTTTATAATATATTTCATAGAGGCAGTTTTATATATTTCAATGCACAAGTTGGATTATTTCATATATTGACTATTTATAGTGCTAACACTTTGAAGGCGTATGACAGCGATGCGACTTGCCACTCATCATACCGTGTCAGCGTGGGAGAAGGGCACAAAGAGGAGAACGGAATGCCGGTTAGTTGTTTTGAATGTGAGAGGAGGAATGGTAAGAAAGGCGTTCAGCTATGAGTTATGTCACCCATCCTGAATTTCATTACTTTTAATGGCACGGAGAGAACAACTTGCGTGTTTATTACTGAAGGAATGAATTTTATTACAGTATAATAAATAATTGTGCTATGTGATTCAGGTTAAGAATGATTTTACTCCGCAAGTGATGAAGCATGTCGAGATGATAATTATGATAAACAATAATTTCCTATTATAATAATTTATTATTCTTAATGTTAATCTCTTAGATACGGATTATAGGTATATATAAAAATGTGTGGATTATTAGTAAATAATATAAATACAGTAATCGTAATATGTACAACTCTTTATGAAAATTAGTTATGAAATAATAATGATGCAGAAATCAACAAAGCCAGACGATATCAAATGCATTGTGTATTGTGTTCTCAGTAAAGCAATATTATGCATACTGACTGTGTTTGAAATAGGCTCTGAGTTGATTGATGATGATTTTTGTATGAAAATCCTACATAAGATCTCATTACGATATTTTTTTTTTGAAACGACAAAAAAGATATTGTCATGAACATGTCGAAAATATGGATCCACTAAGACTTTCCTACTTCACTCTCCGTGCCAAATCTATGCGACGTCGTCCACTCGGAAGACCACCAAAAACTGCGAGGAGAATTGGGAATCCATCCAAGAGGAGGAGAATATAATATACCTAATTCAATTTATCCAATCGCGACATCTCTCGCAAGTAAGGTAACACCTGGATTAACAAAATGTTAAGAACATACAAGTTTTTGTGTTTGACCATAAAAATGTTCATAATTAAGAGTTCATAATTAGTTACACACAAGATCACTGCCGAATTGAAAATACTAAGTACATGTCTAACAAGTCATGTTAATTTCTTTCTTAAAGAGTGGTAAACTTTTATTCTATTTCTTTCCGGAGACACTTACAATCCTATAACGTTTAGCTATAATATTAACAGATTATAATATATGGTATTTAATATAAATACTTATTAGTAATTATTTATTGTTAAATATATAGTTTGCTATAGAAACAAGTTTAATATTATTATAATTGTAATACAAGCATGAATTTATGTATGTTTCTCACTTCCTACATTTCTTCCATTAAACATTTAGTTAGATAAACTAATACTAGCTTTGTACATAGACATATTGTATTATAGACTAGAAACTCAAACAAATAATTGTTATTGTGTCCAATTGAACTTAAAATTAAGAATATTTAAGTACTACGTGCACCAAAGGATAAAATATGTTCCTTAATAAGGCTAACCATTCATTATAAATGTCCAGTTTTACAAAATATACTGGTCATCGGACTAAAAGTGCTAATGACCATTTCGGTATAATATTGTCACGTGCTATTTGTCCGATGTGAGGTAAATGAGCTCGTGTTGTGGAGATGAAGTAGGTAACTATATAATAATATATCTAGATATATTATAATAATTATACGTGTAAGTAACATGATGTGATGTCTCCCAAGACGAACTTATGTCGACAGTGTTTTTTATTAATTACATTATCATACTGTACTAGCTCTCACACTCCGCACATTCAAACGCAAAAAAGTATAGGTAGATAATTAACGTTTTCAGTAATAAAATTAACGAAATTATAAAAAATATATGTAAGGATTGAACCGAACAAGACCGAAGGTAGAAATGGTAAAGGTCGACCAAGAGACCCTATATGGATCAGGTGAGGAAGGGCATGAACTGTGGCACATACGTAGAATGAAAAAAGACTAGCAGAAATAGGGAGGAATGGAGAAGAAAATCCAAACTCGTTGCAGACAAATCCGATAGATTGTACCGAACTCACTATATATGTCTAAGGACACTGACCTTACGTTTGTTTTATTTATTTTTTTTATTTACTTTTGTCGACTAATTGGTAGGTATAAAATAAATATGAATCTTAATGCATATTTGCTTAATTCCAACAAGGTTACTAATTTGGGGTCTAAATAATAATGTAAAAAGTTAAAGGGAAAATAATAAATACAAAAACAAAATAAACTCTTCTCATCAAATTTAAACATACTAATTGCTTAGAAATTGATAAATATTATACAATTAAAGGAATAACGAGAATGATATTGATAAATTTGACTCACTAATAAATTATTTATGACATGATTTTTCAGATACCTATTATTTTTATAAAGTGAACACAATGAAAAACGTACGTTCAAATCAAAACGCAAACATACATACGATGAAACAAAATATTATAATAATTAATATTTTAATAACACATTTGATTGTGAAGTATTTTTAGCCAAGATCTACCTACACATAAATATTTAGTATACGATAAATACCTATGTGAGTGTATATAGTTATAATTCCGCCGTCTGTCTGTCTGAATATAGTAATTAATCATCTTCACTGCGCTGGGGACCATAATATTATTCTGTTCTGATCTGAGGAGCGAGTGACAGAAGTTTCCTTCGAACTTGTCACCGTCACCCGTGATATGGCGGAGGTAATCGGGATTATACAGGAACGCGTATCAAGATTATAATTACGCACTACTAAGTAGGAATAAACCTATATACATAAACAAACACACAAAAAAGTTATCCTAATTAAATGTGAAACAGTTAAGTTAACATGACTTGGTACTAACATTACTATCCTTAAATAAAAAAATATTTTATTTTCCCCTGTCGTGTGTATTCTTGATTAGATTTATATGAACTAATCCAGTGATGAGATTTGTACTAATTTACAAATTTTAAGTTACAACAAAATTAATTAAAATAGAGTCACAAAAGTGTGCCATCTAGCACAGTGCGTATATTGTTTATTGCTTCTTATTGTCATTAGGCCCCTATGTCACTTGGACTCGTCATATATACATTTTATGTAATTAATCATAATTTCAAATACAGTCAATCAAAGAAACAATTAAAGTTATATAAAATATCAAATTAAGTAATTTTATGTAGACACGGATGTAAAGAGTCCGGACCCACAACGTCAAATTTTAAAATATGTATTAATTCAATGAGGAAATATTATTCATTTATCATTTCGTCAATACTTGTATTATAGTTACAGATAAAATGATTTGCGAACTTTGGAGAGTGTGAAGGTGTTCAAGGCAGGGTTAAAGACCCTATTGTTCAGGAGGTGTTCGTGAATGGGCCCTTGGGATGATTTTTTCATAAAATGGCGCATCTTTAAAAATTGTCTATTATTATTAAAAATAAAACTAAATACATAATTAAATATATTTGAAGTAAATGTTTGTGTTAGTTGGAAGACATTGTACCTTTGCGATGATAAACGTACCCTCTGTACCTATATTGATTTATTTAATTTGAATGCATTTCTCTATTAAATTGTATGTGTTATGATCAACAAAAAATAAATAGTAATAAATGGCGAATCGCATAATGAATTCCCAGTGGGGCTTTCTCCATAGAACTGTCTATTGAAAATCCAAAACATTTCCACTAAGCATCCCAAAACCTAAATTAAACTAGGTAATATTTAAAATCCAAAAATGGGCATTTTCACTTACCTAACTTTTTAAAAATATGTAATAAATAATTATTGCATTTACTATACTGGGTTTGATAAAGCATTTGAACGTGTATTTTTTAAAAAGGTTTATTCTTGCTTTGATATAACAAAAAGGGTCCGGATCAAAATTCAGTAATTTTCAAGATTTCAAAACGTTTACTTATGTTTAATTAAATAACTGTTTGGAATGAAAGTATTACAGAAGACCAGGCATACCAGTGACCACCTGGATGTCTACTATTGTCAGGGACCTGAAGGAGGCAAAGTTGCGCTCGGATGACGCAAAGGACCGGAAAACTGGAAGATGAGGACTAGGAGAGCCGACCCCAAGTAAACGGGATAAAGGCGAGGGCGAAGAAGAAGAAAAATGAAAGTATTACATTCATTCCCGTTTGCAACGATTTTCTACATTTAAAAAAATGTTCTCCATCATTTTGAATCGAAATACTAAATGAAAAAGCTGAATATATTTTGAAAGTCTGTTAGATATTAAAATACATTATCACAAACTCCACCCTATTTGAACACAATTAATTAAAATAGAATGTTTTGTAAGATGTGTTTGATAATCTGGAATATCCGGTTGAGGGAGCCGTGCGATATATCACCCGTGATATAAAAATAATATCATCAACCTAATAATATAATATAGTATGTGATGTTGGGTGATATTATTTTAATCGGAACATCATGTTGGAATGGTGATAGCATGTATGTAATAATATATTATATGAAAACACATGTTATTTCAGATGATATTAATACGAAATATATCATGTAGGTAGTTACATAGATTAGAACATGATCTTTCACAGACATACATACATACAAACAAGCTGTAATATTATATAAATAAAATTATTCATTAGACTTTTAAGACAAAAGATTTTATTCTCATTTATTCAACGGCGAGACATACTGTTTATTTGGAAATTTTTATTGTTTTTATGAACAATGAGGCTGTTTTACGGGTAGGTATGTTTGCAAAGCTGTTTAATCTAATAATTAGTATTTTATTTATTCATTCATTCTTTACTGTACATTGATAAAAAACAATTACATAAAAGGTATACATTCAAATTAAATACAATCAATATACAGAGGGCGAGTTTATCGCAAAGGCGCGATCTCTTCCAACTAACCCAAGATTATATTAAGTATTATATTAAATGAAACTGAAAAGTTTATAATAAGCTCAAATACACCCTAAACAGCATCACACAATACACGTCTTGTGCTGTGAAAATCGTTTAAAATTCAAATAGTCAAATATTGTTAAAGAATTTCCTCACAAGTGAGATATGCAGTAATTGTGTAGTAGGTAGTAGTAATTTTTAATTTTTGGGATAATAATGATGTAATCATTTAGTTTAATAGAAATATGAAACACCGAATTTTTAGAAATTTAAATTTCATTTCAAGATCATTCTGGAACTGCATTATTTTATGAAAATATTTATCGATTAACGAATCAACCCACTGGCTACCCTAAGAGCGATAATAGAATTAGATTCGAGATAGGTATACGGGATAACTAGATGAAGATATACAGAAACTATCAACGTGAAAAAAATAATTAAACATATGTAACCATTTAAATCGCCATTTACTTTTAGGATACTGTATTATGCGTTTGTGAGAAGCCAGTTGGAGTTTTGTTCAGTCGTCTGGAGCCCCCAGTATGTTACACACATTGAACGTATTGAGAAATTGCAGGGAAAATTCATAAAGCATCTAGGTTTTCTGACTCAGAATCACTTCGATGATTATAAAACTGCTACACGTTTTTATCATATTTCGACCCTTGAAAATCGTAGAACTGTAGGTGATATGATGTATCTGTATAAGTTGCTGAATAACGAGGTCGATTCGATTGGTCTAGTACAGAGTATACCATTTAATTGTCCGACGCGAAGCACGCGGTTCCATCATTTGTTCAGATTTCCACTGTGTACCACCAACTATGTGCAGAATTCTTTTTTGAGACGCTCTTGTTCTGTTTATGATTCATTCTTTCAAAGCCTTGACATACTCGTCATGAATAAGCAAGACTTTAGAGCGGGAGTGTCCGGGGCCTTGTTGTCATCAGCGGTCCCCGTGGATTGATCTCGGTCTCTCACTCTTTGGCAGCATTGGATCACTTACATTTGGGCGGGGGGTGGATGGATGAGCTTGCTTGAATGCATGGCTCTCTAAATCATAGCATCCTTGGGACATTGGATATTGGCTGTGTATTTGATTGGGCTTTGTAGCTCATACTGGATGGGTGATTTTGTTTATTTGTTTTGTTTTGATTTCTGGTATTTTGGGATTTTGGATTTTATATTTTTGGATTTACTTTTGACTTTTTCAGAAGATTTTAACTTTACTTTCTATCTAAGGACTAATGTGACTGAAGGACTGATTTCTAGTATTTTAGGATTTTTTGCTTTTATATTTATGTTTTTGTATTGTTTTAAGTATTGTATTATCGTTGTTTTAAAATTTAAATTTACTTTGACTTTTTTTAGAGAATTTTAACTTTTACTTTTTTTTCCTCAAGACATACATTTCTGGTAAGAGTGGAATCTTCGCTGGTCTACATGTTAAATGTATTAATTGTCAACATATTTTGTAACGACTGTTTGATTCTAAATATTGTGAAAATAAAATAAAAAATAAAATATGTGTTTCATGCAACCATATTATTATGTGTATGTATGTATTAATTGAATAATAAATAATAACAAGATAAATAAATAAATATGTAGGTAGAATGAGTGTAACAACGTGATGGATGATGTTGTCACTGTGTAGGTACCTACCTACCCATACAATGTGATAGCTGGTGGCGGGTGCCGTATGGCTATATTTACACACATCAAACTAACTATATAATGTGATATAATATAATTATATATGTATGATTCCGAACCATATGTGGCTGAATTGACAATCCTGGGTGATATAATATGCCTCGAGAGATAGTCTAGTGATATAATTGAATATGTTAGAAATTACGATGTGCAATTTTGATTAAAACCTTATTGTTTTTTTTTTTTTGTTTTGTGTCAATTTATCAATATTTTTTTAGTGTCCAATAGTAAATAGTAAAAACTAGCTAAATTAATTTCTCCTCATACCAGAAAATACTGTCTGGAGAACTTGTGAACATTTTGAATGGAATATTTAATTGTGCTTGAGGTGCTAATTGTAGTCTGGTTTTTATTTTAGGTACCTACAGGTAAAAATAATGGCAGAAATAATACAGGTAACAATAATACAGGTAACAATCCCGTGGAGCACCCGGTAAAGAATTGGTCTCCCACTCTTCTCCATAAGTTTTCGACCTGTGTCCTGTAAAAGGCAGGTGTTCGAAAAATAAGACATTTTACATCTTTAATTCGGCGATGAGGTTTGCCACCCATCCTGAATGTCTTAATTTTATATTGGCACGGAGAAGACAGCTTGCATGTTTTATATGCAGCTGGTCTGCTGGCTACCCCACTCGTGGGATATGCCGTGATGGTATAGTAGTATAGTAGTAGTAAAAATAATGTTGCTCAGAATCAAGAGAAGTACCTATATATTATGCAGCACAATCTAAATATATATACAGCATCTCGTCCTAGAAGTCAGGATGGAAAGCGAGTGACTGTACATAATGACTAAATGAGGTGTCCCACTGCTGGAGAGACCTCTTCAATCTGCTGCTACAGGATAGTGAGGTCTATACTTAAATAATAACCAACTTATGGGTGAATTCGTGGATATCTTGTTACAATGCATTAGCGTCTCCCTCGTTGCTTTCAATAATAACTAGACATTTTTTTAAGATGCGCCGTTTTATGGAAAAACCACAGCAAGGGTATAATCGATTAATGCACACCATTATTATATAGATAGGAAATACAACGCAAAGGAAAGCAAAAATTAAACAGATGAGGGATGAAGCAACGATTGTTGGTAAGGTTATAGGATGCTTAAATTCATAATGAGACATTTGTCTTTATATCTTGTGTTATATGAGATTGGAACATATTATTTATAAATGACGAATGGAATGAATTGAGTATATTTTTATTTATTTATCTGTATTACAATATGTATACTTTTTATCCATATATATAATTTGATATGAAACGTGCATACCACACATAACATTAACATCATCATGTGTACCTACGTTACCTTGGCGGGTGGCATAACTGATGAAATATCATAATAATAATATGATGGAATTAATTAATTAATAATCAATGGAAAACCATGTGTTTAAAATTAATGGCTGAAATATTGGTATGTGTCGTCAGATCCGGAGATTCAAGGAACTGAATGCATTTTCTAGATATAGGTACCTACTTGAATACAGAAAACTGTTAGGCAGACCAAAGCAAAGACTATTGGATAACATCAAAAGAAATTTAAATATATAAAATGCTAAATATGGCTAGAAATCTATCTACTGTCCAAGATCGAATGGTTTGGAGATTCATTATTTCGGAGGGCTGTTCAGCTATCGACAATAAATAACCAATATGTGTACGCCATGAGAAATAAATACGGACTTCCAAAAAACGTGTGGCCAATCAAGTAGATCAACGCTAGCCTGATGATGAGAGCGGGAGCTCGTGACCGAAAGTCACAGCGAAAGTACTAAATAAGTGTTTTATTTATAATACAAATCCTTTAGGAGCGACGAATAAATGGTGTATTTGCTTGAAAAATTGTATTAAATGGGAAGAAGCGAAAAGGGTATGTAGAGACAGATTGGTTCAACGTCTCGTCTTCTCCCCCTATCCCCTACAGAATCTGAGATTACAATGCCAGTGTGAGTTGATAGAGAAGGTCTTAAAAAAGCTCCTGAAATACCGTACATTGAGGTAAAAAGTAAAGAGACTGCTGATCTAGGTGACCCGTCTTGCGATAATACAGCTGTTTCACTAAAATCACATTGTTACGAATGTCGGCAAAAGAGGTGATCGAATTATAGCAAAAATACACTTTGAATAGAGGAGGCATGTATCCTCAGTACGAATGATGACGATTGATTCTTTTCGTCTGCTCCATAAACGGATAGGTAGGTATTTATAAAATTGTTGTAATAAAACACAGTAAATATTTCGTCTATATGTAAAAGTAATAAACGTCGGTTTATTTTATTGTTAAAACTTGTCAAATAAAATGCCAATGTGCTTATTTCAAAGTGTGATTTATAAAGGCGCCTATATTATGATTATTAATATAATATATATTCATATAATACATAATACAGTAATCGAGTTATTATATTGTCACCAGAACCAGACTACGTCAGGCACTCACAAGGTGACCTATATCCATCACCAAGCAATTCTTATTGTTATTTTAACATAAGGTCAAACGCTAACTTGTATTAACATGAATCATATAATGATTATGCACCAATATTTTAAAACTATTGCTAAAAGTGTATATAAAATATACACTTTTTTAACTTAATTTTTTTGAACACTCTCATTTTTCTGGACACTTGACAACTGATAGAAAGGATTGGGAGACCAATTCTTTCCAAGGTGCTCCACGGAATAAATAGATAAATTATTAACAAATAGATAAACAGTAATATTACATCAATTGTACTAATCACTCCTGAAGAATTTATTGAAATCAACTAGAAACAATAAATTATGCAAAGATGGAATTCAAAATATATTATTATTTTATATCTACTAATAAATAATGTTACCAATATTATACAAAATATATGTAAAGTGCTGTTAGACTACGAGTTATACAATAGTAAGATACCACAAACCAATTAGACGGAAACCACCCCCAACTCCCTAAGACAAGGGTTGTTGGCGATTGTAATACCTAACAGAAAATAATAAAAAAGTCGTAACTCTTGTACTCGCCTAGCAAGTAACACAACACAAGGAATAATGAAATGAAACATGACCACACCCTAGTTTTATGGCTATGTTTAATAATTACATACTAACATAATATGTATTTCTTTTGTACAAGCGAGACAATGGTCTTGACTGGTTCATGTTTTGAGAATAACCAATTGAGCCAAAATGAGCACTGTTTTTTGTCCACAATGGTTCTGGCGGCTCGGACGTCCCTCTTTCACAGTATAGCGTTAATTAAAAACCAACATTAGAGCGCTGGGAATCTCGTAGGGAGAGGTGTTTCAATTGGCGCAACGACGCTATGAATGGAGGAGGCAGGTATCTGCTCTGTGCTCTGATTGTCATTGGAATGATGGAAGTATCGAGAAAGGGGATGTCTGGGCCTTTGGAACCCTTGTAATCGAAAGAACAGTGCTCTTTTTGGCCAACTACCACAGGACATTCTAAAAACATGGCCCAACCATGAGCATTGTCTCTCTTGTATTGCAGATACTACAGATTACTGCTGAGAACGCTGGCGCTCACCTGTTTGTAACTTTGCAGATAGATGAAGTTGAACAATGCAAATTCATTAACCAATCGCAAATGGAACTTTATAATTAGCCTGATGGACTAAGCCGGAGGAAAAATTGAAAATAAGTGTTATCGTAGTTAAACAAAACTGAATAAAGCAAAAACGTTTAAATAGATACAAATACTTGCAACATTGCGAAATTACATCGCTTACACCTTAAATTCACGCTAAATTAATACGAATATCTAATTATCTATATTTCTCTCTTTCGCACATTTGTAATAAAATTCTCAGTAAAAGGATGTGAAAGAGAAAACTATAGTTTTCCCGTAATGATAAACCGCGGAAGTAAGATTACCCATGTTTTACAGCTTTTTGCTAAGTGAAATTTATGATTGTGAGTAGATACCCGCAGGTTTATACGTTTTTTATTGCTAAAGCAACCCCTGTACTCCTCCTGCGCTTCTGGTATAATCCGAGACTCCTTGTAATATTTTAAATTATCCCTAATTACACGAGAATGGGGTAAACAATGATCTACCAAGATAGACGCTCCAAAAATTTAAAGTTTTGGGTGTTCTCGAACGTACGAACGCAGCGAAGATGGTTTAAGATTATCTATTTTTAATATACCTGACAAATTATATACCTTACATATCTGATAATTAATTTATTAATTCCTCTAAAAACTGGAGGGCATTACTTAAGGCAATGTGAAATTCATAATGATTAAATTACTTAATGAGAAAAAAGTGTATTATTTCTCGAAACTACATCTTTATTGAAAAACAATAAGCACCTTCGCTAATTAGTTAAGATTATATAATAATAAAAAATATATAGCTACAAATATGTAATTGTTTTTAATTTATTTCAAATCTAACGTTCCTTCGTTTTCTGTAATTCTTTTAAATGTCCGTAAAAGAAAGTTACTCCTATATCTAAACTAAAAACGTATATTTACATTCTATGTAACTATAGAAAATATTTTTACATTATTCAGACTTGCCACTTATCATAATTTCTTCTAGAAAACAAGATTCTGTCTTCATTTAATAGAGAAAGTGTATCACCAACTCTGGATGTGAAATATTCAACTAAAAACTTCGACATACACTTCGAAATAAATTCGAACTTCGAATTTGCAAGTCGACTGCAATAGTCTTACTATTTTTATAATTTCTTGATAACAAAAATAATTCTTCTTTGGACGTGTTATAATTTATGCTACTATACTATAGGTACCCTCACACCGCGTCCCAGGTGGGGTAGGCAGAGAGAACGGAACGCCATATAGATCTATTCTTACATTCTTCTTTCGCTTCTTCTACATTCAACCACTTTCTCATACACGCACGCCGATTTCTCTTACTCAACACGCGGCCGTCTTTTAGAATTTGATCCACGTGATCAAGCCACGTGGTTCTTGGACGTCCGCGCTTCGTCACACCTCCTCTTTCAGATGCATATTTGTATGACTCAGTTTATCGATTAATTCGAAGTACTGACCTATTGTGTAGGTACTTGAACAAATCCGTTTCTTATACTAAACCAATGTAAGAACATACATATACCTGAAACAAAGTTCACGTGTATGTAAGTGAAAAGATATCAAGTAAAGGTACTTACTGACAGTAGGTACTTGATACCATCCAGCTCCCTAAGTGTAATCAAATCCATGGCGCGGTGTCTTATCCCGTATCGATTACAGATTTCTTATTATTATAAGTAAAGTAAGAGAATTAATTATGATACACCTTTAAGTTAGTGCACCATATGATATTACTCGAAGTGCCGTTCATAACAAGCTCAGAATGTGACAGAATCATCCACAAATGAAAACTTTGTTTATATGAATAACTATGTAGGTTCGTGTACTAATTCAAAAATTATAAGCTGTACATATCCCACATATTTAACATATGGTGAATTTGTAAAGAAAGTGTTTTTTTTTCCATGGGATCTGTAGAAGGTTGTAATGGTCCCAGTAGAATATGGTGTCCTTCTAATAAAAATAATAATTTTAATCAAATCTTTCGACATTGTTTGGTCACAGAATATTACGTTCGCAAAGTGATTGGCCAAAAAGTGCACTGCTGTTTCACAATAGACCTTCCCTACGATAATGACTTCAGAGTCAGGAATAATGTGGGAAGAGGTGACAGTCCTCTGCTTTCAAGAGGAGCAGTATAATATTGAGATTTTGATTTTACATTGTATCGGTTTTTTCTTCGGTGGTACCTTCATAAAATGTAGTATAATATTAAAATACTTGGTAATGATTATAATCAATAAAGTGCTTACTCTGTTACTTATGTTAACAAGTATCAAATATAAGCGGGTACCTGTGATTTTATTCGCCGCTTCTTTACCTTATACTCAATACCTTGTAGGTATTTTTATACAGGCAATATACATATTAGTAATCACACACGTACCACCACCGAAGATATCAAATGTCTTGAAAAATATATACTTAATATTGATTTATGTTTTCAATGCAAGTAATTAAAAATAAGCTTTATAGAAATATAGAGTATTTTTCCTAGTTCAAATTGAAAAATTATTGTAGACAGTCCACTTTAGAACAAGATTAGGTATGATGAGTGTTGAATAGCTTAATTTTATAGTAGGTATGAGCAAAAAGCCTTAAAAGTTAACCATCTCGAGAGCATAAAGATTTTCTATTCCGATCGATTATGTGCAATTAAGATTTTTTAGCCAATTTTGATTTTAGAATGGTTTTGCCACTCTTCCGTAAGTTATTATTGAAGCAAATATTCGTAAAGAGAATCCACCTATCCTAAAAATCTTATATTTTGTTGGCACGAAGAAGACGATCTGCACGTTAATTATAAGACATGAAGTTAGTTTATTTGCAACCACATCTGCAAGAGATACCGTAATGGTATGGATAGATCTATAATTTCACAGCCGAAGTTCTTGAAAGCTGGCTTGCGGTTCATAACAAAGTCACTAAATTTACTGAAATGTTTTATTTGAATTTTATCTATAATTTTCTTTACAATTATACATTGATTTGACTTTTATCATTATTTTCTTATTGATTACCCTCTGCAATATATATAGTATGAAACTTACCATACCTATATATCAGCTGTAAACATGCCATGATATATATAATTAGGTATAAACCTGTAATATTCAGTGTGATAGTGTTAGTAGGTAGGTACAATACAAGTTATATTGTATAATTTTTATAAGACTTCCTCTGAAGTCTTAGTAGTTTTCCGATTACAATGATAATATTACTACTCAGACTTATTATGATTATAATATAATAATATCATATTCAATATATTATATTATACTATATTATACTTCTCTATCTATCAATATCATTTCTATTATGAATAATTAATTCAATTACAAATTCTACGCAGCTTATTCGTCAAGTAACTTATTACTTACATCAAGTAAATTTAATTAAGATAATAAAAATATATAAAAAATATGGGATATGAAGGAGGCAAAGTTGCGCGCGGAGGATGCAGGGGACCGGAAAATGAGGGCCGACCCCAAGTAAATGGGATAAAGGAGAGGGCGAAGAAGAAGAATAAAAATATATGAAATTAAAACACTGTTTACTTTCACTTGATTGTTGTATTACTGTATAATTAAAAGCTTTTCGGACATACGTCCATCTTCAGTAATAATGGACCTAGGTCCGAAAATCTTTTAATTATAATACAACAATCAAGTGAAAGTTAACAGTGTTTTTATTTTCGACCATCTTCAGTAATAATGGACGTATGAACGAACGTCCATCTTCAGTAGACAGTAATAATCGAAAATCTTTTAATTATAATACAACAATCAAGTGAAAGTTAACAGTGTTTTTATGTTATATATTTTTATTACCTAAATTAAAATGAACTTTTATAGCGTTTCCTCTTCGAAAATCGAAAAGTAAAATTTAATCAGGTTTTATAAAATTCCTTTTTCTGAGATAAAAGGTAGCCTAATGGGAAAATCTCTCTCAATCTCACTAGAGATCTCAAGCTTGAATCACTATTGACCTACAACCCCATCATATCAAAAACATCAATGGCTTCATGATGGATATGGAGCGATGGAGGATTTTCAGCGATGATGTTATCCTGAATATCTTAAATTTTTGTTAACACAAAGAGAACAGCTCGCATGTTTATTGCACGCGACTCGTCTGCTCGCTACCCCACTATGCTAATATTTGTGATAATAGTTTCAAATTCACATTTCATCCTAAAAAATAAATTTAATGTGTATTTCACATGTTCAAACAAAAAGAAAAGTTGATAACATTTCAAATTGACTACTTACTTATCCATATTTCATGCTTCTGAAATGATACAAACTTCAGTACAAAAGTTTCTTTTTTGTTGATAATGGTGCCTACCAACTTTTTTTCAATTCTGTTACACGAATATTTATTTTTTTTAATTCTTTTTACATACCTAAATAATTCATAACATTTGTGATAGTAAAATTACTATTGCATCATCAACATCTCCCACAAATTGGGTGGCTAGTGGACTGACTACATCAAGCATGTCAAACTTGCGGCCCACTCATAACAGTACAAAACATAAAAGTACAAAAAAATACTCTTGCATAACAGTAGGTACAATAAATTAGGAAAATTTAAAGAGCATAAAAAGAAAAATTGAAAAAAAAATCATAGGCTCCACATATTATATTTTTCTTCTTTCATTACTTTTTTCATAGTCGTTTTCTCCTTTCATTTGTGTGTATAAATGTATTTGAAAAACGATATGGCTCTATTCACACAAAAAAATATTCCGCAAAATATTGTTTTGAAAGGAAAAAATGCCAAATATCTGGGAAAAAATATTAATTTTATCTTTTTTTATACTTTTTGAAATAAACGAAGTTTACAGTATATACATTTTTTTGTGGCCCACGTAGACTTTTAATTTTTTATTTGGCCCGTGTTAGGATTTGAGTTTGACATGCTTGGACTACATGAAATAAAATTGTTAATATTAGTATGCGTCGTACTTTTAAGAAGAATTGCCAATCACAAGTTCACATTATTGTAAAATATTAATGTATATGAAAAACGTGACACATGTGGGCACCTTGATAAAAAGACAATTAAAGACAACAACACACTTGTTTAGTACCTTTTATAACATTCAACTTTCATACAAAAAACATGACATTCATGGGCACCTCGCTTAAGTGTCAATACGAGTCAATAATGTACATTATCAACATCCTACATTCGATTAGCTCCTTTTTATCAATAAAACTATAAATACCTACATCTATAATGTTTGTAACAACATATTTAAAGTAAAATATAAATTCGCATTTCAGAAAGTACATATTTATATACATTATAATTATTTTGCAATAGTAATAATAATAATAAAATAATTACATTCAAATGTCATACATTTGACATAATGAGTTTAATAAAATCATACAGTGTGAACTGTTCTTAATAATTGTTTTACAGTAAACTCTTATTAACCTGAAACATGAATGGCACATTCGATCAATTTCAATTATTATACTTTTCATGTTCTTAAATAAAATCAGTTATTTCAATTCAATAAGTAAATTATTTTTATTGGCGCGGAGAAGACTTGCTTGCATGTTTATTAAATGCAGCAGATCTACTGGCTGCCCTGCGTGTGGGAGCAGTCGTGATGATATATAAATTATTAATAGTAGGTTATTACCCAATCGAGATAATTTGAGCCATGGAGCACCCGGGAAAGAATCTTTAAATAATAGTCTCCCAATGTGGTTTGAAGGCTTTCATGGCGATCTTCACTATTTGGTTGTTGGTTTTGGGGTTTGTCATGGTAAACCCGAAAACCAACAACCAAATAGTCTCCCACTCTGTTCCGTAAGTTTTTGCGTATCCTGTAAAAGGAAGGTAATCGAAAAAAATGCACATTTTATCTTGAATTCTGCGATGAACTTTGCCATCCATGTCTTATCTTATTCCTGGCAAAAAAGGACAGATAAGATGTTTATTACATGCAGCAAGTCTGATGGCTACCCCACTTGTGGGATATTCCATGATGGTATAGAAGTAGTAGTAGTAAGCTAGTCGAGAAGGGTTCCCACTCTTTTCCACCCCAGTTTTTTTAGGGTAATATCCATATATTTTTTTAGGGTAATATCCATATAATTTTTAGGGCAATATCCATATAATTTTAAATGAGAAAAAAAAACATGTTTTTTTGTAATTAATACCTACTTTAGAACATGGGTGGCCAACCTTTTCAGCAGCCGGGCCAAATTTCAGAACGAGATTACCTACCGGGCCGCACAACAATATAGGTACTCCATATATATGGAACATTTGATAGTTTTACTTCACCTTAAAATTTCTACCCCCCCCCCCCCGTCGCTAAATTTTCAAAATGGTATAGGAATTTGAAATGTTTCAAAACTCCTCGGTTTTCTTTAAGAATATTTTCTCAAAATACCTCTTTCAAAAAAGTAACGGGTATTTGTACCAAATAGACTATTGTTAAAAAAAAGTGTGCATATGCTTCGCGGGCCGCACCTAGGCACTCCGCGGGCCGCATGTGGCCCGCGGTTGGCCATCCTTGCTTTAGAACTTTTGAAATAGAAATAATATAAACTTTGCTATGCCAAAATATTAATTACAAAACGCGAATAATTACTTTAAGAAATGTAAAATAATTAATTAACTGCGTTGAAAGCTTATAGAACAAATAAATGAAATTGATTGAGATTCGAATATCGAACGCGTTAAATTTAAAGTACAATAGATAAAACATTTCTTTTCATTTCCGTTCCGAATAACTGATAATTTAACGTAATATAATAAGTACTTACCTACTTACCTGAGTATCTATATACCCACACAACATCAATAATAATTGCAATATTTTAATATGGCAACATTTCATACCTACGTAGTACCTACCTACCTGTCATTCCACATTATGATGATGGTGATGGCAAAACCGACATAAGTAAATGTATGTAATATTATTATCTATGGGCAATTACACGCTTCCTTTCTATGCCTTACTTCATTTGCATCTTGATCGGGATAGTAGGTATGTCCTGGGTACAAATTATTATGGAAAGCTAAAAAGTGACGATTATTTATGGATGATAAACAAATAAGCTCTTTAATAGATTACGATCCAACTTATTTTAATCATGAAAAAAATTCCCATAGGATCGATTATATGGTTCCGCATTAAGAAAAGTAAATATTAAAATAGATAATTATATATCTACCTATGCAAATATTTATTTTATTTAAGCACATCCACGGCTTTCGCCTTTTACATGTTAACAGCACAAGCATAAATATTGTAAATTTGCAACCTGCGGGCACCTATTATAACTTGTTCATAATCTTTGGTCATACAATTATATTTTGCCGATTACGTGTATTGAATTGAACACTGTTTACCCATACAACTCTGGGCTCAACATCTGCATGAAAAATCGCCACATTCTCATGAAAATAACTCGAGAAATTGTTGATCGTTTTCATATATTAATTGAATTTCAACTTTCTTAGTAATCTTAACATGAAAACTAATCTTCTTCTCAAAGTGCCATGTCAGGTCCCCCCGACGTCGGCTATCACCCTGGCGTAGGCCTCTCTGTCCTGTGCCAGCCGGAACAACTCCTCCACCCTCCGAACTCCGGTCCACTCTCGGATGTTTCTCAGCCAGGACATCTGCTGCCTTCCCACACCACGACTACCCTCAATTTTTCCTTTCAAAATGAGTTGGAGCAAACTATATTTCTCATTTCGAAGTACGTGTCCCAAATATGCCATCTTCCTCATCTTTATGTTGGATAACAACACTGATAATATTAAATAAATGTTTGTCTTTATTCTGTAATCATCTCATCTCTACCGCCGACTTATCTAAATTATATTATCGGCTATTATGTCGCCTCAATAATATATTATCTTGATAATCTATGGTTTATGTACCTTTATATACAACATGTTTCGATATTTTAAATATCCACCATCTTGAATCATTATTATTATTATTGTAATGATGTGCATAGACAATAATGGCGGGAAATTAGTATGCAAGGCGGAATCATTTGTCATTTAAATTAGAGCTGTGTAAATGATATTCTTAAGACTTGGTCGGTAACTTTTGATTCCATTGCAACTACAAATTTGTCACAACTTTATCCACAAGTGAGGTAGATTCGAGACTAACAACATGTAAAAACATGCAATTCTTGTTTTATTCATTATTTAGTCGAAAACTTACAGAAAAGAGTGGACTTCCTAATCTTTGCGGGAACCTCGCAGGACAGCATCTACGTTTAAGTATTAAGTTTTGATTTTCTATTATAATTTATAATCAATAGAATGATGAGGAACACGTGGTTTGATAAATATGTTTCAATTCACATATACTGAAATAAAAATATGCGAACACGAAAATTCGTTTAAAAATGGAACACGTTCAAGTAAATAAATAAATTATATTTCCCACACATCTTAAAAATAAAAGAAACAACGAAAGACAAATGTCAATCCACATGAAAAAACATCCATCAAAAGGCGTGGTCTTGTATCTCTCAATTTCCAATGAATAATCCAAAGAGATTTTTCATCTCTCTTTCGCACAATATAAAACCTTACATCTCTTTCCGTTTAGATTTGGTTTGTGTTGCCATTACACAGTACAAACAATAACCATAGATAATTAGCAATAATGTTGCTCTCACTTGCAGTCATCTTTGAAATACCAACAACTAATAATAATGCAAAACCGTGTTTATTATAATTTTATTCCAGTAAGTACTTACTTTATAAAACATTCCTATGCCAATGTAATACCTTACTTTATTGTATCCATAGTTTAACCTATCATCATTCATTGAAATAGCTACGTGCTATTAATGTTTGTAAAATTAATTATATCTTCAACCTTTAAACGATTACAATGTATCAATTTATGACGATAAAACTTCACTATAATTTTAAATATCATAAAACAATATTAATTATTTACAAGGATGAGTTAATTAAAAGCAGATTTATAAATGAGATACCTACTTTGAAGTGAATGGTTGAAGTCCACTACTTAACACGAATTATTGGAACAAAAATTTAATCCCAGAAAATATTCTGTCAATGCTCAAATTTGAAAACAAAATCTTACAATATTATTCAATACAGAAAAAATAATGCAATGTTGCCCGCATATAAAATTATCAAATATTAATAATATATTTCTACATAATCCGAATCCATCAAAACATCAGATCTTATAGACAAAGTGTAACTAGATGTTGTATTTAATTAACTTTCTCACCAAACGTCAATTATTTATTTATAACTTGTATTCATTGCGATGTCCGTTTAATCCTTTATCAACTATTATCGTTAATAACAATAATTGATAATGGCTTATTTTCCGTTAAATTCCATCACATATTTGGTATATTGTATTTAATTATAATGTCATAATAATGAAATTATCACCCCAGCCCCTATAACAGTTTATTGATCATCTATTTATTTATAAAACATCCCTTTTAATAATAATCTTCAACCATTTCTAATCACAAATATGGAATAAATATGAACCTACTATTCTATCAGCTATTCCCATCTTATTTGCACTAGTTATTGAGATGAGCTTTGTTCCGATTTTATGCCTGATTAAAATTATTTTTTTAAGCTATTGATTACACGGTTTTAAAAATAGCCTAAAAACCATAGATTTCACTTATTTTAGAGAAATCGCTATAGCGTATTTTAAATTAATGTAACAAATAGGTAAACATAGTAATTCATGTTTAATTTTTTTTTAACACCTACCATAGATTTATCTAAAATAGTTCCTTCCCGTGCCTTAATCCTTCATTACGTAGTTTTCATTACCTACAGCATACATTTATAATATTCTACTAAGGGGTAAGAATATAATTAGTTATTACCTAATTAAGTTTAGTATTAATTGTTCACATTTAGTAAAAATTACACACATTGTCAACATAATATCACAAATTACTTTGATTAGCTGAAAGATATCGCCTCGAGGCAATAAGCTCGCCAATTGCTCATGATTTTTTTTATCAATAAAGTGTTATTATTGTTACACATAAACGTTGCAAAAATGACGAATTGGTGTTTTTGACGCATTCTGATCATAGAACAACAGTTGAGAACAATCTGAAATATTCAAAAATCATATTATTGAACAAAATTTTGAAAATTCAGTTCTCCATAAAAAAAAATTGGTGATAAGGTTTTTATTTAATCAGAGTAAGCCTCAATGACTCTTAATATAGACTGAACATCAGTTTAAGCTTTAATGTGATACAATAACGCAATCAACTGGAGATCAAAACATTCCCTTACAAATCTGTATGAAATTGAAACTGTCAAATATCTTCGAGGAGCGCACCAATAGAGGGCATATTTACACTTTACAAGCATATTACACACATTGGTTTTAATTGTTTGAACCTAATTCAAATAATTTACGTTCCATTTTTTGACAGGTCAAGCAGTAGATACCTACTATCTCTAAAACGCAATTTTCACATAAATAAAATATACAATATTAAAGATGATATTGTCATTGATAATGAAGTTATACTATACTATACTATACCATCACGGCATATCCCACAAGTGGGGTAGCCAGCAGATCAGCTGCATGTAAGAAACATGCAAACTGTCCTCTTCGTGCCGATATAAAATCAAGACATTCAGGATGGGTGGCAAACCTCATCGCTGAATTTAAGATGTAAAATGTCTTATTTTTTTCGAACACCTGCCTTTTACAGGACACTCGAAAACTTACGCAGAAGAGTGGGAGACCAATTCTTTACCGGGTGCTCCACGGGATAATGAAGTTATTCATCAAAAATATAAACAAATTAATTAAAATCACAGATTTGTAATATTATATTTTTATTTGAACCTACTGAATAGAGTTGCCACTGCCAAAAAGAGTTTGACAGTAGTTGGCCGCGTGCCAATAACAAATTAATAACATTGTGGAGTCTTAATTAAATCAATTTACTTGTGAATTGTGATGTCGTGAGGGTAGGTGGACGTGGACATCGAACTAATATAATTATGAATGATATACAATAATATATTCCATGGAGCAACCGGCAAATAATTGGTCTCCCACTCTTTTCCGTAAGTTTTTGAGTGTGCTGTAATATGAGGGTTTTCGAAAAAATAAACACATTTTACATCTTAAATTTAGCGATGAGGTTCCCGAATATCTTATTTTAGCATAGCTGATCCGCTGGCTACCCCACTTGTAGAAAGTGTATCTAATAGAAGGTAGGTATATATTTTGGTTATGAACTATGCACCCACTCAGAACATCGTAACTTTTTTTGACATGCAGAGGACCAGTTGTATTTTTATTACTTACAGTTCGTCCAGTGGCTACCCCACCCGTGGATAACGCCGTAATTTTATCATTATATCATTCATAATTCACTCGAGTTCGGGTGCTTTGCTATGAAAACAAGAATAAAGTAGGTACATACGCTATTGACAGACAAAGGACGTAGGTAATCTCAAAACTTACTACACAATAAAATAAACTCTTGAATCGAATTGAACTAGAAAAAAAAACTAATAAAAAATCTTAGAAAACTTAAAATATATACCTATACTAATTCCATTACTATTAAGATCTATATCTCAACTGGAACGGTATCATCTAATTCAAATAACCACAAACAAAATATGTATATCACCTCCCGCCCAAACAGGTGTTACCAGGTGAAAAAAAAACCACAAAACCTACACGACAATAGCACGAGCCAAAAAAATGGTCAAAGTTACCGTATAATGTTTAAAGGTCTACCGTGACCCATACACAAAAAGTCCTATTTTGTGTACACTGTGAATAATGACATGCTACTACAATAGAGATTTTTTTTATAAATGCGATTCGTGATACGTATTTTTATTCAAAGGTTCCGAATTGTAACAATGGTAAAAACGAAAGTGATGACAAGATTTATGAGATAATTTATTATAACATCACAACGATTCCTAGGAGAGGTAACCAGATGACTTCCTATACGTAAGAGTTTAGAATTCCTACTCTCTAATGCCATATTAAAAATCTAGAGAATGACTTGTATGGCAAAACTATTTTTTCGGCAAAGATATACTAGAAAGGTAATTCAAAGAAAAAATCGGTTATGCAGCCAGTCAAATTTTGCATCCAGTTTTAAACTGATTGTTGGAACACAAAAATTCTGTAAAATGTCCTGCGTTGCAAGTCTAGTAGTATGTGTATGGCCGAAAACAAGATGTTATTTTTTTATTTCACTTCACAATCGTTAAATGTCTTCAAATATTTAGTTTAAAACGATGTCTTTCCATTCAGAATCCCCCCCCCCTCTCCAATTCATAGTAATGAAAAAAAAATATTTTTGGTACCCACATATTCATGATTAATTTATATTTTATATTTAATAAGGTTAATATGACTTGTTAGTTGGAAGAAATCACAGTACAGCGATAATCTCGCCACTGCTTATCATCCTAATATTTTGTGTTCTATATTGTTTTGTTTTTTTTTGTATGACGATGTGCTACTACTACTACTATACTATCACGGCATATCCCACAAATGGGGTAGCCAGCAGAAAAGCTGCATGTAAGAAACATGCAAACTGTCCTCTTCGTGCCAATATAAAATGAAAGACATTCAGGATGGATGGCAAACCTCATCGCTGAATTAAAGATGTAAAATGTCTTATTTTTTTCGAACACCTTCCTTTTACAGGGCACTCGAAAACTTACGCAGAAGAGTGGGAGACCAATTCTTTACCGGGTGCTCCACGGGATCGATGTGCAAAATTAATAAATAAATAAAATTTGGCAACAATTCCATCATAAGTGAAATGGCAACATTGCGGAAACATCTAAATTCAAAAATAAATTTGAAAGATGCTGAGAATAAAAATAATAATATTTGAATATCGAACATAGACCGGCATTGTTTGTTATTTGCCTTATTAAAAGCTATCATTGTTTTGTCCATCCCTTCCAGGTAATTTCAAGGAATTACCCTCGACTTTCTATTATCCTTTTATTGATAAGTCTATGAAAAACACCAAGAATGAACCGATCCATTAGCTGCAGAATATAATAATAAAAATATTCCACAGATAAGAACAATAAAATAAATAATTTATGGCTAGATTGTATCCCAAATATTCTACAATTTATATAAAGCAGGGAATCAATTTATTGTTATTCTTGTGTCAGCATCCGCCATAAACAATATCATAAAATTTCCTTGAATTTTGAACAATTTATAATACCTACTATGTATTTTTTACATATACCTACCTATAACAGCGAAAAAAATTATTAAATTTCTGCAATATTAGGAAATAATTATTTGTCCACAATAATGAATAACTTTGTCGGGTACAATCGAATATAAACGTTCCTCTTGTGAATACACGATAGAAACAACGTCATGCGTTCAGAGCGATTTTACACAAACAATTCACAGACAAAAGTCTCAGCAGCCAATTCTCACATGACTTCCTACAATTAATAGCAATTGCTCAACAATTTATATATTTATCTATATCTATCACACATCTCTTAAAGTTAACAATTAATTTAAAACAAAATTAATACAAATGAGTTCGTCGGTAGCCTGGAGGTAGTCTCTACCCAATGCAGAAGCGAGGTACGCGGTTCGATTCCAGGTGCCGACAAACTCCCCAACGACACAAGCTTTTAGTTTGCTGTGAAAAGTATATAAGATTGTATTTGGGTTCATTACAAAAACCCATATACCTAGGTACATCTTAAAAAAATGTACCTATGAGTACCATAGATTATTGGTATCTTGTATTTGCATATAAAGAATTAATCCATATAACAAAAAACAATTATGTTACAACGTTGCCTATCTAAATGAGTATAATACTTATTATACTACAACGCTGCACAAAACGAGACACAATAATATAAAATTGGTGAAATTTCCAAGAATCCCAGTTATAAACGACCCACAGTTGTCGACATAAAACTGCAGTTGAACAAAAAAATCCTTAATGCACGACAAAAAATAAACAGTTAGGTACCCTTAAAATAAAAATTGTCTTGAAACAACACACATGCAAATTAGTCAAGTAGGTACCCACCTATAACTTATCCAGCTATAATACATGTGTGTGTGTGAGAATCGTATAGTGCAAAGAATGAGTGTTCGACAGCCATAAAATAACAACATGTTTTTTTTTTTACTTGGGGCAACATTATCGAAATTGTAGAACGCCAGTATTTGAATTTCAAACTTCCATTAATATTTCAAGTACCGAACCGCCTATTACTTGACTTTAATAATATTTTTTTGTATTTGGAATAAAGGATATATTTTGGCGCTACGACATGTGTCGGTGTTTAGGTAGTAGAATTCCATATCGAAATAAATAAAACAAGCGTTTTATTCTACTAATGTTTTAATCGGTGAGAGGAGATTGACAATGTCCTCATAAGACGAAAGACGTCTCTCTCACCGATTAAATCATTAGTAGAATAAAACGCTTGTTTTATTTATTTCGTTAATTTTATGTCATTGCTTCAAAATGGTATTGACAAAATGGATTTTATTTGCAGAAAATGAGCACAATTTCAAATTATATGATGTACCTAAAAACACATGTTATTCAGCATATTGCTTACTGTGTACTGGATCAGTGATATATTATACTATATTAGAGTCTCGGTCTCATGCACATGAGGTTCGCGGTTCGATCCCAGGTGCCGGCAAAATCCCCTTTCACGACACAAACTTTTAACTTACTCTGAAAGGTGTATAAGGTTGTAGGTATTTGGGTTTGTAACAAAAATCTAAAATATTTATGTCTCTGGTTTAAGGCATGTTTGGTTTTATTTCAAACGTTCATTCATATTTTAATATACCTATTATATTTAAAAAATACGAATCCAAAACGTATATTTTTAATTTATGTCTTTTAACATTTTAATTTCGCAATACATATTTGAAATGATGTCTGATTCATATTTACACAACGCGGACTTTATTCAGAACAAAATGCCGTTTTCCAAGCAAAGACCAATATTTCAACAATAATTCTCAAGAAATCTGATTGATTTCTTACATAAATAATATTGATTTACCTGTTATATTAAAGTGTAAACACTGTAATAAAAATGTCGAGTGTTTTATTAAGAAATAATACCTACACAATATAATATTATTATACTGTACTCAATAATATAAAAGTATTGAAAGCAAACTTGACAACAAGTTCATGGAAATTTACACAAGAAATTTGTACAACGAAAATAACACAGGAAAAACATCATAATAATAACCTTATTATTTGCACATACAATTTATTTGAATTTGAATGGAACGTTCATACACATTATTACAATCACAAGATGGCGACACGGTGAATGACAGCTGATTCTGATTGATACACAGTGTGTCATGTTTATTCTTATTTCAAATTTTTTATTATCAAGGCTAAATTTTGAAAAAGCACCAGAAAAAAATTAGTCTCCCACTTTTTTCCATCAGTTTTTGAGTGTCGTGTAAAAGGCAGGTGTTAGACAAAACATTTTGAATTTTTAATTCTTGAATTCCTTAGTTTTTTGATGGAGAGAACAGCTTCCATTTTTATTACATGCAACTGATCTGCTGACAATCCCACATGTGGTGTATGCCGTGATAGAATAGTAGCAGTACCTAGATATTGAAGAATCTGAATAATTTTTCAATTGATGAATTTTAGATGGTGACGGTTGAGGTTGGCGGAATTGGAGATTGTTATCCATAGACACGGAAAGTTATCACATAAATCAGAATAAGTTGGTAAGTGGTTCGATTTTCATATTTCATTTTATTCACATGATTGCTTTTTGTCATCTACAGGTTGTGCTCAAACCCAGTTAATAAAATAAATCGAAGTATTTTTTATGAGTGTAAATACCTAATCAAAGTATTTTTTTTCTGGTCTTGGGTCACCAATGTAGTATTCTTACCTTGGATTGCCGGCGACAGGGTAAGGAATACTCTATAGCGATTGTATCGAATTGCCTTATTACAAGAACTAATTCATATCATTACACGTAAGTACTCTCATAATGGTAGAATGAATTTTATATAATCTACGAGTAGGTAGCTACATCGGACCATACCTACTTAGCAAATAAAAGAAATTTAATAGCACCAATTATAGCTGCCAAGTTAATATAATCCAATTCAGATAAAAAGTTGATATGCAAGATCCGCCATTTAATTACAATCAGACAACACAACTCACAACACACACCGTCATGTAAACGAGTTGTGCAATTATTACAAATACACAAGTTCCAACAAATAATGACTTGCACAATGCGTGCTCGATATATCTCCAACGGTTACACCTAAAAAGCATCACATCAAACAGATGCGTGTGTTTACGTAGCGACGTAATATAAAAATAGCACGCTGATGACGTGCCACGCCTCGTAGATCTCACTCTGTGACGTCACATAGTTTGTTGGAAACTTCTGAATGAATCTCGACCGATAGTAACATGGTCCATTACGCTGTCTCATTTGCTGGGCTAGCTTCAGTCATACAGGCGCCTTATGGTATCTTCATAGTAATAATGTTATTAACACGGACTAGTGTAAACCGAAAAATAGAATATGTCAATTTTGAATGGTTTAATCTTTAAGAAAAATTTACATAGAAGTTCAGAGATCCAGAATCCTAAAATATTATCAGATGAAAAAATAAGAATACGTGTATTGCAGGTTTTCAGAGCGAGATTCTGATGTTTGTTGATAATTTTCGGATGAGCCATGTCTGGTTTAATAATACCAATGTCGACGTAATAAAACTAGATATTACTTACCCGAATATCATAAAATAACATTAGAATAGGAATATCTACGTCAACCTATAATAGACCTTGTAAGAAATACGAGAATAAACTTGAAAAATATCAAAATTTTGTGAGTTGAGTTCAAATAATTTAAAATTTGTTTTAACGAACTTTATATTAAAAATATAGCGGTTTTATGATTTACTTGATTATCTGTGTCTACAAACAGAATTAATAAGAAAAATTACTGAAATTTTGCTATCATAACTTATGAAAAAGTTATGTATATTCCAGGCATGTTTAATTATTGACTTTTGCGTCGGTGACGGCCCAGTTTAAATATCTCCCTATTAGAACTAGTCTTTAGAGTAGACGAATGTAATATTGACGTTTCTGTCGGATGATTAGATGTTCGTGTGTAAATACTAAATACCTACCTACCTACCCTGCAAGTAGATATTTTATACCTACGACATATATATAGACATACTTATTGCAATGACACTAGAGTGGATATAAATTTACCTACACACTTACCTGTATACTTAGGTAGGTATACCTACCTATATTATTAGGTATAAACACAGTAGCATCTATATACATATATAAAACTATCTAGGTATGATAGGAAAACATGAACCCAGTCAACGACATTAAAATACAAAGGTACTTACATACATATAACTCATACATATTATAATAATATGGAGTGTGTTATGAAACAATGTATCAAGTCGAAAAATGATTTAAGAAATGTTATAAATGTATGAAAATGTATTTTTTATGTACGTATGAAATGAAAATAAAGCGGGATATTTAGTTAAGTTACCTTTACAAATATAAAACTCTAAAAAAACAAAACATCAGATAAAAAAATACATTAAAAAGGCATAGTAGATACCAATTGATTCGAACAGGTAAATACAAGGCATGTATATGCATAGAAATGTAGTTGATATAAAACAACAATAAAAAATATGAACAATAATTAGAGTATTTAAGAATTAATGTAAGCATAATAGGCAGACAATATTTTTATTTTTTATGGTACCTAAATGTCCAACACTTGATGTTTTTACAAATATCTATCTGTCTGTTACAGGACACTCGAAATTTATATAAAAAAATAGAATACACTGAATACATATTATGAATACATTATATTTAGGTGTCATACATAATGTGATAGAAATGTACCCATAGGTAAATAGTTAATTTTTATCAAAAACACGTTTTATAAAAGATATGCGTAATGTAATTTTAATGAAAAATATTTTATTTTTACGATATATTGAAATGATAAAATATAATCACGAATTTATTATTATTAGTATTTAGTAATAATAAGCTAATGACACAAATAACAGTCACGATTCGTAATTCAAATAAACAAAATCACTATAATAAAATAACGTAGCATACATTCACCTTAATACTTAATGTAATTAATAAAAGTTAAAATAAAGCAAAAATCTATGAAATAAAGAAACAGTGAAACAATTCATTTTATGCAAAATCTAGTAAAACATATTGAATGAATAAGATCAATGTGTATAAGTTTTGTTATAAGAAGGCTTGTTCAAATCAGCGTTCATTAATTCAAAAGGTGTTTTAACGCTTAAGATTCTTAGATTCTTAAGACGCTTAGGTTGGTTAAATATATACAAATTCACCGCAGCAAAATAATATTTCTTAATTTTACCAGGTGGAGTCCCCGATAAAATTAGCTCTTTTCTGTAAGTTTTCGAATGTCCTGTAAGAGGCAGGTGTTCGCAAAACCTCACGTAAAAGACAATTAACATCTATCATTCAGCGATGAGGCATGCCACCCATCCACAATGTCTCGTTTTTTTTTATTGGAACTGTGAGGACAATCTGCATGTTTATTACGTGCAACTAATCTGCTGACTACCCCACTTGAGGGATATACCGCGATGGTACCTACATTAGTAGTACAGAAGATGGTACACTTTTGGCACCACAGCTGTGTAGTCATTTCGCCAACAGTGTGCAAAATGCGAATCAAACATTGTTTTATAATCTGAGTTTTAAAAATGATGCAAAAAGACTTTAGAATAAGAAATGGAAAACTTTGTTTCCTTATATTACCGATAAAAAAATATTAATTAAAAAATATATACCTATATTAATTAAGAGAGACGTTTATTACAATCTACACCTGTCATTTTGTGACGGGTTAAAAACAAAGAATCAATATAATATAATATTATTATTTTAACATTTAATATAAATTAAATTAATATATAATTACATTAAAACACGACATTGATTCCTGGAATATAAAAACAATTTATTTTATTTGCGCTATTAAATATATGTAATTTAATGTATGTATACCTATTTTTTATAGAATAATATAATAGTTAGATATGTAGGTATGCATCATTAATATGTACTGGCAACATTAGTATATACATATTTATGTAAAATTGCGCATTTATGATACATACCTACTATTAATAATCTATGTCTAAGTATTCATAGTATCAATCTATCGCTGGATTTAAAAAATAAATGTAAAATTTCTTTAATTTTTCAAACACCTGTCTTTCTCAGGACTCTCGCAGACTAAAGTTTTCGAGTATCCTGTATAAGGAAGGTACAATTTGTGGAATATCAGGTAACACCTCCAAATTTGCAGAAAGGAGCTTCAGAGCCGCCGCGCCAACTGTCTAGAACAGATTGCCCACTGACCTGAGAGAGAATCAATCTACCACCACATTTAGAACCAAGTTGAAGACGCTGCTGTTCGGAAGAAGTCACGGCGCCCTTGAGATGGTTACGGATCATAAAACGGCGCCACATATAAATAGTCCGATTATTATTATTATCAAGACATTTTCAATTTTTAATTCAGTGATGAGGAATGCTACCTATCCTGAATGACTAAACTTTTATTGCTACGGAGAGGACAACTTGTATATTTTTTACGTGTAGTTACTTCGCTGTCTACCACACTTGTGGGAAATGTCGTGATAGTATGAATGTCTGAAAAAGCTATTGAACGTATTTTTTTAACTATACATAGTATGGAAAAGAATTTAAATTTCAAATTCATAAATAGAACATAATCCATAAGGTTAATTCAAATATTATTCTACTGAAGTAATAACATTATCTAAATTCAAATACTATAATTTTGAATATGGAATGTCTCCCGTTCAATAACAAAATTACAGATTGATGAACAAATGCTAGCGCGTCGTTCTTCCCTTGTTTTTTTTTGTGTTCGAATTGTTAATTTGAAATGATGAAGCGAGATGAGAGATGGTAATTAATGAGCGTAGGAGGGAGACGGGTGTATGGGGAGTGTTGGTATTATTTCATTATGATATTGTACATTATGTGTAGTCAGCATCATAAAGCGATAAGGGCGGAAAGCTGAAAAAATGTGTTTCAGCGAATCGAAATAATGAAAACAGGACCTAATTAGGCATTATTAATTATATTAATTATTCATTTTAATTATTTACAGTAAATTGGTTACAACATCAATCATAACAAAGTATCAGTTATACAATTCAATGCTCAGACGGTGAGTTTATCCGTAGATTATGATATCTTCCAACTAATCCAGTTAACTCAAAGTTATACCAGTATAACATACAAATATATTTACTAGAACTAAAGACGTACAAACTGGAAAATAAAAACACTTGCACATACATGTACCTACTCTTTTTCATGTAGGTAGATACCTACCTAGTAGACATCTTGAAAGGATTTAAATTGAAAGACCCAGAATAAAAAAACATATTATCTTTTCCATTGATTCTAGCTGAAGTGAAGTTGTTAAATTACTTGTACGGGATAATTTATGAACGACTAGGCACCTTCTACAGGACACTCGAAAACTTACAGTTAGGAGTAGGAAACATTCTGTGCCGAGGACTTCGCCGATAAGTAAGTAAGTACGTACTGTTGATTAATTTTATCTTTTTTTTATATATAAAAATATTAAATGTTTCGGATATTAAAAATTTCGTAGCATGCGTTATAAATATTCACATGGATATCAGAACTTTGACGTCATGTATCCGCCGTCAGTGAAAAAAGATTTGTCATCCATCCAAAAATAGAACCACAAATATCTGCCTTCAACAAGACACTCGAAAAGTATTGTAAAAAGCAGTACAGTAGTAGGTAAACTAATTTTATTTAGAATACAAAAAGTTCCGTGGAATACCTACCTACGCGACAAAAAATTTATTTCGCATTCTTTTCCATAAGTTTTCAGTGTCCTGTAAAAAGCAGATATTCGAAAAATGCATAAACTTTATACATCTTGAATTTAGCGATGAGTTTGACACCCATCCGGAACAATTATTTTTTATGGTACGAAGAGGACACCATGCATATTTATTACATCCAAATAACAAATAGCTTAACAATTAAATAATCCAAACAGCTTCAGAAGCAAATTGAAAACAGCACACTTCACCGGCGCCCTTGAGACAGTCTAGGGACTGTTAAACGGCGTCAAAACAAAATCATCATCATCCAGCTAGTCTGCTGGCTCCCCACTTGCTGGTCATGCCGTGATGGTATAGTAGAAATAGGATTACAAAAAGTATTATAGAAATATTTTTTTACATATATAATAGTAATAGATTGGTAAGCTACTGCGGCCCTGTAAAACACTTGTATCAAGTATTCGATATTATACATTTCGAATTATGATGGGCCCATGTTGTTGTTGAATGCGTTTTTTGTTTTTGTCCCAGGGCTCCCGACCGATGGATGGCGGGTAGAAAAAAAATCAAATTACAGTTATGTTGTTTAGATTCATAATACTGTATAGTTATAGTAATAATAATTTGGAGAACGAAAATATGGCAGACACCCCCGACCTGAATAGAAAATTAATATGTACCTAAGCATAATATTATAAACGCCATGTTATTATTATTATTATTTATAAGATTACGGCAACCCGTCCCTTGTGGGACGATTTGTGCCAAGTACAATATTTTAGGAAGATGTCACGTAATATTAAGGCATTAATTTATAAGATAATAAAATTTCTTTTGGCGGATTTTAGAATCTTGAGATATACAGACAGGGCATCAGTGTGTAAGAGGCAAGACATATTGATTGGATACTGGACTTCAGTTATCTCGTGAATTATTGTATCGTTAGATATAACATACCGTCGTTTCATATTTGAAATGGCGTAGGTATGTGCAAACATTTTTATTTAGGCATGCTCTTAAAAAACTATTCACTAGGACATTAAAATTAATGTTTAAATTTTTTATTGGCATGTGATAATTGTTATTCCTAAAATATAAAATTTTATTTTTTGATTGGTAGGTACTAAGAATTACTAAGACTATCCTGAATGGCCAGTTTGTAAGTTTGGAAGCCAGCAATTAGCCAGCTGACTACCCCACTTACCTAGATATACCTCCCGTGATGGTATAGACAAATATACCTATTATGTAGGTACATACCTACTATATTAAAAAAAATGTTACCCTATTACAACATCTCCCACAGTGGGGAAGCCAACAAGACAAATTACACTATTCTAAAAATTCGTTTTTTTTTTTAAAAAAAAGATATATCTGGGTTTTGTTATAAACCCAAATACAACCTTATACACCTTTCACACTAAGCTAAAAGCTTGTGCCGTGAAAGGGGAGTTTGCCGGCACCTGGGATCGAACCACGGACCTCTTGTTCTGAAGGCCGAGACTCTACCTCCAGGCTACCGACGAACTCATTTTATTTTTATTTTATTTATTCATCATAAACGGCACATTAGCCAATGACAATAAAGGTTTACAAATTAATATCGTTCACATAACAATATAACCAAGTATACATATAACACCAAAATATAAAAACATTAACACAGTGGAAGTAAACCAAATCAAAACACAGATATCATATGAACTAAAATAATAGCTGACAAAAGATTTCCAAATTTTCTTGCGTACAATTATTAACTTCGTCTTTATTTCCAACTAGCTTTTATAACCCGGCATCGCTCGGGTTTAAAAACAGATAATCATCCAAATAAATGTGTTAAAACTACACAATCTTATTGAAAAAAGTGAAGTAAGCACTAACTACGTAAAACTGATTAAGTAAATAAAAAGTGCAAAACCTATATAAAAAAATTTCTTCCCAATTTCAAAACATGAAGTTTGTAATCACACACGTCAATATTAGTAGGTGCCTACCTGAAAAAAAGTAGGTACTTTAACCTCTTCCCAATTTAAAAACTCAGTGTTTAAAACCCACATCCCCTTATTTAAGTAAAAAATTAGGAAATGCCTATAACAGAAAAAAAACGGGTAAATGCTCTATTTTGAGAAAAAATAATAATAATTGGTTGGTTACCTACCAACATAGTTAAATAAAATTTCCCACATTTGAATTGGTATTTTAAGTTTTTATTTTCAGTTACTTAGATATTCAGATGTTTTGTCATTAGATTAAAAAATAAAAAAAATAACAAAACCCAGATAGGTATATCTTTAAAAAAAAAAATAACTACCAATAACATCAAAGTATGTTTATTATTCTATGGTAACAACCAAACGACCTCCTCAAACATGAATTGTCGTTTTACAGTTACTGGATGTTGGAAATTTAACATCCAGTAACTGTGTGCAAATTTGACTTCTGGTTTCAGTCTACATTTTTTTCAGTTTGTAATACTAAAGTAGCATTCACATTGCTTCACCTGTTCACATTTGTTCATCCTATACATTCACTGCCATGTTGTATGTAGTTTGACGTCGTAAAAATAAATGAAAAATAGCACTTAATAAAATTTAAATCAAATGAATAAAATTCACGAAAGTATGATAATTTGGTACACGATTCTGACTTTCAATACAAATTCATAGAGAATAAGACAAATTAAAGGATAAAACTTGTTTATGGTCGTTTCAGTGAAAGGACCTTTCGTCAACATTATGTCGGGTAGTAATCGGTTTCATCCGGAATCGCTAGTGATTGATGAAACGATTGACTATTGATGAAACGCCTGTTCACACCTTTTTATTTTGGAGGATCATCCAGAGTGATCACTGGAAGTGAACAAATGTGAGCGCTCCTTTATGTAGATAATCAGATGTTATGTCATTTAATTAAAAAGGATTAAGTACCGGTAACAACTAAGCATATTAATTATTATTCACCGGGAGCAACCAAACATTTTCCTCAAACATTAATTGGCGTTTACAGATTGGAAATTTGAAATATATTTACGGTGTACAAAATTGACTTCTAGTTACAGTCTACAAATCTAAATTATTATGTTTCAGTCAGCTAATTTAACGTCTAGTTACACCTTGAGTATTATGCTTTAAGTCTAAGATCTATTTAGCACCAAAATAGCTATATGTCATAATAATAATCTGCTCTATGCGTGCCAAAATCATGCATAAATAAGCACGTATTACCAAACGGATTCAATGTAGGATATACCAAAAACTTATTTTAAATAGAATCTGCAATCCAATCTACTGATGTTGGTGTGATATGTATTATCAATAACAATTATTTATTTTTCAGGTAAGTCATTTTAAAGTAACGAATACTCATAAAACCATAATAAAGTAAAGATTAATAACCATAACCAATAACCAATTTTCTGGCAACATTTATTTTCTAGCAACCCAGGGAGGCGTTCAAACAGTCACCGAGTGATCACTCGACGACGCTCTATCCGTTCACGCGCCCGGAGCGAGTCACCCGACGACTCGCACTGTTGCGTTCAGGCATGTCGTCGGGTGATCTACCGAAATCATAGCAAGATGATTATCACTCTGACAGTTACCTTGACGTTTGAGTGATGACGGTTGCCAAAACAATTGCGAAGTTAATCGTAATTATGGTGTATTCTTGTCTTATATAATTACTACTACTACTATACTATACCCTCACGCCATGTCCCAGGAGGGGTAGGCAGAGAGAACGGAACGCCATATAGATCTATCCTTACATACTTCTTTCGCTTCCTCTACATTCATCCAGTTTCTCATACATGCACGCTGATTTCTCTTACTCAGCACGCGTCCGTCCTTAAGAATTTGGTCCACGTGATCAAGCCACGTGGCTCTTGGACGTCCGCGCTTTCTCACACCCCTTCTTTCAGATAAATACATCCTCTTCGTCATCCTTTCATCTTGCATTCGCTCAACATGTCCAAACCATCTCAACTTGTTTACACGCATTCTGTTCACAACACTCCTCTCACATCCGCTCATTCTCCTGATATCCTCATTCTTCACTCTATCTCGCAACGTTTTACCAACCATTCTTCTCAGTGAACGCATCTCTACAGCATTTATTCCACTCTCATCCTTTTTCAACCACGTCCAAGTTTCGCTTGCAAACATAAGTGTCGGTATATAATTTTTCAAAACAGAAAATCATATTTTTTTAGTTCAAGAAGTGAAATGAAAGAGAAATTAAAATAGTTAGTGCAGATTTTAGTGAATAATTTATTTTTTACGGTTTGTTTAAATATGCATTATCCTAAAAACATTCTTAAAGCAAAGCCAATTTAACTATTCAAATTAAAAACGTAATCAAGTAAAGCATGACGCACTACCGCGAGTGAATCTTACGAAAATGGCGCCAGTACGATGACATTTGGGATGTGAGCGCCCTTGAGGTGGATTTTTTTTCACAAAACGGCGCTTTACAAATCATCCAAATAATAATAATAATAATATAAAAACGCTCAAAGTTGTTCACGATTATCCGGGGTGCCATTCACCACTCATTGCAACTTCATGGTCGCTCAGGTCACTGAACATCGAGCGATATTTATGTTACCCTGAACGCCTCCCAGATAAAGCGTTGGATTTTGACATTTGTGGCACTTATATATATGACAGTTTTGAGATGTTTGCATTTAGAACGTATAATATTCTATAATTATTTTGAATTTAGAATACCCCAGTGAAATTTAAAAATACCGCAAACCAAACAATAATAATTTTATTATGTGAAATTACAAATCGCGGTCATAATTCTTTATTTGAAATGTAATTATATTCCTAAAATAGATGTTACACAAATGACGTTTTATATTTAGCTACAATTTTATTTTTGGAGTGAGACATTGCCTTCAAACGGAATTATAAAGCTGGTATGCAATTCTAACAATTTACTTTATCAATAGCCAATATCTTAATATCTAAACTTTGAAAATCTCATGTTTTTAGATGCTTGTTTTGAATAAATGAAATACTTCTAATGAAACAAATAGATGGAGGCATAATATGTGGTAATATATTACAAAAGTGCCTACTTAAATTATCACCGTATTATGTTAAATGCAAGTTTACTTATGTTATCTATGGGTTAATTAAAAATGAGAAAAATGAGGCACATGAGATGATTAAAAATGATATATTTCATGCCATTGTATTTGAGTTGGATCCCAGTTTTTGATAAAACAGATAACTATATTTTGAAATAAAAAGGAACTCTGAATATCTTACAATAAAATAAAAACATGTATTAATAGTATCGTTGTCGATATATAAGATTTTTTTAGATTTTGGAGTTTAGCATACTTCGACAATAGAACATTGAAGTATCACTGAATTAATAATTCTATGTTTTTGATATAACAGATAACTATATTTTGAAAAACTCTAAACATCTTACAATAAAATAAGAAGACGTATTAATAGTATCGTTGTAGATATATAAGATTTTTTAAGATTTTGAAGTTTAGCATACTTCGACAAAAGAACATTGAAATATCACTGAATTAATAATTCTATGTTTTTGATATTACAGATAACTATATTTTGAAAAACACTAAACATCTTACAATAAGATAAGAACATACAAATCACAAAACAAACAAACAAATGAACCAATGTACCAACCTAAATATTAATGTATTGGATTCTATGTCATTCATGTCGGCCAATATGAAATTAGCTCAAGATGTCAAAAATATGCAATTTTAACTCGCATAATTCAGGAGTTTTTATCATAACCAAACACAATAATTTATAACCAAAATAATCCCCAAATGTTTAGTTTCAGTACTGATGTATTTCTCGTTACATCCATTGTGAAATTAATTCAGTACATTGAAAAATGTTCGACCATGAATATTGCTACTTACAAAAACTTTCATAGATTTTTCCATACAAATTTTATTATTATAATTTCTTTATCAATACATAAGATATTTTAAATGTTTTTGGCCTTGAACGTGCCCAGGAGATGAGACCTCGTATAGAGTGTATTATTTTACTTCTGTCTTTCCTTATTTCAGAGTCCATTGAGGACATACGAACTAACGAACGCTTTAGAATATTTATGTGTGGATGATACATTTCATTTGATATGATAAATCTTTCTAAATTCTCTGTGTTTGATATAACAGATAACTATATTTAGAAATAAGAAGAAACTAAGAATATCCTACAATAAAATAAGAACACATATTGTCGATTGTTGTAGATAATATGAGATTTTTGTGATTTTACAAAACATCAACAAAAGATTGTTGATACATCATGATTTATAAATTCAATCTTTATAAAAGAATACTTATTAAATGTTTTCAGCTCGCATACTGGATGAGACATATCGTAAAGAGGACATAAAAGTCAAAAAACAAACAAACTAATGAACCGATGTACCAACCAAAATATTAATGTATTGGATTCTATGTCATTCATGTCGGCCATTATGAAATTAGCCCAAGATGTCAAAAATATGCAATTTTAACTCGCATAATTCAGTTTTTTTTATCATAACCAAACACAATAATTTATAACCAAAATAATCCCCATATGTTTAGTTTCAGTACTGATGTATTTCTCGTTACATCCATTGTGAAATTAATTCAGTACACTGAAAAATGTTCGACTATGAATATTGCTACTTACAAAAACTTTCATAGATTTATCCATACAAATTTTATTATTATAATATCTTTATCAATACATAAGATATTTTAAATGTTTTTGGCCTTGAACGTGCCCAGGATATGAGACCTCGTATAGAGTGTATTATTTTACTTCTGTCTTTCCTTATTTCAGAGTCCATTAAGGACATACGAACATACATACGAACGCATTAGAATATTTATGTGTGGATTAAACTAACTAATAATTAATTTGAATGCTTTATTGCAGTATGAGTCTGCCGTAATAAATACTTCTGAAATTAAACCCGAGCCCCGTTGACTTCACAGTCATTTGGTAAATGGTCATTTGGTGTGACGTGATTAGATGGAAGAAATCACTATATTATTAATATAGTGATAATCTCGCCACTGCACATCATCACATATCTTTTTTTATGTAAACTGCTCTGTTAATTTTGTTAAAATTATGAATGATGATGTGCAAAAAGAATAAATAAAATAAATAAGTACAAGTAGGTACGTGAAACTAAAATGTATTTATCAATATAATGTACTTAATATTAATAAATAATGACAATAATTCTTGGACTGAACTCCGTCCAAAGGAATATGATTCTGATATGAATGTTTTTCGCTTTTTCTTGTTTTCCCTTTTTTTCTCTCTCTCTTCGCCTAAAATATATATATGATGTTTTTTATATGTAAGATGAAAATATGGCCATAACATCCAACGGGATGAGCCGCCATTAAAAAAAAATATTTACACACAATAAATAAAGATAAATTAAAAAAGTCACATAATTTTAGCTAAACATAATAATTTCATAATTATTATCTAAACGATTCACTGGTATTTCCGTCAATAATTTAATCATTATCTGTTTATACACAGATAATTTAAACTACAAGCGATAAACTCTCCTTAATTCATTATTATTATCATACAATATGAAAAGTTACGCATTACAATTTACGTAGGTAGGTACCTACCAAGACGAAAAACTAAAAAAATAGTAAAATTATTCTACCTGCTGGGTCAGAATCAATATTAGATAAGGAGGTAGGAACCTACCTAAAACAATCATTTTAATTATATTGCATACCAATAACCGTAAAATAATATCTACAGGTATATACATGATAACATGTACCTATGTATATACAGTATTCATTTTTTTTTTTATTTTACACATTATGACAGAGGTGTCGCTAGGACCAAATAACGAAATCTAGTGCTTAGCGTTTCCGAAATTATTTTGTACATTTATGTGGATTGAAGGTATTCATGGAGATCGTCTCTATCTGGTTGTTGTTTTTCGAGTTTGCCATGTCTGGTTTTGTTGTGTCGACGTTTCGGTGCACATGCTGGCTATGAATAACTTGTTTACAATGATTTCGAAAAAAAAAATCTATTTGGTTAGGATGCATATTATTTTTTCGATATGAATTTCGATATTGTAGGATAGGTACATTTTGTGATATTTTTACTGATTTCATTACAATAGGTTATTTTTAGTTAGATTTTCTTGATTTATGGGAATATAAGGTAAATCTACTGGTCTACGCGTAATCTATATTTAGATATTTAATGTAATATTGTTGTAATGTATTTTATTGATTGCTTGCACCAAATGAAAAATTAAGGAAAATAGAATACAAACGCTACAAATATACCGTAAAAACTAGGTTAAGGTTTTCGCTGTTTACCAACTTCACATGAAAAACTTGTATTGCGATATTTTTAACTCAAATTTGATATTGCCTAATGACTGTTTCCTAGCGGCAATTTCATGTTAAACTACGCACTTATGTATATTGTTCAAAATGGACGAACAGAAAATAATTATGCTCATCATCCAACTTTTAAATTTGCATAAATGTCAATTTATTACTTTTACAGAGCATGTATTGTAATTATAGGGCATTTGGAAAACTCAATGCGGGACTGATTACGGACAAGGATAATAATTCAAATACAATAATATAAAATAGAATAAAAGTTAGAGTAAGTTTCTGTCAAAATATGGGCAAGGTCTGTAATCGTCCACTTTCATTATTATCAGTGTTGTATCTGTGTTTCCCCGAAAGGAACGGATAGGGAGTTTATAAAAACATCTGATAATAATAAAGGATAATAAAAAAAATCAGAAAATCATATCCACGGTACCTGACTTCTAAATACAATACCATGTTCCGTCTTTTCAATATCTTCAAACGCCTTACCTAACCATCTGTGGTCGCAGACTTAAAAATCTATTGTTTCAATTTTGCATGCTTCTTTAATCTTCTCTTTTATCGATTCATCCAAAACTACAAGACAATGTTATTCAAAATTTTCGCACGTAGGTAAAAAATAAATTATTGAAATTATAACCATGTATACCTACCTACCCAAAGACATACGATCATTGTAGAAGAAGCTGATAATCAAGAAACTGTTTTACTACCTCCGACGCGGATCATACTTTTATAAATTGTAAATCATAAATTGGTACTTTGGAATATAATAAGCTATCCATCTTCCAGAGTAGGTACCAAATATTATAAAGATGTGGATAATATTATGTTCTTACGACGCTAGGTTAGAATCCCAACTAGGTAGGTGAAGACTACAGTTCACTACCAAGAATGAATATTATTTTGACGTTTCTACCATTCCAGATGAGAATAGAACCCATGTGTCAATGTAAGACGGAATTAGATATTATGAAGGTAAGCAGGTAGGTAGGTACATACATCATAGTTTTAGATATCGGTTTTAACTTACCATAGGACTATCTTCACCGATATCCGAGTCCCTGTCCGCTGTGCCGTCCATGGCGTACACCGGGACCGGATCCCTGTTTTTTACGCGAATCTTGACGCCTTTCGAAGACTCTGCCCTCAAATTTCAAGTTTACAGCGATATAGATTGGCACAATATATTCCAAACTAGCAACACTCAAGTATTATGATTAAAAAAAAACAAAACAAATGTTACAAATGAAAGCTGAATAAATCAAATCACAAAAGTAACTGTAGTGATTATATTTATCCGTAATTAACCGATTTATGATAAAATCAAATCGCACATACAATGAGTAAAACGGTTATTATTTAATTATTTGTTAGACCTGTTTCAAAATTACAATAAATATCATTTCTTCACACTTTTTGATTTAATCTTTGTACACAAATGAAAAATGTAGCACCAAGTCACACACAGCAAGACATTGAGTCGATATTCATATGTTTGATTATAAAAATTTACATAATTATTATAACCGTCAAAATTAATTAATGGCGATAATGAATAACTCGCGGAAACGGTAAAATGTCTATAGTAATAAAATGTCAAAACACATAAAATCAGTCAAATTCAAAAACACTAAACAATTAAATGTTATGACAGTAAAAATTACACACACAAAACAGTTTTTTTTTGTTTCACTTGTCAAAACTAACGTCAGTTGTTTTGAGTTGTCGTAATTATAAACAAACACAAATATTTATATGTTGTCATTAATGAAATTACAAGTCAGTTTTTTGAAAAATGTTCTAAATTCGAACGCCGGGTATTTTGCGCGTAAAAAAAGATAACAATAATTGAATCAAACACAAAAATAGTAATTCAAATATTCCACGTGACTGCGATAAGAATCCAGCGCACACGGTACCCGCACAGAGCAACGACACGACCCGCGCTACAACACGTTTTACTCGAAATACAAAAATTACCCTCTCGCTTCCCCTTCCATGAGATGCGTGTTTGATTCGCCAACCAATGGAGCGCGGGAAGGCGTGGCCAATAGCAGCTCTCTCTGGGCGTCTGTACAATAATGCTATCATCTGATTGAAGGTTTGATTATGACGTCACGTTTGATAGCAGCGAATAGTATCGCTTCTTATATAAAACTTGATTCGTTTTTATGATTTTATATTGCCAGATGTATAATTTCATTGCACTTGTGATTACAGAGCTCGCGATTATTTACACCGGCCCACTGCAATATATTTTTTATTGGTTTCCATGTAAGTGATGCCCCGAGGTGAGAGATATCTCTCGACTTTATGTAGAAACTTACACAGGAAAATATTAGTTACATACTTACATATAGGTAATGTTTATTTCTTATTTTATTGAAACACATTTCCCCTTAGGTATATTTTTATTGGAAGATGTGACTTCTAAATGCATACGCAATGAATGATATGAATTATTCTATTTATTTCATGTTTCTAGGTACTAGGTACCTTTAATTATACCTAATTATGAAAATGTAGTCATAATTTTCTACCTACAATGAGATACGTAAGCAAGCAGAGTTGTCTAGTCTCCAAGTTTACGTATTTTCACGTATGGATCAACGTACTTTTGATATTTTAGTCAAAATTTAGTTTTGGAATGTACTACCACTTTTCCAAAACACATTCATATACTTATACTGAGGAGTAGGTACGTGAAACTTGTCAAATTCCTAAGCTTTTTTGACAATTTAGGGACGGGGGAGGGAGTTGAAATTTTAAATGTAAAGGATATAAATTTGCCAAAAAAATAATACTCACCGTGTTATTACCTAAAATTATAATTTCGCAAAATGCATAATGAATGTAAATAAGTAACGATGGTTTAGGAACGTGGAAAGAATGAATGAGGACTAAATGACCAAGAAAATAATATATTAACTGAAAGGAATGGTGCTCGGAGATCTAGTCGTCTAAGGATCAAATGGCAAGATCATGATTTATAAACCAGATCCTTCAAGACATGTTGAGCACATTGAGCAGGAAAGCATGCATGAGAAATTGTATGACAGTGAAGGAAACGGAAAAAAATTAAGAGACCTAAGTTTTTATTAATTCTTGGACTATAGATAGATTCCTACTCCTGCCTCGGTATTTCGAAAAATTAAATCTTGCAAAGAAATAACTGTAATAAAGTCCTATCTGGTTGCAAACATCTTTTGCTCACTATATCTTTATCTTATGATTAGAGGATTTGGCAATTGATTAGTTTCTCTAGTAGGTACTCGGTGCTCCTGATATAGCTTTCCCTCGAATAATAATAATATACCCAAGTTTTTAGGATACTGAAAATTTTACAAAAAGATGTGACAAATGTTTTATAAACTTCCAAATGGAAAATCAAAAAATTCCAAAACTAAATTTTCTAGTTGTGGCTTCAAGTATAACATACTCAAAAATCAGAAGAAAAAAAAACAATTTCATCAAGTTCGCCTTGGGTCTGAGGAGGATATTATGAGATTTATATGGTAATGCATAGACAGGTAGGTACACAAACACCTCAATGAACAAATAAAGCGAGTGGGTGTATTAAGTTATAGGTAGGTACTTTGTGATGTCCATTGTCCATCACAAAGTAGGTATTTCATTAATTAACGTCCCTTCTCTTACTTCTTAGTTGCCTCCCACTCCCGTATTGATGCTTGATAGATTGGAAGCATCAATATCTCCTCTCCTTCTTCATTGAGTATGGGTAGGTACCTACTCTGGTACTCCCTCCCTCCTTCTCTATACCTCCTTCTCTCTGCCATCAGACTGTTTGAATTATCGTTCCTGGTTGATTAATGAACCCTGCTACCCACCCCACAGATCCCAGCATCCAGTATTCGTACCCATCACCCAGCTCCATAAAACGGATGCCTTATAATAATAAAGTGACTGAAATTTTACTTGTAAAGTGGAGAAATTTTGAACTAAAAATACTACCTACTACCTAGCTACTACTACTACTAGGTTTCATTCCATCACGGCATATCTCACAAGTGGGGTAGCCAGCTGATCAGCTACATAAAATAAACATACGAGCTTCTCTCCGTGCTAACAAAAAATAAGACATTCAGGATGGATGGCAAACCTCATCACTGAATTTACATAAGATGTAAAATGTATTTATTTTTTTAAACCTGCCTTTTACACGACTTGTTAGAGATCAATCTTTTCCGGTTGCTCTACGGAATAACAACTACAGATTCATAATTATTTAATTATATTGAAAATAAATGGTGTAAATCCTTCTTGAGGCCTGTGTCTACCCAAGAATAGAGGTATCTCTACTATCAGTAGGTTTTCTTTTGATATATTTGCATAATATATCAAAATTCTTTTGATATATTTGCATAATATATCAAAATTCTTTTGATATATTTGCATAATTGCTTTAATTATTAAAAGATTTTTGTGTTGACACTGCAAAAATTCATTTGAAATAATTTTGATTTATAAAAAAAACAAATCAAAATAAACCTATAGGTAGTAAAAATTAAAGTGTTTTATTTTTTATTTTTTTTATTATATTTCTTAACGATTATGAGAAAAATTAAACTAAAAGCTGGTTCGCGATCAGTAAAGCCTTGTGGGAAGGTTTTATTTTTACTAAAAAGCTACTACTACTATTATTAAAAAGCTACTACTACTGCTATTCCTTCACGGCATATCCCACATGTGGGGTACCCAGTATGCAACAAACAAGCAAGCTATCCCCTCCATGCCAACAACAAAAAATTAAGACAATCAGGATGTAGGACAAACTTCATCGCTGGAGGGGGACTATTCAAAAGTGAAAGAAAAATAAATATATTGACAGAGTACCTACATCATATAATTTTGATTAACATGAGCGCTCTGGATAAGAAGGTGTATGATTTTGTGATGTTAATGTTGGATAATAATACAGCAGATAAATATGGTATTGGTATTGGTAAGTAGGTATAGATATGGGGTTGTTGCTGTTACTAAATACCCTTAAATAATCGACAGCTTCCAGTTATCAAGAGAGATTGATGAACGCTCTAATCGATTCCCCATACAACCAACGTGCAGGGCATAACAACTTAGGGACGGAGACATAAAATGCAATTTGTATATGTAGGTACCTACCTATAAAAAATATAAAAACTGTATCATAGTTATACACAAAACTTATGAGTCCATCTCCAGAGAGCTGAACACTCTCTCATATATCTGCAGACGGAGTATCCTGTGGTCACGATCTCAGAGGACTGATAGAGAAGAAGATCATAATTATGGCATTCATTGTTTCATAATATGAAGAGTTGACATTATTGTTCTATAAGGCGTTCCGTTCTCTCTGTCTACCCCACTTGGGATACGGCGTGAGGGAATAGATAGATAGATTATTGTAGGTAGGTAGACATTTTTGTAGGTAGGTTCTATGTCATAAGACGTACAAAATATGAGGTTAACCTTATTAGTGAAGTCAATATAATATGGTGTCACGTCGAAAAAAATATAGTTTTGAATTCAAAATGAACTAGATATTATGTAATGTGTTGTTTCATCATATGATTAAAATATGATGTGTGTAGATAAAATTTATCAATCTGTACATAGGTAGGTTCTAGGTATACTTATATAGTTAAAAAAAATGTTCATATGAAGGTCGGTAGGTATTAATTATTTTGTGAAGATCGTTTCAGAAGCACCTACCTTTTACAGGACACTCAGACACTTACAAAAAAATAACGGGAGACCTTTTTTCATGCCGAAAATTCCACGGAGCCTAAATACTAAAAATTGTTTTGAATTATGCATTTCATGGTATTAATGAACCGGCCGCGTTTCTAATTGCAACACCTCTGTTGTATAGGAGATAGCAGCGAGTGTACCCACTGCGGTATTTCGTAGTTTACAAATTACACCAGAAATTCCCTCAGTTTATCGTTTGCACCTCTCGCCTTCTCCTACTCCCGCCCGTCCTACTCCGTTTCCCGCCCTCTCTCCTCGTCTCGCCTCGCTCTGTAGCAGATATTTCTTTGGCCATCTTCTATATAATCAATTATTAAATGTCAGTGTGTGATGGATACTTGTGGTATCAAACTGTTAATCGCAGGAACACAGATGTTACAAGTAGCATATTGTTCTTATGTCAAAAGTAGGTTTTGCTTTTAATTCTCTAAGCTTTTACCAAACTTTGTTTGTTTTTAAACACAATGTAAACCAGTCATTCCCAAAGTGGTCCAGGTGAACCACCAGGGGTCCACGGGAAACTCGACGGGGGTCCACGATGGCGTGACTAAAAAATGGGAGTGCACGAGTCGTAAGAGGGGGTCCACGAATCCACAGTTAAAGTATCGGATATTCGGTAAAAGCACCAGATATTGACACAAACAATAGTCGGTACAAATACCTGGTACATTGTAGACAAAGGTAGGTACCTACTGTGTGAAAATATTCTGCAATAAAACCGAGGAGTTTTTGAAATATTTCAAATTCCTTTACCATTTCTAAAATTTAGCGACGGGGTGGGGGGGGGGGATAGACTTACAGGGGTCCACCGGAACCCATCAAATTTTTGAAGGTGGTCTACGAGAAAAAAAGTTTGGGAAACTCTAGTTTGAGCTTCAACTTACACATTTATGACTGTAAAAGGGCACAGCATTACTCATGTCATTTGCTATTGTGTTTATTTTTAATATGTATGTAGGTATATGTTGGAACTGTTGGCGTATGTTATGTTGAAATAACTTTATTTCTTGGATATTGCAGGAGTCCAAGGACTCCTATTTATGCGTTTAGGTGACGATTTATTAATATTTTAATTCTCTCTAGTTTAATACCACTATGCCAGTGTTGGCATCTCCGATCCTACCACGTCAGTGGGCGGGGGACCCGGCTGAGATCCCATCTTGAGACCCACACATCCACGAATGTCTTAAAGTGTGAAGCGTTTGTGGCATTTAAAACACTTCCCCAAACCAGATGGGTCGAGGAGTGTCAACAGTCATATCCAGAATCATTTCCTAAAATAAATAAATAAATAAACTTATACTAGTTTCAATAAGGTAAAGAGGTATGCTATTAGTAAATACTATACTATACCCTCACGCCATGTCCCAGGAGGGGTAGGCAGAGAGAACGGAACGCCATATAGATCTATCCTTACACACTTCTTTGGCTTCCTCTACATTCATCCAGTTTCTCATACATGCACGCCGATTTCTCTTACTCAACACGCGTCCGTCTGATCTGATCTGAATTTGGTCCACGTGATCAAGCCACGTGGTTCTTGGACGTCCGCGCTTCCTCACACCCCTTCTTTCAGATAAATACATCCTCTTCGTCATCCTTTCATCTTGCATTGAAGGTTATGGTGATTTGGTGGTTCTGGCGGGCCAGCTCTTCAGGCTGACCACTATGCGAATTGGAAGTTTCCAAACTTCTGCGCTATCCGAGTGGCCAGTGGGTCTCTTTTAATGTGAAATATATCAGTTCCTGTTAATAACAGACACTATGACGTGTTGAGTTAGTAGATACTCATTTAGTTTATTACATCCCTAGTGTAATAATAATATTGATACCTACTAATCCCTCGGGGCGCGTATTTCAATATTACAGCTTGAGTAGCTATCAATCTTTAGTTTGTTTCATTATCATTTCAAGTGACTACCTATCTTATATACCCACCCAATACCCAACTACCTTCTCATTATTAAATACCTACTAATCCATACCTACCTAAGTACCTACCCACTGCTTTTGAACTCTCCTCCTTCTTTTGAACTCTCCACATTTCTTTCGGTAATTTAAAGACCAGAATAGCAATCATGAGCTTACGTTTCACCCTTTCAAATGAGTTGTGACGTCATAATTCAAATGATTCTAGGTATATTTCATACGAAACGTTACCACGACAATGACAATAAATTCATAAAGTTTGTGGAATGGGTGTACTAACCCGTGGTGTCCCCGGTAAAGAATAAGTCTCTCGCTCTTTTCTGTAAGCTTTCGAATGTACTGTAAAAGACCGATGTTCGTAAAACCTTACGTTTCAGACATACATGAACAATTCAGCAACAAAGCATATCACGCATGCTGAATGTCTTATTTTTTGTTGGTACGGAGAAGATAATCTGCATGTTTATTACATGCAGTTTATTTGTCTGCTGGTCATCCCACTGATGAGAGATGCCGTGATGGTGTGAATGAATTAATGAAATGTAGGTACCTACCTACATGTTTATTTTCTTCTTCATCTGAGCTTGACTTTCCATCGACAATTGAAACAATAATTGTCATTAAATAATCTTAGTTTAGCATAATATAAGGTTTATGTAAATAATATCAATAAATATAGATAATAATAATAATAACACTTTATTGATAAAAAAAAACACGAGTAATTGGCGAGCTTATTGCCTGGAGGCAATATCTTCCAGTTAACCAACATCCAAATACATTGATATCTAATAGGTATGTAGGATGCTTTATGACAGCGATGCACAAACCGCGGCCCTCAGTCGGTATCAGTGGCGTAGCTAGGGGGGGGCAGGGGGGGACATATGTCCCCGGGCGCCGCATTAGGGGGCGCCAAAATGAGTATTAAAACTATTTTTTTAATTTTATTTTGGTGTGAACAAATGTATCCCAAGTACGTTTGCAAGATTGATTTTTGGAGCCCCACAAATATCTTCATTTCAAATCAGTTGGCAAACACAATTTTGGCGCCCCCATTGACCATTAAGGGGCGCCATTCTACTCATTAAAAAAATTACACATCCACAATACAGGATTGCTGATGGCGTTTTTTTTAACAAAGATCAATCGGGTTCAAATAATATTATTATTCTTCATAACTGAAAGTGGCATCTGGTTTTAACTATTATACCTACAGGTTGGATAATTTTGAGTCGAATATAGGATTTTACGTGAGTGCAAAGAAAATAGTATAATACCTACTTCACATTAGTTGAAAAGAGATAAATTTGTCATTAGATATAAACGTAGCAAGTAAGTTGTTGTTTTAAATAATATTTGATATCTAGCAATTTTTTCGGTAATTATAAATTATTTTACTTGCAAAAAAACACCATTGGAAAACTCGGTAAATTTCTCGAAGTGGAGAATTTTGGAGAATTATGGTGTATTTTGAGACAAATACAATAAATTGGTAAAACAATTTTTATTGATCATTTTTACAATACGGATATGGTAATGGGTTACAATAATATACTTATAAGACTCATTTTTAAAAGGAACAAAAGAAAATTGATGTTTTGATTTTAAGTAAAGTTCATTGTTCACTTATTAGTTACCTACTAGTTTTTGTAACCCGGCATCGCTCGGGTTGAAATAAACAGATAACCGACATATACATGAGTTACTGAAAAAAATACAGCAACTTTTACGTAAACAAAAGCAGTAAAAATTTCTTCGCAATGAATAAACTTAAAGTTTGACACCCCACATGCCTATTTAAAAAAATGGTAGGTACCTACATGGAAAAAGTATTAAAAACCTCTGATTTGGGCCCAAATCAGCCCCATGAAGTTTTGGACCGATCAGGTTGTCAGGTATTGGGCGAAAGGTTATAATATTTTTGGGAAAGGTCATTCCGTGTCAATTCAACACAGTTTTGGGTGATTTTTAGATTTGATGTCTCAGATTTTCATGATTTTTTTTATGCAGAGATATATCATAGACTTATGAAAAATACCAAATTTCAGCTTTTTAGCACAATTATTTTTGAAGTTGTTTATTTTTAAAATTTCAATTTTTATGAAAAAATTTCATGTCTTGGCACCTTTGGATACCTATAGACTGGCAACCAGTGATGATAAAAACCTGGGAGAGATCTCGTTCTAAAGCTGTTGAATGGGGCTTTAATGTGATGTGCCACAGAATAGGGGTAACGGTTTTTTTTTTTAATTTAAAATTAAATTTTTCAAAAAGTGGTCATTTTAAAAATTCCAAAAAAAATTGACAATAATAGTTTGTAATGTTTTTATATATAGATATATATCAAAATTATATTATGGGATCTCAACGGGATCAGAAAATACAGGGCTTCAGAAATGCATGCATCGTGATATTGCGTGTTTTGGCACCTTTGGATGCGTATAGGCTGGCAAAATATAATGATGATATAAAACTGGGAGTGGTCTTATTTTAAAGCTATTGAATGGGTTAGCTATGATATGAATAAAGCTATGATATGCCACAAGATAGGGTTTAAATTAAAAAAAAAAAAAATTAATAAGTGGGCAATTTAAAATTCCAAAAAATTTAAAAAAATGTTTATGATGTCTTAATACATATAGCAAAATTTTATTATTATGGGATTTCAATGAGATCGGGAGATACAGGACTTCCGAAATGCATGCATCCTGAAATACATGCAATTTCACGATGCATGCATTTCTGAAGCCTGTATCTCCTGATATCATTGAGATCCCATAATAGAATTTTGGTATATGTATAAAGACATTACAAACTATTTTTGGATTTTTTAAAATTGCCACTCTTTGAAAAATTTAATTTTAATTTTTTTTTTAACCGTTACCCCTATCCTGTGACACATCAAATTAAAGCCCCATTCAACAGCTTTAAAACGAGACCTCTCCCAGGTTTACATCATCACTGGTTGCTAGTCTATAGGCATCCAAAGGTGCCAAGACATGAAATTTTTTCATAAAAATTGAGATTTTTAAAAATTAATAACTTCAAAAATAATTGTGCTACATAAATGAAATTTGGTATTTTGGTATTAAGTCTTTGATATTATATTGCTGCATAAAAAATCATGAAAATCTGAGACATCAAGTCTGAATCAGTGTGTCGATTTGACACGCAATAACTCGAAAATTATGGAGAGAAATTTCTCGGGAACGAGAAATTTCTTTTGAGAATTTTCTTAAAATACCAGATTGATGCTTCGGAAATTAACCATATAATCGTAAATTTTCAAAATTTTCTTGGGGGCTCCGAGAAGGGGCGCAGACTTTGTGCCATGTCCCCGGGCGCAGATGACCCTAGCTACGCCACTGGTCGGTATATCTGCGGCCCGCTAATAATATAAAAATATGTCAACACCAGTGGTAATCGGATATTCGGTAAAAGTACCAGCTACTCGATATAATTCGAGTAAATATTCTTCAAGAAAATTGAAGAGTTTTTGAAATATTTCAAATTCCTATACTATTTGGAAATTCGGCGACGGGGGGTAGATATTCGAACACGTTGGAGCGTATTTTGTAGTATCTAGTATTGACACAAACAATCGGTACAAATACCCGGTACCTACATTGTAGAAAAAGTTACTGCGAGAAAATATCTTGAATAAAACCGAGGAGTTTTTGAAATATTTCAAATTCCTATTCCATTTTGAAAATTCGGTGAGGGGGGGGGGGGGGGTAGAAATTTAAATGTGTGAGCATTTCTAGAAATTAAAACTTTAAGTGTTAATTATCTTATCACGGCCCGTCCTTGCCTCATAATCTTCTCGAGTGGCCCCTGTTCCCTATAAGTCTGTGCATCCCTGCTTTATGATATTAGATTCAAATTTCATATAGGTACCTATAAGAGAATAACAAATAACTGCATCATTGTTAGGTATATTTAATTTATTAATTAAGTAGGTACCGCATCGATATCTGTATGTACCTATCTCTCTCTGGTTACAATCTTGTGGATTGGTTGAAGCAAACCCCTACATCTTTATTTTCATTACGCTCTATAGGTACGTGCGTACAAACCTATCTATAACACAGCATGCAGATTCATATCTCAACAATAACAATCAAATAATATTCGGGATTGATGCAAGGATTCATTTTATTTATCTCTATACAATTACAGCATCTTCCACTATGACGTAGTTGGTAGAAATAAATAAAACAAGCGTTTTATTCTGCTAATGATGTCAATAGTAGAATAAAACGCTTGTTTTATTTATTTCGATATGGAATTCTACTACCTTAACACCGACACAGTGAATAAGTAGTTGGTAGACTAGCTTCACGTAATAAATATGCAAGTCCTTTTTTTCTTCTTCTGTAAGTGCCTTGTCAGGTCCCCCCAACGTTGGCGATCACTGTGGCATAGGCTACTCGGTCCTGCGCTGTCTGGAACAACTCCTCCACACCTCTCTTTTCAGTCCAATATCGTATATTGCGCAGCCACGATATATGCCTTCTGCCAGCACCCGATGTCCCTCTAAGTTCTTTTTATACCAATAAAAATAAATCATTCCTGATGGAATTACCAAGCTGAAGATGTGTTGATGTGTATGATGTGTTGTATTAATTTTGTCACTTTTATAATGTTTTATACTATAATTATTTGAATTATACAGATTGAAAATTATAATGTGTTTTTTTTACAGATGATGAATTAAGTAGGTAATGAAAAAGTAAAGAAAAAAATTCCATGGAGTCTTCGGCAAAGAATGGGTACCCATTCTTTTTCGTAAGTTTTCGAGTAACCTGTAAATGATATAGGCATTCGAAAAATTAATAAGTGTATCTAAAATTCAGCGATGAGATTTGCCACCCATCCTGAATGTCTTCTCTGCTGTCTACCCTACTTGTGGGATATGCCGTAGGTAATGGTGTAGAAATAGGTACCTACTAGTAGTAGCTTTAATTTTATTGCTTTAAATGTTTTTTTTTTAAACTTCTATCGTTTTATATGACTGGTGGCATTGATGGTAGATACTACCTACAGAATCTATAGTGATTGATCAGTGGTCATAATTATAATAAAATCGCAATCTCAGAAGACTTGGAACTTAACTCGAGTACACGATGCATTTTTCCTCCAGCCACTCCTGTCCATGTTAACACCTGTACAATGGATTTAACTATAGGTATTTAATGTAGGTACCTACGTAAATATGAGGAGAGACAAGAGAGGAGATATCAATATTAATGCACTTGTATGTTTACAAATGCACTTAGCATCACTATACTTACCTGCATTACCTTTACAGTCAGCTCAGTGTGTCTCGTCTTCTCTTCCTAGAGTGCAATACCCTCTCAGCTCTGACAGCCTCTAAACTACATCGAACTGCAGTGTCCTTACAGTTTACATTAAAAAAATAAAACATCTTTGGTTGAAATAAAAATCCTATGTTCTAAACTCTAAGGAAATTCAGTGTTTTTTCTATGTAACGTAACTTTTTACTGATAAATTTATTTATTATTTTTTAAAACAAGCTTTAGGTATATATATGCTCTATATACGCTCTAAAGAAACAACGAACATTTCCTACGGTTGAACTGTTTAAAATTTTCCCCGTGCCGAGAGTTGAGGAATTATTTGAAAAGGCAAGTATAATTCAAGTACATAATTGATATAATTGCCACTCCTACACAAGTGTTTGTGCACTTTCTGGAGGGGTAAAAATCGTATTTTGTTCTCCATAGAATACAAAAAAATATGTATAGTATGTAAGAAACAATCAATGTAAATATATTTTGTTAAATAATTTAAAATAAAAAATAAAAAAAAAATCTACCCAGCTTAGAATTCAAAACTTTTTAAAATATGTGACCTTTTCTTGTTAAGCTCCCAATTTTAACGATTTACATAAGTAGATAGGTACATAAGACATTCCAGGTACCATTTTATCCAAATCAATGCATACTCGATCTGACTTCTAAGGATGCAGGTGCTCGCTTCAATGTCATTTTTCCAAACTTAAGTGTACCTACCATTTTTGATATCCTGAAGGGGCAGCTGCCCTCTCCTGACCCATCCTGGGTACCTATACTTGCAGTGGCGTAGCTAGGGGGGGGCAGGGGGGGACATATGTCCCCGGGCGCCGCTTTAGGGGGCGCCAAAATGAGTATTAAAACAATTTTTTTTAATTTCATTTTGATGTTAACAAATGTATCCCAAATACGTTTGCAAGATTGAATTTTGGAGCTCCACAAATATCTTCATTACAAACCAGTTGGCAAACACGATTTTAGCGCCCCCATTGAACACTAAGGGGCGCCATTCTACTCAAAACCAAATAACACATCCACAATACAGGATTGCTGATGGCGTTTTTTTTTAACAAAGGGTTCAAATATTATTCTTTATAACTGAAAGTGGCATCTGGTTTTAACAATTATACAGGTTGGATAATTTCGAGTTTAATATAGGTGAGTGCAAAAAAAATAGTATAATACTTCACATTGGTTGAAAAGAGATAAATTTGTCATTAGATAGAAATATAGCAAGTAAGATGTTGTTTTAAATAATATTTGAAATCTAGCAAATTTTTCGGTAATTATATTTTATTGTACTTGCAAGAAAAAACAACATTGGAAATTTTTTCATTACTCATCACATCATCGCTGTTTTTGGATTATCATGTAAAAATTGTTAATTTTTTTAACAACTTTCGCATACATTTCTGAAATAGTTTTTACTCAACATTTTTAACATTTCATTTAACCCCCTAAAAAGACTATGTCCATTCCAGTCATGTTTTATAAGTATATTTTAATTTTTTATAAAAATTGCCATCCACACTTCTCAGCATTATACAACCAGATATGTCTCCATAATTATGATCAGTCATGATTATACAAAAACTTAACAGTCTAATGCCGGAAAAAATCATCTATCCAGATATACAGGATATCAAAGAATTAGGCTCAAAACATGGGCTCAAAATACCAGCATTGTGCCTGAAATATCTGTGTTCAAAAATTTTCTTGCAATATTACAAGTATTTATTTTAATAGATTTTTGAATTTTAAAATATAAATTTACCGGTGAATCTAATTTTTGCAATTTATTTATCAAAGTTTTCGGAGCTACCCCTGTAGCTGACAAAACTAATGGTATAATGTAAACGGACCTACATAGAATGCCAATTTTTTTTATTTCTCCTGCTAGTTCTGTATTTTTTCTGCGACAGTTTTGAATATTATGCTTATTTGGGACAGCGATGTCTATTAGATACGTAATTTTAATTTGTTTATCATGTAATTCTAAATCAGCAGGGCGATCACGTAATTTTTCCATTGTAAGTGTAATGTATTGTAACGTATTAAGTCTATTATGATGTATTTGTCTATATTTTATTTTTGTTTTATCATAATAAGATCCTATAATTTTGATTTTCTAAAACCAGTTCCGGGTTGTATTTAAAGTATGGTATTATATTTCGCGAGTTTATTTAATTATGTTTAATTGCTAAATTTTGATGCATTATTTTTGCGACATGATTATGTCTATTAATATAATTATTCAGTTTGAGCGAGAGTAAAACAACCCGAAACTATGTGTTGTATTGTTTCCGATTTGGCCAGACATTTCCTACATGAATCGTTAGTTGTATTTTGATTTTTTACAATGTATTTTTGGTATTTTTTTGTATTTATTACTTGTTCTTGAACAGCCAGTATAAAACCCTCGGTTATCCCATACACTTCCCCACAGGTAAACCATCTGTTTGACGCATATTTGTCACTTTTTTGTTATGAATCTTCATTTTTTTTTAATATTAATGTCCATGTTAGAGTTGATTGTTATAATTATTATTGAAATTAGTTATATGTGTATGTTGTATTGATTTGAGATCTATCATGTAAAAGGTTTTTGCCGTTTATTGTTTTAATAATAATAAAAAAAAAAATGAGATTGGTTGAGATCATTGAGGTGTCTGGCATGAAGTTCTTTCCTACTTTAAGATTCTAACAAAATATTTTAATAGTTTATTCGCGTATCTACTGTTTCGACATTTAAATTTAATGATGTATGATTTTTGTCGGCCTGTATTATAATTTAATGTAATATAAAATTATTTTGTTTATTTTTGAAAAATGTTTTAAGAGATTCGATCATTATGTTAAGAAGAAAATGTTAAAAATTCCTCTTCCTCCTATACTTCTAGGCAGAGTCAACCATTGTTCCGCGGAATTTGGATGGTGATATCTTTTTTTTTGTTAATTTTGTTCTCATTGATCTTTCTAATTTATTGAAATCGGTTTTTGACCATTTTATAGTGCCAAATGAGTATGTTAATAACGGAATAGCCTACGAGTTTATTGTTTTTTTCTGTATTTTTCGCTGATAGATCGCATTTAAATATTTTATTTAATCTATCTTTAAAATCATTTGTTAATTTATTTTTGATTTCAGTGTGATATAGATTTTTGGATTGCGGAAAACCTAAGTATTTCATTATTATTAAGATTATTTATTTGATAATTTGAAGCTATATCCTGACATTCTAAAATTTTACCTTTTCCAATATGTAAAGTTTAACATGTATCTAGCTTAATTGTTTACAATCGTATAGAAAATTATGTAGTGTTGTGGAATACTCTAGAAATTATTTTTAGAGAAATTTCTCGAAGTGGAGAATTTTGGAGAATTATGGTGTATTTTGAGGCAAAATGTTTTTTATTGTTCATTTTTACTATAAGGATATGGTAATGTGTAAAAAGAATATACTTAAAAGACTAGTTTTTAAAAGAATATAGCATAGGAAAATTGATGATTTTCAATTTTAAGTAGAGTTCATTGATCACTTATTAGTTACTAGTTTTTGTAACCCGGCATCGCTCGGGTTAAAATAAACAGATAACCGACAAACACATGAATTATTGAAAAAAATACTGTAAACATTAACGTAAATAAAAGTAGTAAAAAACCTCTTCGCAAGGAAAAAACTTGAAGTTTGAAACGCCACATGCCCATTTAAAAAAATGGTAGGTACCTTCATGGATAAAGTATTAAAAACCTCTGATTTGGGCCCAAATCAGCCCGATGAAGTTTTAGACCGATCAGGTTTTCAAGTATTGGGCGAAAGGTTATAATATTTTTGTGAAATTTTTTTTGAAATTGAAAAAATTGAAATTTGAAAAAAAAAAAAAATTTAGAGGTCCGTGGTTCGATCCCAGGTGCCGGCAAACTCCCCTTTCACGGCACAAGCTTTTAGCTTAGTGTGAAAGGTGTAAAAAAAAAAAAATTATGGAGAGAAATTTCTCTTCTGTCAGAGGAGAAATTCTCGGAGATATTTCTCGTTCTCGAGAAATTTCTTTTGAGAATTTTCTCTACTCACATCACTTTTAGTCTGTATTCTATTTCATTAAATTACCAGATAGATGCTTCGAAAATGAACCATATAAATCGTAAAATTTCAAAATTTTCTTGAGGGCTCTGAGAAGGGGCGCCGACTTTGTGCCATGTCCCCGGGCGCAGATGACCCTAGCTACGCCACTGTATACTTGTCTTTTTCTGTTTAATAGGATCCTCGAGTTGTTGATGTTGCCTCGAGCTTTCGGCGAACTTGTTGTCAAACTTCTGAAGGTGGTGACAATTCACTCGCCGAAAGCTCGAGACAACATAAGCAACAACACGGGGATCCCAATATCCAAGAAACAACAAGATTATAAGGGATCATGAAAACCTGAATTATTTATTCTATTCTGATTACGCCTTTGTTCGGCAATTTTGTTATTCATCCCTCATCCCAAGAATTTTTAACTCTTAACATAATTATTTTATCAACAGTGAACAGGCTTTCTCTTCTTCAAGTGCCTTGTCGGGTCCCCCCAACGTTGGCGATCACCTCGGCGAACTTGTCCCTGTCCTGCGCTGCTCGGAACAGCTCTTCCACACTTTGGATGCCGGTCCACTCCCTTATGTTGTGGACAGACATTGGTAACATAGAAAATATGTAGGTAAATTTAATAGGTACAAACATAAAGGCTATTTTGTATGTTCAATAGATTCAATAATTTCCCTGTTTACCACAGAAGCAGAAGTGTCAAATCTATTTTCACGTGATAAAATAAAGTTTTTCAATTCGCTGTCGAACAGTACACCTTGATTAAATTTTATAAAATGGTGAAGAACCCATCGATAGGTACTTCCATAGCCATCTATGAAAAAATACAAATACTGTAGTAGGTAGGTAAATAGTTAGCCAAACGTTAATAGAAAACCTCTTGTTTACCGTCATCTATTGATGAATAGTTTGAACAATTTTGCTAGTGACATCTATGAAAGAATAGAGTAACTTGTTCTGTCCATTACTGCCATCTATTAAACAATAGAATGACATTTTTAGTGGAGATGTAAACCATTTTATGATTGAGCTACGTGATTGGCGGTCTTTTTAAAAAATATTGTAATTCGACATCTTATCGTTTTATTTTTATGGAGTTTTTTTAAACTTTTTGTCCTCACGAGCGGGCCAGAATGGGCAACCTCAAGGGCTAGCTGGCAAATATCGCTACGTGGGAATCATTTGTGCTACACCTATGTCTTCGACGTACTTCTCAAGAGGATAAAATATCGTATAACATATAATGACAAATAAGTAAATAAAAAGAAAAATAACGGCACTCGCTGAACAATCACAGTCCAGACATGATAGTAACAAAGAAAGTTAACAGTAGGTATGGAAAGTATTTTTGTATAAGTAATTATTTTGTAGGAAGTATTAAAAAAATGTTATTTCATTACCTTAAAGGGATTTTTCGTAATTAGGTATATGATTTACCTTTTTTTTATTTACATATTATTATTCACGGCGTTAGCCTTTGACATGTTAACAATCAAATTAAAATGGAGAACAACAACATAAAAAATTACAATTAATGTGTTGAATCAAAAATAAACATATCTACCTACTGGTAAAATAAATGTAGGTATGTGAGACAATTCTTATAAATATTTCAAACTAAAATATTCGTCATTTTAAATAGAGGATTCATATAGTCAGTCATACAGGTAAAAAAAGAGTAGTGAGATAATTATTGTTTGTCAATCAATAATACTTAAAAATTCAATGTCAATAGAGGGTTAATATTTATTGTCAAACAGTTAAAATAAGTGTCAGTGAAGTTTTTACAAAAAGAAAAACTGTACTTCTTTAGTATGGAGCGCAAAGTCATTCCAATGTAGATACATAGATTAATCATCGTTCCAGTAAATTCTTGGAGAAGATAATATAATTCTGTAGCACCCATCCTATCATTAATTTATCGCCAACTACATTCCTACTAGAACATTGTATCAGCTGTATCTATGTTGTTAGTCAGACTTAATGCGTTTTCCTCTGTATGATGATGATCACTGGTCTAAATTTGAATCTATGTTTCATCTTCCGAACTCTTCTAAGTCTAACTGGTGGGTGTTAGAATCTCTTATAAAACTTTCCCACAGGTGGGACCGACTATCATTAACAATTCTGTTTTCATCTACGTTAGTTTACTCTAACTTAATTTAGTTTTTTTTGTTTTATTTATTTTATTTGTTTTATAATTTTATAACGGTAAGCCATTTTATACATTTACATTATTTATGCATTATAACAATAATTGTGTTGTTTTAAATATCATTAAATGTGATCATTTTAATAATTGTAAAATATACCCATGTACTGTATTCACTATTGACATTTTCAATATATTTTTACAGTTTCATATGCTTTATACTGAAAAACATGTTTGATTAAATTTGATAAAACTTTTTTAATATTTTTATTTTCTGTGTATTTTAGGTATATTTCGTTTCAAGCTATTTAATTTATTTATTTTTTGTTTGAATATGATTATTTTAGATAATTCGTGCCAAAAAAAAAAATTTGAATAGTTTGCAAATATCAATATCATGGAGTATTTTATCATTGATTTTTAAATATTTATATTTTTATCTCATTTTCGTGTGCAAGATTCATTATATTTCTGAATTACTATAGTGCATCTATCTATTGACAATGTGGAGGACTTGTTGAAAGTGCTTGGTTGACGTATGACTTTTTATATTATAGTATTTTTAAGTGTATAATTATTATTATTATTTGGATGATTTGTAAAGCGCCGTTTTGTGAAAAAAAAAATCCACCTCAAGGGCGCTCGTAATGTGTTGTTATTAGTGTACAGATGTAAATTTCTTGTTGTATAAAAATTATAAAGCATTAAAGCAATTATAAAAATTTCCTGAATAAAACATCATTATTATAATTACTTTTTTGTACACATTTGAACACACTGAAGTAGTAATTTTATTACAACTATTCCCTAAAAAAAATGTATCTTTTGAATATAATCAGTTAATCATATCTATCGTTATTTTGAATTTTCTATAAACTGAAACCATAGTAGCCCTGATCACTCGTAAACGAGTGAATAGCGTTTGAATATAGAATAGGATAGAATAGAATATCGTTATTAATAATAATTAGTGTAATATCTATGTACCTTCACATAAATGGTAAATAAAGTGTATTTATATTAACATTTTGACGCACTATTGATTACACGCATAAAAATACATGGTAAAATGAAATAAATAAATATAATTATACAATAATAATTTTATCGAACACAACAAACGATACAGATATAACAAAACATAGACTATTTTATAAAAACTGAAATCTAAACATTCTCCTTATAGAGAAAAGTCTCATGTAAAGGCGAGTGTCTATTAAAAACGGATATTATAATAATAATAATATGTATAGGTATAATTAATAAAACACCAATAATAGCGTGCTTAAAATAACTCTTTAAACCAATCGAAATAATGAGTCATAGAACCAAAATAATTAATACTTATAATATTACTCTCCAGAATTAGTTGAATTATTACAATTTAGCGTTCCTGCCAGGTTTACCAGACAAACTGTGACATTTCACGAGTCTAATACTCGAAACAACTATGTTTATTATTCACCACTTATTAGAATTCACAGACTGGGGAACCTGGTAGGAGACCACACTGATGTTTTTGCTGACAGCTTCCCGAAATTCAAAACTGACATTGTAAATTATTTAAAATCACATAACTGACATAGGGCAATCGAGGTTTGCGATCTGACTTTCTGCGTACTGTACATTTGTAACGATATTTTATTTTATTTTATTATATTGACTAACATTGTTATTATTCTTATCAGCTTTTTGACTATTTATTTGATTGACCATTTTTGATTATTGAATTTTATTTAATACTTTTGAATGTTAAATTCTAGTCTATTTTTTGTGATTAAAAATCCTTATCATTTACCTATTTAGTAATTTATAATCCATCTAAGAGTATTTTTTGTTTGTGTAAGTTCTTATTGATTTTTGCATTTTATTGCTGATGTTAAATTTTTGATATTTGAATTTATTTTATTGTCTTAACTGTTTAAATGGTTCATAATCTACAATTGTGTATTAATTTATTGACTCTATTTGATAATTCTTGACTCTTTTTATATTTTTAAACTCAATGACGTGTATATGTGTGAACTTGTATTGTTAATATTTTTCTTTTTGTAGTCTGTCTTGTATTTGAACATGTAAAAGGCTTGCGCCGTATGTGAATAAATAAATAAAATAAATAAATAAATAAATATTATTATTGATACTTACATCGAACAATTGCCATATTTGGCACTTCTTCAAATTTCCCACGCCCACCTGTTTCTTTTCATTCGTAATTTCAGCGCCTTCGCTTGAATCACTATTGCTAAGGTGTACGTACGTATATACGTAAATCACTATGGAAGAATTTGTTAAGTATTTTGTGTTACAACACCTATTGAGTATATTATTATAATACAGTGGTACCTTGACATATCGTCCCTCTTCTGACAACTAACAGTCGTATCTGCCTAAATGTACCTAAATGTTCAGGAGAGCGTTTTTTGTGTTTTGTCGTGCATGTTTTCGTCTTTCCTAGTTAAATTAATGATACAGTGTAAATATATTACTTACATTATTTTATTTGTACCTATTCTTATATATCTCAGAATAATATTTGTGATGAAATTTTGAGGAATTAGTAGATACAAAACATTTTATTTAGAATAATTACGACAATAAATAATAAATACGACAACAAATCAGAAGGCTATTCCAGGATAACGGTAACAGTTACAGGTGTGATCTTCAGTGAGAACATGCAGGGCACTTATAAATACACATTGGTGATCATAACTCGATTTTGCCAAAAATGTCAGATACCTACGACAGTTAGTCAGAAGAGGGACGGTATGAGTGTCCCAACATACGAGTTTTTTGAGATACGAGCCGTAGAGCGAGCGATTTTTGTTTTGAAATAAGAGCAAAATTTGAGATACGAGCTATTTAATGACACTTGCCTTACTCATTTCCGGAACATTCTGAAAGGGAGGAAGAAACAAACCTCCTTGGACATGTTATTTTTTTAAACGGCCTACAGGTGAAAGAGAGAAAAGCATGGCTAAAAAGGCAAAGACCAGTGAAGAAAATTAAGCGAAAGTAACACTTTATAAATTTAGTTTATTTCTTTACATTCTCTTTTATTATGCTTTTGTACAATATTTGTCATTTATAAATACATTTTTCTTATTCAAAAATACGTAACAAAAATAACTGGGGTGACGTTTTGGGGGCTGGAACAGATTAATGGCAATTTAATTAATTTCAATGGGGAAATTTGCTTTGAGATACGAGTAATTCGAAATACAAGCAAGGTTGCGGAACGAATTCAACTCGTATGTCGAGGTACCACTGTATTACATATTATTGTTATGATATTGTAGTACTGCTACTAATCTGGATTAACGCCAAGAATATGGAAATACAGAAATAACTCATTTACAGTTGGTTTGGTTGTTTACTAAACTTTCCACACGATGCATCCCGTAAGTGAGAATCATTATCGGCCCATGAATACATAACTATTCAATACTAATACCTACCGGCATTTATATCGTTATGGAATTCATTATCATAAACTTGTAAATACTGCGTCAACCAAAATTTTGGATTCTTTTTTTGCCATGCAGACGAAGTAAATAGCTGCTTCTATAGAAATTGAGTCGATAGGAAGTGGGTGAAATATCTGAAAAAAAAAAATTAAGATCATTTTATTACATACCTACGTCCACTTAGTCTGATCCACATTTTTTATATGCGCAGCTCTGCTTGATAACAACTTTACAATGTAAATTAAATAAATATTGTTCAATGGTTTTATTTTCATTACAGATGTCTCAGTCTGTAGTGCCCCTGATGTTCCGTGACTGGTGGGAAGATTTCGACAGGGAACGCCCTTCCCGTCTCTTGGACCAACACTTCGGTATCGGTCTCCGCAGGGATGATTTGCTGTCTTCTCTGAACAGTTTCCCAACCAGCTCCATCTTCAGAAACAACTATTTCAGACCATGGAGATCACACAACATTACCAGACAGGAATCTGCATCAACAATCAATATGGATAAGGACAAATTTGAAGTAAGTTCTTCATCATCACCCTTCTTGAGTTATTTAAGATGTATACCTAATAGAGTAATAGGCATGTCTACTAAAGTAGAAAAACACAACAAAAAAGAAATCAGATTATAGTATCCTCAAGTGATTTTTTTTAGTATTGAACTCACCTAATACCTCAGATCAGCGGCGGGTCCTCCTAAGGAGCGCCGATGTGGCGCACTGTCCTCAAAATTATTTCTTCATCTTATTCCAGTAAACATTTCTTCAAAAATACATAATATTCTTTAAACAACACTAAGTGTACATGAAAATATTTTTTATAGTTCTACCGCACCCCCAGTGGTTCCAACACACCAAACGTTTCTGCCCCGCTGGTCACTCAGTGATGGACGGGCTTTGAAAATAGAAAAGATAGTATCTAATCTAAAGGACGAATTCCTAATAAATATCCTTTAATTATTTCAGGTCATTTTGGATATTCAACAATTCGCTCCTAACGAAATCACTGTAAAAACTATTGATCAATGCATCATTGTGGAAGGAAAACACGAAGAGAAACAAGATGAACATGGCTACATTTCAAGACAGTTCACCAGGAGGTATATCCTTCCTCCAGGACACGATTCGACTGACGTAATCTCAAGTCTTTCTTCAGATGGAGTCCTCACCATCGTATCTCCAAAGAAATCCCTCCCACCACCAGGAACAGAGAGAGTCGTTCCTATTTCACAGATTGGTCCATCCAAATCCTCAACTCCATCCACACCTGCAGGCACTTCAATGTAATGATGTCCAAATTCATGACTCTTTTCTTTCAAAAAGAATATGTATTTTGCATTTTCAATACTAATTTTTATTCTTCATTTGTTAATGAAATATAATCTATTTTTAAAACGAAAAGGATATTCAAGTTACAATATTTTGTACTACAAAATGTATCCATTTAAAATTTTATAAATTTTTATGCGTTTGTGTTTAATATTATTAGATCGAACTATGACGCTTTACTGAGGAATCGAAATATTAATCAATTTAGGTTTATTTTTATACTTACAACATTTTTTTTAAAACGACGATGTTACCATTAAAATTATTTTTTATATATTTTATTGTTCTCATTTTACTCCCAAATGGCCATATACCTCGTTTTTTTTTAAAAAAAAATACACGACATCTCTATTTATCTTCTTAATCGAAATATTTTTATTATTTCGATATCTACTAGTGGAGAGTATGTAAATAAAGAATTATAATAAAAGCTCTTAAGATGGAATGTATTGTTTTTAACTAGTTTTACATCATACTTACATACCATCATGCCGCTTCCCTCGTGAGGTAGGCAGAAAGGATCGAGTGCAACTTACTACTATCCTTGAGTACACCTTTAGCTTTCGTCACTGTCATATAGCTCCTGATGCATGCTCCCCTCCCTATTCAGCGTGCTCAACATGTGTCTGTCCTGTATGAAGTTTGTCATTTCTCGAGTGTTTTAGTTTCTCGGGTCGCGAGAATTCTCGAGATGCATTTTCCGGGAATTCCCGAGAAATCAAATATTTTTCAAACTCAGATTTAACTAAGTCTAATCATGCCAGAATTCATGGAGAATTGTTGAAGTCTATTTTTGAACATACTGCATCATCTCTTTAACGAGATATAAAATGAATATCTTCTCTCTAAATTTGAAGAAAAGAAGCCCAGTAGTTCGCGGTAACGCCGTTGTTTGAATATACTACTGAGAAAAATAGGTGTTAACAAAAAATTTAAATATTCAGAATAGATGGCAAACGTCATCGCTGAATTTTCGATTTATTTGTTCTCCACAATGCTGTCATCTAAATAGTTATATGGTCGCACAAACACTTTAAGTGGTCGGTCACATTTAGTCGCCCAGTTAGTAATTCTTCATGCTCATTTCCGTATTTTTACAGTCTTTTATTTGAATTTTCTGTCACTCCTTTATATTAACCATTATAAATGTCTTAAAATTTTTGTAGTCAAACGTTTTTTTATATGGAATCAAATATAAAATTTAAAGTTGATTTACAATGAAGTCCCTGTCAATTTTGATTTTTTATAATTTTATTCCATAGATATTTCCAGTCATAGATATTTTTAGAAATTAAAGATTTGTTTTCTATGAATTTCAAACAAATGACGTGTGTGACATTTCTGGGTGACGTTTCGTCGGGTTGATTGTTTTGCTACTTCGTGACTTGGTTAGAAATATTATGAATAAATTAAGAAAACATACCGAGATTATTAAAATAATATAAACATTTTCAACACGAAACAGTAATTCCGCACCAGGAGGAAGTGTGGACCGAAAACTTTTACTTTTAGTCGGAAAATATGTACAACACATTATTACAATTAATTTGTTTCGTGTTTTTGAACAGTTTGTTTTATCGAGGTGTGTTTTAAAACCAGGAAAGATTATCTATCTACTAAATCATTGGAGCACATCATCAATAAATGTAACGTAACGTGCAATAATATTGCATAAAACTAACATAATTAACAATTGATTATACAAACATGCTGCCTCAATGAAGCCGCACCGCATAGGTTTAGTATTTTGCAATCTTTCGCGTCGTGTAAACGCAATTTAAGATATCATATTAAGTACTTAGCGACAAAAAAGTGAAGTAAATAAATACAGTTTAGAACAATTTTCGAACTTTATTAAACAACTAGATATAAACCTTATTAAACTTTATCGAAATGTTTATTGTTTGTGGTTAGGTGCTGCTAGTTATAATTTTGAAAAGTTCCTAATTTTGTCTTGAATTGTTCAGTTATGTATATTTTGAAGTAAATTATCTTTTAAACTATTGATTTAAGATGTTTAGAATAATTAAGAAACAATGGATGTCTTTCCATTTGATGTTTTGTGCCTTCTTGGGTTTAACAACCTTTCTCTTTGGATATTTCCCACTGAAATACCACGAGGGTTACGAAGGGAGCTGGGATGATTTGCCAACTGAAATTAATGGCCATCAGTAAGTAATAGTTGCTTATCATTCCATGTCTATAATTGTAATTAATAATTTGATAGATATAATTACTATAGATTAAAGAAGATTTATTGAATTTTGTGGAAAAGGTATTGTGTAAAAGGATTTTAAACTGCAAGGTGAGTATTTTGAATTTTTAAGTGAGAGTTCTGTAACATTGGAGCGCCCTGAAAAGAATAAGTCTTCCACTTTTTCTGTCAATTTTGAGTATCCTATAAAAGGGCCTTGAGGTGTTTAAAATAAATAGAGCTTTTACATCTTAAAATCAGCGATGAGGTATGCCACTCATCCTGAATGTATTAATTTTTTGTTGAAACAGAAGACAGCTTGTGTGTTTATAATAATATATTAGAAATACGCAAACTGTCTTCATATATTATAAAGCTTGTCTGTTTATTTCGCAACTCGTGGGATATACTGTGAATTACTCTTAGTAATAGTAGTAGAGTATTGTAACTCAAATACTACTGCTGACATACTCGTAATATATGCGTAAAAATTAACACAGCTGTATCTTGATGCTCAATTAGATCTTCAGTAGAATTCAAATCCATAATCTTTCCATCAATCTGAGATGCCGTAAGAATGTCATCCATCTTATTAATTTTCATAAAATTATTGTTTAGGTATTATTTGAGATTATTTATGCATGGAAGACTCCCTCCATAGCCGGATATCTCAAAAAGCAGAGAACTCTGAACTATCAGCGCTTCTAGGCAAAACTCATAATCTTGCTGGTGGGTTTTAGTGGGCAACTTGAAAAAATAGAAAGTCTCATAATTATGAGATTACATATCTAATTTCTATGAATTTAATGTAATTAAAATCAATTTTAGTATTATTTTTAAAACATTTATTTGTCTAAACTAATTTCAATACTTTTTTGATTTACAGAGTGGATGGTCAAAATTTATATGTTGGAAATCGTACCCGAGTTGTTTTGATGGTGATAGATGCCCTACGATATGATTTTGTGTCTAGTAAATACATGCCATACACAGCGGAGTTGATAAGAAAACGAAATGCGTGTCTTTACAGTGCCACGGCAGAACCTCCGACTGTTACCATGCCGAGAATAAAGGTAGGGGATGACTTACTTTTTTTTAGTTGAGGTGTTTTGTTTATTTTTTATTTATTGGATGGAATATATTGTGCACTATGACCTGTAAGATGTATTATCCTCCCCCTACTTCACTTGTCTGGTTAATGTCCAGTTAATGCAAAGCCTGTAGTCCCGAATATATTATGAAGCTAAGAATTTGCAGGGAATCTAGAGTCAGGAAGTTGAAGTGGTTTGGATATGTTGAGAAAATGACAAAGAGGGAGTGAGAATGAAAAATAATATGATAATCTGAAAACTATGTAATTTGACTTTGTGAGCTGCAGAATGAATAAGAATGTATGTATTTATGGAAATATGTCGGCTGTTTGTGGTTCCCTAGTAGTGTAATTGGTAGAGTTGTTAGTCGGAAATTGAATGATATAAGTTGAAGTCATACCTGGGGACGTAGACAAACCGCACTTAGCGATCGACTACTGGCGAACTTTTCGACAATCTACGTACAATGTACCGTAATTATGTGTTATTGTTGCGTTTATTGTCGAAAATTTGTTTGTAGTTGATCGCCAAGTACGGTTTGTCTAGGGGGGCTGATGGACTCCTGTATACTAATGTCCCTTCTTTTTTTAAACTCTGTGGTTAGTCGTATTTGATGAACCATATAGTGAACAAATAGATTAGAGTTCGTACAGATGACAATAATTTCCAATATGTCTATTTTACAAAAGTGACTGTAATTGAAATTAAAACATACAAATGGACTTCAATATTTATTAGCTATATAGATTAGTATGTTGATGTTCTCATGTGTGTAATGAAATGGAAATAAGTATGTAACACTCGATTACAACACTCTGTGGTGTGTACTGTTACTGTATGTACGTACATGTAATTATCGGGCAAAAGACATGCATAAGTAAATATTTCTCACTTTCATTTTACATTGTTTAAATCAGTAATAATAATAAAATAGTAATGCATACATATTAGATAGTAATTAAAGACATATTCATTAATTACACTCATGATAATTGTAAATAACATTATTTGTGCAATGTCATAAATTTATGTATTGGTCATGAAAGAACATATCGGGAGTTCTTTCGTCGTCATTGAAATACAGTAGGATCTTGATAACTTGAACCGTAATTGTTTGAGTACCTATCTTTATAATTCAAATAAAATGTCTAGTATCTTGAGATTATTTTGATAAGTTTTAGACTACTTTCTAGAATCATGTAAATAAATCATAAGTTTTTTGTGGTTAGAACCTCTGCAATTTTTTTTTTATTGATAATCTTATGAGCAAGAAACATTTTTTTACTCATAGTATAAACGGACTACTATTATTTATAGCTCAAAATTTTGTCGATCTTTTATGTGAATGTGAAAATAATGGAAGTAAGAGATGTATGTGAAAGCAAGACGATGTACTCCTAATCTTATAAAGTTTTTTAGTTGTGTACGCACATATAACCAGCATGTGTTGCACTTTAGAAAATTTGTATTTAATTACTTTTGTGCACATTTCACATTTGCAAATACCTTAAGTATGTAGTGGCAAACTATGAAATGCATCTCTAGAATATCAGAAGAAAGAATATAGTTGGAGGTCATCGACTTAAAATCCAATATGGCCAATTATTGAACAGCTGCTCACCGACTTATTTATTTTCATCCACATTAGTAACAGGAGAAATTAACAAGTTTATATATCTAGTTTTGAGTTATAAAGTTTACTTTTTCGTGTGAATAAAATTGTAATCACTCATCTAAATAATCACATAGAATTTATTTTTTAAAAATAAAGATATATCTGGGTTTGTTATAAAGCCAAATACATACAACCTTATACACCTTTCACACTAAGCTAAAACCTTGTGCCGTGAAAGGGGAGTTTGCCGGCACCTGGGATCGAACCACGGACCCCTTATGTATGATACACTACAAGATGGAATATTAAATATTATAGGATGGTGTGAATTGCTCAGTACCTCAAAAAAATTATTAAGTTAGATTCTCCTGTAGGGCAATGGATCAGATGATTATTTATTAATGTATATTTTCTTATTGATGATCACGTTTATGTTTTAATTTTAGTGAATGTATTTAGTTTAATGGGAGATTTAATCATTGTAGTATTGATTATTTGTTATTCTGACTGTATTGTTTTTTTCTTTTCTATTTAGTCCACGTATTGGAAACGAGAGAAAGCACAATGGAGAAGGACAGTAAACTTTTGGCGAGATGTCTTTGCAAGTTCTTTTTCTAATATTCTTTATCTTTTTTACCATTCGTTCACATATCAACACTGTCCATGAAGCAAATAAAACTCTTAATTTTCACATCTCTCTCTGTCTCTCTTTCCATATATTTTCACTGATTTAATTAAATTATAGAAGTAATTTTTAGATTTACTTTAGTTTAGTTTATTTTCTGTTGCTTCATGGACAGTAAGAAGTTTAGTGAAACTTCTTCATTTTGTTTCAATGTCAGTTTTTAGTTTATCTGACTATCTTTTGTCATTTACAAATATTTTTACAAAATGATTTTGGATTAGCATTGCATAACTTTGAAGAAGTTTTAGTGAAATGTAACATAACATCTATAAATATTTCTCAAATATTTTTTTATATTAGATTCTATGACTATCACAAGAAACTATGAAACAATCACTAAATAACATATTTTGGAATTTATTATTTAATTATTTATGTTATTTGGTTGAAAAAATATTATAATTTTTAATTGCTCGAGAGTTTGTGTATTCACGTAGTGAAAAAACATATCGAGAGAATTAATATGTAAAAACAACGCTGTTTATTTTTTACAAAAAACTTATTTATTATTTCACAAAGTACACAATACAATTATTCACAGTAAACAATTAGTTAATTTAAAAAAAAAAATTTAACTATATTTTATTTAATAATTTTAACTATAACATAATGTTGTTTCTATCTACCTTTCACTATATCACTCAATCTTTACAACTTCCTAAGAAAACGAAAGACGTCTCTCTTGAATAAGTCTATCAGTAGAATAAAACCTTCTATTTTTTTTTACTTTACTATCACATAGACTAATATACAAGTTTCTATTTTTAGGCAATGACAACGGGTAGCGTGTCCAACTTTATTGATGTGGCTTTGAATTTCGGCAGTTCTGCTGTTACAGAAGACAACTTCCTCAACCAAGCTCGTTTGAACAATAAGGAGATGGTGTTTTACGGAGATGACACTTGGCTAAGATTATTTCCAAATGTATTTAAGAGAAGTGAAGGAACGACATCATTCTACGTTTCTGATTATACAGAGGTATATATTGTTTATTATTATTAAACAAAAACATATTTAAGAGTTTTAATAATTCTAGTTTGTTTTTTATTTTTATATTTAGCTCAAAAGCTTTAAAAGTGACTTAACTTCCAAAACAGGCAGAACCAGACTTCTTTGTATATTTAAAAAAAATTAAGGATTGAAATAAGCCAGATGCAGAATTTGGACATTAAACTGTTGATAAAACACCTGACATATATTTTTATTCATTATCTCGTAGCACATTTCTTTCTTAGATGGATTTTTGAAAATGCTGTGTGTTTTAGGTGGATTTGAATGTAACCAGAAATCTTCCCCGAGAGCTTCCATCTGACCCCAAAGGTCCTGACTGGGATTTAATGGTACTGCATTACTTGGGCTTGGATCATATTGGACACTTGGAAGGTCCGGCCAGTCCTAAAGTCATCCCTAAGATGTTGGAGATGGACAAAATTGTCACACAAATTATGGAAGCATCTGCTAATTGGGTATGTTGATCTATAAAATTGTTTGGTCTGTCATGTAAATTTTTATCACAAGTAATTTTTCCTAAAAAAATTATTTGTAACAATTTTTTTCAGTGTAAGGCAATAAATACAGCCAACCTTGTATTCGATTTATTAGTATGTACTACATAAATATTCTATCTATTTTTACCATTACGACGTATTCCACTAATAGAGTAACTAATGGACTCACAGCATATAACAGTCCTAAAAAAATAGCTTGGGTGGCATGTCTTATCGTTGAATTGTGGATGTTACTGAATATTAATTTTGACTTTAATTTATTTGCAGAAAGATGAGACAGTCTTGATACTTTGTGGTGATCACGGAATGAAAGACTCTGGTAGTCACGGTGGAGCCACCTACAGTGAAATCACTGTACCTTTTCTCATTACACAGAGAAAGGGATGTTATGACAAGTAAGGAAATAATAGTATATGTTGAAATATGACTGAGTGAAAATCCCGTGTAGTTCCCATTAAATGACTTGCATGTTTATTACAAACAGTTGGTTCGCTGGCTACCAATTTGTGGGAGATGCCATAATGGGATAATAATAATAATAAAAAGCGGTTTGTTTTGCGTAGTGGCAGCTAAACAGCGCACAACCCACTCGGGATGGATGAATGAACTGAATAGAAAAAAGCTATCTCGCCGTCTCTTTTTCTTTTGCAATGAGATGGACAGACCAAATAAAATAGTAGACCATGACCCCTCAGTCTATAGAACAATTCACTGTGCGGCAGACAGAAAAGCATAACACAGAGTGATATATTTGTCAGGAGATTGTGATCCTCAGCTATAAGGAAATCTTTGAGAGTTTTTTTTCCCAAATATCACATTGGCATATTCAGCAAGTGGGGTAACCAATGGACTACCTGCATCCCCGATATTTTTCTATAAAAGGTTTTGAGAGTCCTAGAAAATACTTATTATTCCAATCATAGCTTTACTTGTGTTCTAGCAAGTTAAATACTTGCCATTTTTCCTTTTAACACAATCAAAGTGTATAATGCTTAGTAAATATTAACAATTTGCAGGTTTGATAAAGATGTTAACCAGATTGACATAGCGCCCACTATAAGCTATGTTCTTGGGGTACCCATACCCAGGGCAAGCACTGGACAAATTCTACCACAGGTATTTGTTACTGTCAATCCTTATTTCATTTTTTGTCTATTCTATTCTAAAATCTAATGAATAGCCTCGCCTTCATTTCTGTTTAGAAACTAAATTTATTGGCTAATGTTTAATTTATCACCTTTTTCAGGTTTTAGGTAATGGCAGTCAAGGTGATCTGTCTTCCAAGAGAGCTCTATACGCTTTGCACTACAATACTATTCTCAATATGGACGCACTCACCAAGATGCTAGGTGCAGATGAGACTTTGAAAAAAGGTTTGTTCATCTTTTATTGAAAAGGGTATGAATCTAAATCTAGTATTGTCTATTTTATAAGGTCACTTTAAATAAACAACTGAAATATTTTTTCAGAGTGTTACCACCAGTTCAGTTTGGCAGAGAAGAATTTCTTTGACTGGATGTCCACCAACCAGCCCACAGCCAAAAGAGCATCCTCCCTGTACCAGAGTGCCCTCAATAACATGTCTAAATATCTCATAAAGACCGTTGTGGAGTTTGATATGTTTGCCATTGTTTTTGGGATAGTCGTTCTATTTTTGGTGAGTTGAAAAAGCCTCATTAAATTATTTAAGACATATTTCATACTCCCTGTTAAGATATAAAGCCCACTAATCAAGAAACATTTAACGCAAGTCATAAAAGCTACCATTTTTTAGAGAATATTGTCAATGAACACCAAAAATGATCACTCAATCCAGCCTAGAGCCAATTTTTTACTTACAATGTTTTTCAAACACCTGCTTATTATGGGGCTTTGAAAACTGAAAAAAATTGCTAGACCTATTCTTCGACAAATACTCCACGGAGATATATACTTTCCATGGACTGTTTGTGTTGAGTTTTTTTTAATCTGTCCAAAATTCTTTTTTCCAGGTTTTTACTCTTCAAGTTCTAGTAATGATCATATCATATCAGCCAAAAATATTGGACAAATATTCTAACAGTTACTCTTCCATTAAAGGCCCAGTTATTGTGGGAAGAATCTTAGCCTTCCTATTTCTATATGTGGTTGGAATGATTCTATTTTTTCTCACATGTGGAATAACACAAACAGACAGTGCTCTGTGTAAGTTAAAACCAACCAATCTCCTGGCTTCTTCGGTAATTGTGTGCACAATAACATCAGTTTTGATGTTCCTATCGACTGCGACGAGACACATAAATGAAAAGAATGAACTAAAAAATCTAAATGTTATAGAGTTATTTTTAATTGTGGGGACAGTCGTGCAAGGTTTAACGTATGGAGGAACTAGTTTCATTGAGGAAGAACATCAAACTTGGTATTTCTTTTGGGTTACGGTTGAATTTTTAGTGTTGGTCTATACTGGAAGTGTTTTAGTGGAGTATTTTAGATTGAAAAGTGAGAATGCAACTGAGATACAAGATAAAGGTGCTCTGGAAGAAAAGATGTATAAAGCTGGAAGGTGGTTGCTTCCTCAGTGGGTCGGAATGATGTTACTTCATAGGTTTTTGAGGACTTTGAATCAGACTGGAGATAAATGGGCCTTCTTACCCGATACAGGAGACTGGCTGAATGAAGAGGAGAATAAAAATATTCTGTCCCCTCTGGCCATTTGTGGTAAGTTTTCCATCTTTGTCATATTATATATAAGTTATCAAAGGTGTACAATGTTTAAATTAAATCAGTTAGTGAATATGTATGCACTTACTATCCAATGAAATAAGTATTTTACCACACCCTAGATTTGATATATAAAACAATGATTTTTTTTCACATATTATGCTTTGACTCATTGCATGAGAGATAAGTGTTTTATAGTTTTAAATTGAAACTAATATTCTTTGTGTTATGTTTTCAGCCATTACGAGTATAGGACTAATTTGCATCAGCAATTTGGACAGAGCGAATAATCTATTAAAAATCAATACAATCATCACAATAGGGGCAACCCTATGCATATTCTTCTACAGGGTCACCACACTGTCAATAGAAGTGCCTTTTGCAATCCCACTGTTTAACGAAGTGTATATAGTGCGCCTGTTTTGGATATTGATACTTCTCATGATTCTGATAGAAGTTTGGAGTGCAAGACTCTATATTAGAAACCACCAAAATCCAGGAACTTCTAATAATAAATATAAAGATGTAAAATATACAAATACATCTTATTTAGGAGATAAAGATGATGTGTACGTGTCTCAAAATACTGTCAAATACAGAGAAACTAAGAGTCAATACTCCGAACATCCCGCATCGCAGTTGCTTTCTGTTCCTGATTCATCTGTTAGTGACGATAGTCTTGTTAAAATGCATATTATGATTTCACGCACAAATGTTTTTGTTAACATTATGATTCTCGTCTGTTCGTTACTTCTGAGGCCTCATAATTTGATTTTGGTACCGAGTATCTATGTAACCAGCAAGACAGTGAACAAGATCTTGGATCATAAGTTGGGCAGCAGACTGTTAAGATTAGATACGGCTAAAGATGGCTCCATGAGTAAAAATATATTCTGCAAGACATTCTTTCATATTTGGATTGGATCTGTGTTCTATTTTTATCAGGTATGTTAATTTAATCATTTTTTTGCCATTTTAATATTTCTAATATTCAGAATTAATTTGTACTTTTCATTATCTATCTTCTACATAAAATAATGCAGGGAATGTGCAAAACCATAAACTCTCACAGATTTTTTCAAATAAACATTTTTAATTTAATTCCTTACACCTTCCTCTAGTTTTCACATTTGTTTTAACATCTATTATCAGGTTCCACAAGCTTTTATATGTCTATGTCATAGAAGTTACCCACTAGAGATATATTCCTCAGTGTGTTGTAAAATCTAAGGTTTCAGAGACAAGACTTAAGGTTTCGTGTTCAATACTATTAAACATTGTTATACTAATAACAAGCTGATTTTCTAGAGTGTTTGTTCCTGTCGTAGGCTAGCATACATTTTTTTAAAAAAATAATTGTTTAAAACAATTGATGCATAAAAATGTTCCTTAATAATTTAAATTTTTTTGTGGTACAATAGCTAAAGGTTTGACTTCAATCTTGTTTGATTTGCAGGGTAATTCCAACAGTCTAGCCTCCATAGACCTAGGTTCAGGCTACATAGGTCTAGAGGATTACATTCCAGTACTGGTTGCTATACAGATGGGCATCCACACTTATGCTGGACCTCTGCTCTCAGGACTGTTCCTCTTTGCGGACTGTGTCAGGAGTAATAAAAACTATGATGAGTGAGTATGATAATTTATAATCAACTTTTAAATTGCTCTGTTTTAAGTTGTTTCATATTCACTGCATAATTATAAATAGGTATATATTGCAGAAGTAATTTAACTCATCATTTTCAGATATAAGCCAGTCTTAGGGATTAAGCTAGTCTAAAACATTAATATACCTGGTGAACTTTTGGCTGTGAAGTCAGCAAATAGTATTAATCTGAATCTTAGAATCGTCAAATTTATATATATTTGTAAACTGCAGGATTCTCATAGTTGATAATCTTACTGAGGGTTCTCAAAATTATATAACTAGTCACTTTTGTGTAATATTTGGTATCCTTGAGGCTAGGTGGTCCATCTTCAAGAGTCTAAATTTGTCATTTCTAAGATACTATATTAAATTCCATACTAAAATGATGTTGGATAAAACCTCCCTTATCTACCACAGTACCTGTTAAGCTACCCATGAATATGTCATCGTGTTCAATATTATACTAATTAATTTTGTTTGCATGTGTTTTTATTTTCATTTTTAGTTTCTTAGTTCACCTGAAAGAGTGTGTGTCTACAATTGCCGTGATCAGAATCTACCCACTTCTTGTGTACAGCATTATAGCCACGATACTCCGCTACCATCTATTTGTGTGGACTGTCATATCACCCAAACTCCTATATGACTTCACCCTGATGTATTTCATGCTCAGTTCTATTCTCACTATGATGATCTTGTGTTGGAGTGTTAATATGCAGGTCAGGCTACACACTCCTAGCAGAAGAGATATAAATGAAGACATTGCGGTACCAAAGAGTCTGTGATAGATATCTAATTCATTTTAGTTTTAACGAAAATCCCGTAAACGGTGTGTATTCATAAAACATAATGCATAGGGCTTTTAACATCTTGAGTTCATTGCAATGATTCAGTATACTGCTATCCATATTGAATATCTTACTTTTCATGTCACAAAGAGGACAATATGTATGTTTAGTACATGAAAGGATACCACAGTGGGAGGTGTCATGATGAAATATACAGGCAGATATTTTACTGTACAAACTCGCCATACATATTCCACCTGTGTAAATATTATGTAGGAGAGGATTTAATATCTTCAAATCAACAATGAAGTATACTGTCATTCATCCTGAATGTGTAATTTTATTTTTATGGTACGGAAAGGACAACCAGTATGTTATTATCATTGAAATAAAGAAGAAAGACGCTCATATAAATGATATATTGACTGATTTAAATTGTTCAAAGGATAAACAAAAGAAAATAATTGAGGAATTTCAGGAAATTTTAAAAATGATAGAATCCAAACTGGAGGATGCTCACAACACAAACAGCGTCCTACGCAGATCTTATGATGAAATTTATGAACAATTAGAAAAGCATAACAACGTAGAGAGAGTGGATAAGCCAAATAATTGCATGGAAAATCAAGTGAGTAGAGCAAATAAGACAGCATTTACAATGAAGAAGAATAGTGACATGAATATTGTAAAGAAGCAACCTACAGTAATGGTGATAGGTGATCAGTGTGCAAAGGGATTGGGAACTGAACTACATATGAGAGGTGTAGAAGATGTATGTTGTATAACAAAACCAGGGAGTAGAATCAAAAATATGTACAAAGACATACACTTATTCCTAGACACATGTAAAGTGAATGACAAGTTAATACTCATACTTGGTAATAATGAGGGAACTAATCAAATGAAACACGTTCTTGACATGATATGTTTAACTTGTGATAAGGCATTAAATAAAAATGTGTCTATTCTTATTACAACAAGATACTACAGTCATAACATTGATCATAATATGAAAATATTTAAGTATAATTGCAGTCTATATAACATGTGCAACATTTACAGAAATGTTAAACTAATTGATGTCAATGTCAGCCGACTCTCACTGGTGGATCAAGTACTGACAAATCTACAACCCTCGGTGAGTACAAATAATACAATCATTAATATACCATTGATCGACTTAACGAAGGCTGATGAAGAAGAAAAGGAAGTTTGTATAAAGGCCAGTTCTGCTCATAATCACTCACAATGTCAAAATAGAGATGTGAATTTTATCAACCACTGACAATGCTGTACGCTAATGCACGCAGCATTAGAAATAAATTGGACGAGTTTAGAATTTTAGATGAAAAATTTTCTCCTGATATATTAATTATGTGTGAGACTTGGCTTTTCTCAAATGAGATTGAATATTATAATATCCCTGGTTACTGTGGAATTTTCAACTGCAGAGATGCTGAAACAAGAGGAGGTGGAACTGCTATTTTTGTCAAACAAAATATGAAGTATAGAGTACTCTACAAAAATATTAAGTGTAACATGTTGATTGTTGAGATTGTTATTAGCAATAATACCAGACAAAAGATCGGTACATTTTATAGATCGCCAAAATTAGACCCAGTGGATGAATTCTTGGACGTGTTTGATGATTTTTTGTCTAGATACAATGGAATGCTGATTATAGGAGATGCAAATATAGATCTTTTGGAAAAGTGCAATACAAATTTTAAATACAAAACAATTATTTCCACAAACAACTTCAGAATAATCAATAAACTACAGGAGGATCATGCAACCAGAGTTACTGACTCATCAAGTACAGTAATAGATCATATTCTGGACAATAAGATTAGTAATAAGCATGAGATTGAATTGATTGATTGGGCCGGGTTTGATCACAGAGTGATAAAAATTCATGTTACAAGCTTGCCGAAGAAAAAGAATTGTATGCACTATAAAGAATTTAAGAAAGTTAAACAAAATTTATTCAGTGAAACTGTAAATGATTGTATTGAGAAAATGGTAAGTGTGAATATTGAAGACTTACAAGATATTATTAAAGTTGGAAAGGAGACTGCAACATCTATTTTAAAACATAGAATCAGAAAAAATAATGACTGGCTAACGCCTTATATTCTTAAGCTGATTGAAAGACGTAATAGACTTTACAAGATATTTAAAAAGAAACCTACTGAAATAAATAGGATTAATTTAAAAAAATGTAAAAATCTGGTTACTTCAAAAATTAAAAATGCTAAAAAAATACATATTAATAACAGAATTGACACCACAAATGGTGATAGTAGGAAACTTTGGAAAATTATTAATAATGTGATAAATAACACTGACAGCACTAAGAGTAAAGATATTATTAATGAACTGTGCATTGATAATGTAATATTGAAGGATTCACAGGATATTGCAAACTCGATGAATTTATATTTCCAATCAATCGGCAAAAAGTTATATGAAAAAATTGTGAATATAAATAGTGTCTCAAACATGATTGGTGCCTCCTCTGTTGAACCTACATCCATAAATACCATATTCTTATCACCTACTAATGAACAAGAGGTAATCAAGATTATTGAAGCATTTAAACCAAGTTATTCCGCTGGATTAGATGGCATTACATCGATCGACTTAAAGAATATTGTGATAAGTGTTGCCAAAGTGCTGACTTCAATTGTTAATGATATATTTGAAAAGGGTGAATTTCCCCAATGTCTTAAAACGGCACTAATAACTCCAGTTTTCAAAAGTGACTCCAGAGTGGAGTGTGGTAATTATAGACCAATTAGCATCCTGAGTTGCTTTAGCAAAGTCATTGAGAAACTTTTATATCGTAGAATAGTTGATTTCGTTGAAAAGAATTCTGGCTTTGACAAATGCCAATATGGCTTTCAAAGGGGAAGCGGGACAACTTCTGCAATAATTGATGCTCTGGAGCTTATCAATAATCAACTTGATAGCGGTAAATATGTTGTAGCTGTGTCCATCGATTTGTCAAAGGCTTTTGACACTGTTGAACATAAAGGATTAATTGAATGCTTACAGAGGATTGGTATTAGAGGAAATGCATGCAAATTACTGGAAAGTTATTTGAGTAATAGAAATGCAATTACAAAAAACGGTAACAAATTAAGTGAGTCATGTAATGTAGAGATTGGCGTTCCACAGGGTTCGATATTGGGACCTTTATTGTATTTATTATATATTGATGACATGAAATATTTAAACCTTAAAGGAAAATACTTTATATACGCTGATGACACCCTTCTTGTGTACAGCGCAAGTAATGAAAGAGAACTTGAATTAGAAATAAATAACGATCTCAAAACATATGTGACATGGTTAAAAAAGAAATTTCTTACAGTTAACGAAAAGAAAACAAATTATATTGTATTTAAAATGAAAAACAAGATTGATATTCAGCTAAATATAGTTATTAATGAAATTCCAATTGATAGAACTGACAACATTAAATACTTAGGATTAGATATTGACGAAAAGCTTGCTTGGATCTCGCATGTAAATAATAAAATTGACAAGTTATCCCCACTTATTGGTGTGATGAGGAGAAATGAATTATTCAACAAAAGAATAAAACATACTGTATATCATGCTTTTATTGTGCCACATATAACGTACGGATTGCTTGCCTGGTCGCAATGTAGTATGCAGGTTAGGAATTCAATGCAGAGAGTCATGAATAAGGTTTTAAAGAACATTCATGGATTAAGCAAATTAACTAGAACTGATGATTTATATAAGTTGACCAATGAGCTTAACTTAGAACAAATGATAAAATTGGAAAAAGTGAAATATCTTCATAAAGTTAAAAGTGGACTAACTAAGACTAATTTAAAAGTGACATTGAATAATGATATACATCAGTACAGAACAAGAGCAGCTTCTGACTTAAGAAACGAGTTGCCAAGAACTAATAGAAGAAGAAATGGCTTCAAATACACAGCTACATTGCTGTATAATGCAATATCAAAGGACATCAGAAGTTCAAAGAATATAAAACAGTACACTAAGAAAGTTAAGAATCTTATCAAGAATAATTTGATATAACCGTGTGATGTTAAATAATGTTTAATGATATTGATACCTACAATGCGGTGATGGTGAAGTGAATATGTACAATATAGTTATAGTGTGATATAGTGTTCTTAAATTTAATGTAATTTGTAACATAATGGCCTTCTGAAACCAGCAGATTCTACCTGCTGTTTGAGGGTTTCTTTTAAATAAATAAAATAAAAAAAATCTATGGAAATAAATTTGCTGGCTTCTCCATGGTTGGTGGATTTATATTAGAGTTATAGAGCGTCAACCAGAAATTGAATCAGATCAAGGGCATAGTCTAGTTTTTGAAGGAAAAAATCAGTGTAAGGAAAGCAGCTGCCCACTTAAATGTGTTTTTTCTCATACTTTAGAACTATTTTTGTCTAATGAAATTAAAAAAAAAAGTTTTTTCCGCTATATTGATTTTTATTGGGAGAGATTTTAGGATGTTTTCAATCTAAAAAAACATTTGTTTTAAATTTCATTGTGGAATTCCACTACCTAAACACTGACACATAGAATATATTTGTGTACTTTGATATTATTTTTGTATGCTGTAATGACTTTCGTATAAAATTTCCATACATGGTTGTTAAATCAATAAATATTTATTATGTGATGAGTATAATTTAGATAGTCTATGTAACATGTATTATCATTTCTGTGTGCCTTAAACTCATTTCATAAAATTGCCTAGTCTTAATTGTTAAAATGTAGATATAATATTTTGTTCTGGAGCATTGTTTCAATGGGGTGTAATTAATGTTCCATCGTTTTTAATGTTGCCTGCATTAAAAAATAAATAAAAAAAATTGCAGCATTGTTCAACCATGTACATTGTTATTAGTTAATATTAACATATTATTCTTCGTAGTATTGGTTTTAGTATTGCTGAATTAGTGGATAGTGTAGTAAAATACATAATTTCCAAACTTGAGTTATTCATTTGGCATCTACATTGTATATTTTCATATCTACCAATGTTTTTATACAAAAGTTTAGCTCTCACGGGCACATGAAATGTCTGTAACGAAAACTATAGTAAATTTATTTCATTAACTCAGAATTTTGGAATGGATAAGTTAATTTTAATGAACTTAGTGCACTTTTTATCACAAGACAGTACTTTTGCAATAAAGACTGTTTTGAATAATATGTAAGATACATATATGAATGACTTAAAATGTAGTGAATGACTTCTTATTACCGTACATTAGTGTAAACTTACACTAGTCAAGGGATTTAGCTATAATAAATAAGTAGAAGAAATATATAATTATAAGTGATAATTAATTTGGTTTATCAAAAATGTTGGCTTACGTGCATTCAAATGAATGATATTGGAGTCTGTTTTTATCTGCTTATACTGATTTCAATGTCAAATGAACACTTCAGGTTGGGTTATTCTTCATATTTTATAAAAAAATTATTAAGATTTAACAAGATAAATCAAATAACAAAACAAATGTGTTTTGAAATATAAATTTATCCTTTCATTCCCATATTCAACATAACAATTTTGTCTGACGATGTGAGCAAATGTTCTTAAAAGCCAGCTTGCGAATAATAAAGTGAAATAATTATAAAATATATTTTTATTCATTTTAATATATTATTTGAACTTTTTATTGTTCATAGTTCTATATGAATCACCACAAAATTTACTCAAATAAGATGTATACATTAATTATCATTTATTTTAATGTTTTTTGAGGCTGCTGTGTACCAGTCTAAAGTAGATCTCTTAAATAAATCAAAATATGTAATATAAATAATTTTCAATAGTATAAAACAAGAATGTTTGCTTATTTATTCTTGATAAGGAAAATACTTAAATATCATATATTTTTGATTGGTTTTCTATCAACGTGAATTCATTTTTATACTATTGCCATCACAATGTTACTCCGTGGAATATGGCAACACATTTAAAATAAATTATTATTTTACAATGAATTTGTTTTAATGCTATTTATGTTCATATTTTAAAAATTCAATTGAGTTTTATGAAACTTCATACATAGTCATATCATAATAGAATTCATATGAAAATACATAAACAGCAGGTTAATTTTGATAGTAAAATAAATATTTTTAATTTTGTATGAATTTAGAGGCTTACAGATAAATCATTCATAAGATTCAAAGATGTTGTCAATTTTGTTGAGAAGTTTTGTCAGGATTAAAAATTCTGTGATAGCTATGTAACAAATTGTATTAATATTATAATTTTTTATGATGTAATCAAATTAAATGTTACCAAATAAATTTATCGACAGATTTGTATGTTTGATTATTTTTATATCCCTTTTTGTTACTTACACAAGCAGAAAATACTCAAAAATGTTAAAGTCTATAAAAGATGTTTCATGCTGTGCATGCATCATTGCCCTCAACGCTCCTCTCGGGATCACAGGGCAGACACCAGCCTCCTCCATTCAGAGCGTCTCTGCACCAATTGCGTCACCTCTTTGCACATTCCCTGCGCTCTGATATCGTTGTCATAGGAACGGTAAATTGTGAAACGGACACCCAGGCCGACGGAAGAACAGTGCTCTTTTTGGCCAACTACCATTGGGCATTCTCAAAACATGTCACAGCCAGGACCATCGTCTCTCCTGTACTACGGAGATTACAGGTCTCTGCTGGGTGCGCCGGCGCATAGCATCATTTGTAACATGTTCATACCATTTGACATCCAAAATCCTTCTAAGACACTTGTTTTCAAAGCTTAGTATCTTGAGCCTTGATCAAGTGCCAAGACTCACAGCCATATAGAAGGATTGGGATGATGCACGCATTGACACACACACGCTGTGCGGGACAGAGGGTGTTTATCATAATGTGATCGTAAATGTAAGGGGATCCTACATTACACGTCTTATAGAAGCACCAATGAGTGCCTTTCAACTCAAAATTTCACCGTATACCAATAAGTTGAGTTAATAGCTTACAGAACTGGGCTATTGCTATGTAAATTTAAAATAAAACACCGTGTATAACAAGACTGCAATTTATTTATATTATGTATTCATGTAACACTAAATATTTTATTTTAATAAAATACATACTTATCACAATCAGTGTTATTTATTAAAGATTAGCAAATTTGATTCTGGCCAAGACCATAAGAAGTTATAATAATTGCGTGAAGGAAGCCAAGCCAGATATTCAAATTTTATACCTCTTTTATAAACACCACATAATGAGAGACAACCTATCTTGCCTTTTATTCCTTTATTACAATAAAAAAAAATTATACTTAACTAATTACTATATTTACAAAAAAAAAATATATGAAATAAACAAAATTATCATGTAAAACTTAAAGAGAAAAAATATGATATTGGAAATTTGTCAGAAGTTAATTTAAATATCGAGCGAAAAAGGTTATGCGTGAACCCAATCTTGTATCAAAGCTTATTTTATAGTTTATTCTTTACTTAAGTATAGAATAATTTGATTCAAGTGGGAATAAAATGCAATCGAAGGAAAACAAAATAAAATAGATATCATAGCCTATTTTCTCATATTTAAGATAACTTCTGAAGAGATATAACAACCATTGTTTGATGAGTTATTCGGAATGCTGAAATACACTTTAAATATGGGAAAAAATGTAAATAAATAAATGCTAGTCGTCAATGTTATAACTGTTGGACGCTCCTTGTTTCTTAGTTTTGGTTATTACAATGTTATGTTATGTTATGTTAGCTGATTACGAAAATGTCAACAAAACATCAGTCTTAATAGGAATATCTTGTGAGCAAATAAATACAAAACAAAGTTATTACTTACATATTAAACAAATTGTGTTATCAAATAATCCCAGAAAACAAAAACAATCCACCTAACTTTTTTTACTGTACACATTATACATATATATTTTTTCACCTATCCGACTCCCATTCTTTGCTATGGTATAAAAAAATAATAATTTAGATTCTTTCGTTAAATTTATAATATGCTGAGTAATTACTTTATTACAAAAATATATTATTAATATAATTATATAACTTCATTCTACCACCTCTATAATCTATACCATTAAAAACATAATAATGTTATATACCTTTTTATACCTGTTTGTTTATATTAACATTTCCACTAAATAAAAATAATTATGATGTAATATGCACTTGGCTACATTATGTGATGAAATATTGTAGCATTTAATGTGATCTAAAGATTCTATGGAATAATGATCTACAAAAGTTTGGGCAAGAAAAGCTGTTGAATGAATCAACAAAAAATGTTAAAGGAAGAGATTCGAACTCTAATCCATCGGCATGAAGTTCTAAATGTTGTCATTAGTCAAAATTCTACTTTGTTACAATAATCAGGCAATCTTTACAATCAAAACTAAATTTGAAAATTATTTTCAATATCCATGCTAACAATATTTGTCTATTCTTATTTCTTAACATTTTTATGAAGTGTGTTTAAAACAATCTTCAACGTTTATTAAGTGAGTCCACACTTGATGAAAAAATGTTTTAAACAAATGCTTTTTCTTTTTTCTTCCCATTGTAAATATAGAAAAAAAAAACTGAACTACTGTTAAGGTTTTTTTACATCAATACGGGCAATAAAAATGACAAAAAATATAATTTTTCACACTGTTCGTTCGATAAATGTGAATCTACATAATGAAAATCATTCATTCAAACTAAATTTCTTTCCACAAGTAAGTTATGAATGTTATTTAAAAGCTAGAGAGCATGTTAAAGAAACAATACGCCCAATTTTATTGTGAATAGCAACTAATTACAAAACAAAAAAATTTTCAATGCCAAATTTACTTTTTATCTAAAAATTTTCTATGATTACTAATTAAATTAATTATTAATGATTGTAGGGTAACAGTATACAAGATTTATTGTGACACTGATCACTCGCTGACAAATTGATAAATCTGTAAAAACAATGAAGATTCGTTAAATTATTATCTTTTTAGATATTCCAAAATATAAATCAATTCTTTTAAAATAAGATGCCAAAACTCTAATCATATTTTTTTTTGTTTTACAATGGTAACGTATAATTTATAGTTTTACAATTTTTATTATTTTCATACAGCTGTGTGTAATTTTGTAATGGCTGACAGCTTAGTTCCTCGTGTTACTAGAGCTGTGTTATTGATGTCACAAAAGGAGGTGGGTATAGTGATGATAAGTCGTGGAACTGTTATTATTGAAACAGCTTATATTTGTAAACTACGTAGCTTATCACTCCGATTGCTACAGAAAACATTGTAACTCCCCAGAATATAATCTGAAACAATAAATCATTTTAGTTAATGTTATATTGTCAACCAGCGGTAAGTGGTGGAGCTTTATGTTGAAGTACTAAAAATAAATAACTTTTTACATCTAGTACTTCCATGGTGAATTTATTAATCGCATTAAAAAGTTACCATTGAAGTACTGGATATAAACGTGTTTTGTTTATAATAGAATAATCATTGTTAAAATCATCACAAAAAACATACAACACACGGTTTTACGAAAAAAATATATGATCTTGTCATGTACTCATTCCATTTAAATTTTTCCTAAATATTTTTTTACGATTACTTCTTAACAGAATTCATTTAGTTTTCAACCCTATTAATACTTACATCCTTCTCTCTCAAATGAGTATCTAAATAATATATACAAATAAATACTTTCAGATTGACTGGAAGAAATTGTTAAAGTGATAAGCCTTATATTAGTAAAAAAATCATTTATTTACCTTCTTTTTTCTGGATGAAGAGTCATCTTTAGGTTTAGAAGTCTTCTTATCATCTGATGGTTTGCTACTGCCTCCCAACATCTTCTTGGCTAGATCCCTCTCCTTCTGTCCATCCTTCTTCTCTCTGTCTTCCAGTTTGTGAAGCTCTGCTCTGATGGACTTCTCATCAGGAGACAAAGCTAAAGCAGCTCTCACAGCCTTCAAGGCACCATCTACATCATTCATGTGACCTAGGATCTAAAATACGACCTCATATTGAAATAATTATACAAGATCTTTGGACACATGTCCATCATTAGTGTCAAATTCTCTACAACTCAAAATTTAATTTGTCAGTTGACCTGCTTATCAAATTCAATATTTTGTCCTAATTATATTGTACTGGCAGGCATCTTAAAAAGATTTGGTTATTTAATCAATTAATGATTTATTAAAAAGATTGAATGATGGACTCCACTCACCCTCCCTTTTCTGAAGAGTGCCTTAACATTTTCTGGTTCACAACTGAGTACAGTCTCCACACTCTGTAGAGCTGCATGGTAACTACTCAACTTCATCTGAGCTGCAGCCATATTATTGTACACCTTAATTCTATCTGTCAGCAATGAAAACAGCTCATTTGATGTCGGCTGGAAAAATGTAGTAAAAATTGTCAACACATTATTTTTAAGATGAATTTACTTTAAGGGTTTTTCAACACTTTCCCCTAGGAGCTAATAGCAGATCAGCTAAAATTCAAAAGATTTTTTTAATAGAGAGGGTGTGAGAAAGCATGGATGTCTGAGAACAACATGGCTTGATAACTTGGATCAAATTCTCAAGAACCGCCATGTGCTGAGTAGAAATCTGTATATGTGTGTATGAGAAATTGTATGAATGTAGAGGGAGCAAAAGAAGTATGTTAGGATATGTCTATATATGGTGTTCTACCCTCTCTGTCAACCTCGCTTGAGACCCGGTGTGAGGGAATAGATAGACAGACAGAACTTTCATAAAGTTACCGTCAATAAAATCTGATATATATTGACAATTTTGATCAATGATCTTGTATTTTGAAAGTATTTCACCATTCACTGTATTCGTAAGAAACATCTTGAAAGATTACATAACAATTGTAAACTACTAACCTCCAAACCTCCTTCAGGAGTAGGGTCTGTAATGCCTCCTTTAGTCTCATCTAGATACTCTATAGCTCTCCTGTAACACTGGATGGCCAGGGCAGGCTCCTGCATACTGTACCACCAGTTACCTCTCTCCCTCTTTTTGTTTCTGAAATACAATTTTTAAAAAAAGTTAAGAAAGATAAGGTTAACATATAATAAAAAAATAGTACCGTTCATCCTATCACAAGGTTTCTGACAGCCTGGACCACCTTTTTTCATAATTTGCAGTTTCTATGACAATGACATTAGAACCCCAAGAATGTTAAGAGAAGAGATGACTTGATCGGTGCAGAATCACTCTAAATGGAGAGTGTGCTGCTGGGAAGAGTGTTGAAGGGTGAATTTAATATGACGTAACATACCCAATAACCTGTCTCTGCTGTATAGAGAGGGTTTCCAGTTCAGGTTCTGGCTGTGAGCTGATGAGCTCAACAGTATACAACAGATGTGCATTGGGTGGTATTGAGGGAGCCTTTCCAATTTCTCCAAATCCAAACCTTGGAGATATCTGCAACTCTGATATCTCACCATCATGCATTAATGGCAGAGCCAAATCTATTCCTTGGATAACCTGAAAATAAATAGAAGAAGCAATTCAATTATATTCTTTGATCCTTAGATTTCTTGCCTGAAGGAGAACCACCATCTACCTGGATACTGCAGAAGTCTGGGGACTTCGATTTATCGAAAATTATACACCCAACAAATCTCGTCCACACCCAAGGTGCCATAGTAGCCTGATGGTCTGGCAGGTCAGCTTAAGAGAAAAACCAATCATATTTGTTTATAGTTGTTTCTTTAATTTTCATCAAATTAAAGCAAACCTTCAGATATTATTAAAAAGAGTCTTAGCCTATGCTGACTATTATTTAATTAATGGAATTTACACAGCTGATAGCCAACTTCCCTGTCATCTATGGTAGGGTGTCATTCAGAGGCGGCTGGCAGTGTGTATTTACGGGGGTTCGATAAAATAAAAATACCTACCTTATTTCTTATAAAAAAAGTTTGTTTCTCTTCTCTATACCATTAGTAAACACTTCAGTTACTAAGCAGTTCAAATCTGGTGTTGTCTGTGAGAACAACTTTCAATACTCAATACAGATAGGGCATATAATACCTATATTTTATTCTATATTCATAGTATTTCTTTAAAACGATTTTCTTTTTAAATAAAAAAAAAATACTTTTCTGGCCTGTCTTTGAAATTATAAACATAACTAATATGTATTTTCAGTAGAGCATCCGACAAAGAATTTGTGTCTCACTCTTTTCGAGTGTCCTGTAAAAGGTGTTTGGAAAAAATAAACACATTTTGCATCTTAAATTCAGCAATGAGGTTGCCACCAATTCTGAATGTCTTATTTTTTTGTTGTCACGGAGAGGATAGCTTGCATGTTTTTTACATGCAGGTGGCCTGGTGGCCTGCTAGCTACTTCACTTGCGGGATATGCTGTGATGGTATAGTAGTAGCTTTTCTCAACCCTTTATAAAACGATCAAAACGTTGTGCATTGCACCAAGAGTTCCATACATTATTGATGTTTCTGATACAATTTTAGAAGCATAAGTTTTGTATGAAGAAATTCAAACTGTATGGAGAGTTAGGAGCAATTCTGTGAATCGCACACGTTAGTTCGCGTGACATCCGTACTAAATATTCTAACGAACATTGGCGCTGTAAGTTGTAAAGCAATAGTGTAAGTACGCGGTGGCCGATGACAGTTTTGTTCATATAGCTATTTGTTGTATGAATGAAATAAGTTTTGATTTTTTTTTGTAATTGTTATAGTTACTCTTTGAAAATGGGGGTGCGGCCGCTCTGCCGCGCAATATGATAGAGCCGCCTCTGGTGTCATTATGTTCTCTATTTACAGAATTGATTATTGCGGAAAGATGTCAGTTTAAGAATTCATACATGGCCCATTTTATATACCTAATTTAAATTAGAGAGATTCATACAAAGTACTTAAGAAACAAAGAGTTTTTAAAACGACTCGTTGTTCTAACTACATAGAAGTAATAAATTACAGCATTTGGCTTCAGTAAACAAGGGAACATGTTATGCAGTAAATATATTCAAAGTATTAAACATAAAATATTATTATATATTCAGTGTTGTGAATGTTATGTAAGGTGAATGACTAATTAGAATACATTATATACATCAAATAATCTTTCTATATATAAGAGGAAAACTACATTATGTTAAAAAAACCATGGATGATGTCTATTGTTGTGAATGATTCATATTCTGCATTGACATCATTTTTTATCCTTATATATGACAAATACTCATTGGACCGAACACAGGACCAATGAGTCCATCCTCAGGGAGCTAAACATTTCGGCGCGACTCTCAACAATTTGCAGACAGCGCGTTTTACGATATTTCGGGCACATTGCAAGAAGAGAGCATGACAACCTGGAAAAAGTAATTATGACTGGGGTTGTAGAAGGGATGAGGGGAAGGGGCAGAGTGCCAATAAGATGGAGCGACCCAATTAAGGAGGCCACACAGAACTCACTTTACGGGGCCTTACACATGGCGGAGGATCGCTCAACATGGAAACAGATGGTTTACAGAACGAGGCATGATGGTCACGATCCTCAGGATTGAGGGACCGACAGAGATGATATGACAAAATATGCGTTTTCAACATAGGTGAAAATCACCAGGTGGGTATAATAGCTACTGTTACATCATCAGAAAGGGTATAATGAGGATACAATACTATGGTTATGTCACCAGAAAGGGTATAACGAAGACTAAAATATTATATTGGAAGAGAGTGATAATGTCTTGAGACTTTGACAAGCTGCATCTAAAATTATTAGAATTTTGAGTTGTTGTCTAATAAAACTGGATGAGCGATATGTTGGTTCAGTTAAAAATGAACATAGTACAGTTTTCCTCCTATACACAGAAGTTAAACCATCACAATAAACTAGTTATGTACATATTCATATAATAATTATGTAACCACAACACACACTAAGGGGACGTAGTAAAATCATAATTTCATCATTTATATAAAATAATATACAATCAATGACATATTTTTTTAATTTAATGTGATGATTACGAAAAGAGGAAAAATAGGCAAATAAATAAAATAAATATCAACCATCACAATATTGTGTGCATATAAAGATATTGCCTATACCTACAAGAAAAATAATTTGATGCACAAGGTTAATTATATGTTTATATTTGAACAGAAATTGGAATAAATAAAATAAAGATATTTATAAGACGTAAAAAAGTTCATCAGATCACTATTAACAAATCTGCACTTTAGAATATGAATGAGACAAATAGGCTTAGTAACACGAAATTCAAATGATCACAAGCAAAGTTAAATATTGCTTGACAAGATATGAAATTGAGGTTCAAATCCTCTCATTCTACACCTACTCCACTTTGCAACACAAGCATATTGCTTACTATGAGATAGTATTCAGAGTGACAATCAATGTTATACTGTCAACAGCCTCATATAGAATAAAAAGTATAATTGCTGTTAGTCAAATTATATATATTCAATAGAAATCAAACATAATAGTTCAAAACAAGAATCGATAGAGTTGACAAATGTATTATGAATTAAATGCTTGTGAAGCAGTCCAAGTTGCTTTGTAAGCATTGGGACATCTTTCTTGTTTCCTTGCAAAGAGAGTTTGCATAATCTGCTGATTGGGAAAAAGAAGCGTATGCCGAGTAATTTCATATTATTATTCGACAAGTTTGACAAGATAAGATACCGAGGTTAAAATTCATTCACTTTCATCCTACTCCACTTCATATCACAAGCATATTATTTACCACAAGATGTCATATCACAAGCATATTATTTACCATAATAGTTCAAAACAAGAATCGATGGAGTTGACAAATATATTATGAATTAAATGCTTGTGAAGCAGTCCAAGTTGCTTTGTAAGCATTGGGACATCTTTCTTGTTTCCTTGCAAAGAGAGTTTGCATAATCTGCTGATTGGGAAAAAGAAGCGTATGCCGAGTAATTTCATATTATTATTCGACAAGTTTGACAAGATAAGATACCGAGGTTAAAATTCATTCACTTTCATCCTACTCCACTTCATATCACAAGCATATTATTTACCACAAGATGTCTGAGTGTGTGTTTGAGGTAATTATAAAACTCAGATACCTATACCAAATAAACATAAGAATTCTTTTCTTTCCAATGACTTACATCTCCATCTCCCAGTTGTACTTCTATATCATCTTCCTTCTCCACAACTTGTCCATTCTGTTTTAATTTTCCTTCATATCTAATTCTGCATAGATCATTTCTTTGTGGTCTCACATCTGGATCACCTTCTTTTATGATCTACAAATTAAAATACAGTGTTAGTCAAATTCAAAATATTTTGTATTAAATAGTAGCACTTTAACATAGTGCAACATCAGTAGATCAGATCATCCAGACAGAAAGAAAAGAAAAAAATACATTACACTGTTACCTTTTTCATCAGATGTCCACTACCCAACACGTCAAGCCACTCATCCTCTTCTGCGTTGCTTTCTTTGAGAGTGATGTCCTCATCTGGCATATCATTCACGACTCCAAGATCTTCGAAGGAGCTGCTTGAAGACTTGTCCACTCCGGATTTTGATTCGCTCATCGTGATAGTATTAAACGCAATTTGGAATGTATCAAATTATGACAATTAAATTAATCAAACACTACAAAACCTCCTTGAAATGCGTGTCAGTGCTAGGTTAACACGCACTTTGTGATTACTCACTGGAATAAATCAAGGATTGTTGATAATGAGTTCAGAAAATTTAAATAGGTAAATTAAAATACAGGTCCAAAACTCCTCGAGCCGAATCCCTGAGAAATCCGGAAAACTCGCAACCCGGTGGAGAGAATTCGAGCCAGAGAGGACAATGTCAAAATGTCATTTTCATTAAGTGCACTTAAATTTAACTACCACAAATTTAGTCAAGTTTTTCCGCAAGTAAAATAATAAAAAATAAATTATTCGCAATGGAAAGCTTATCTTTGTATTGGTATCTGATGAAGCTAGCTCCTTAAGCACACAATTAACTATAACATAAATTTAACTATTTAAGTATTTTTCTTCGATTCAATTACGCGGGGTAAATCGCAGATTAATTTAAGGCAGGCTATCAACTACCAATAATCCTAAATCACTCGCAAACGAGTGGATGGCCTTGAGACGAATAGAATAGATCCGATGAAACCACTTAATAGAAAATATGATGTAAGAATTGGTGAATAAACCATGGGCAAATTTGTAAATATCGAAACACCATTCCTGCTTCCCATAATATTATTACACTCTATGCTGCTTCCTAATTAGAGCTTGTAGTTTACTGCGTTGGGAAAATTACTTGTCGAGTATTATTTTCAAAGATAGAGTTTCTATAAACATGATTTTTTTATTTGCCTGGGATTGTATTTCATTAAAAAAAGTAGTATCTACGTACCGATCATGTCAAATTATTTCATTATGAGTTTAAAGGCAAATCACCTAATGCAGAATAAGTCGTGATTTTTTTGGGCACGTTAAATTTAGTTATTTCAGTAGAGTCTACTTAGTATGGTTAAAGAAACTGTGCTTTTTATGAGATGGTCTATGGTTCTCAAGGTCAAAAATCACTGTAACTAGAATCCAACTGAACAATACATTGTAGTTGGGTATATCTTTGGTAGGTGGTATGTATTTAAAATTGTACTATTTATATCTTATTATAAAAAAAAACTTCTATTGAAGAGTTTTCTAGCATAAAACTTCAAATTAAGATTTACCTTTCTACCTTTCTAAAATTCCACCTCTAAATAAAGATTAATAAAAGTTTCTTTAAATTTTTACTCTGTCAAAATCAAAAGTATTATGGGTAATGTCAGACATTGCGATTCTCGATATATTAATTTAATTGTGAAGAAGTGTTATTATGCAGTTGATAATTTAATAAATTTTGTGATAAAATTATCGTAAATTCTACTATTTTTACATTTTTTTTCTTGTCTATGAACAAAACTGTCATTACAATTGTCAAACAGTCGTGGGCCGTGTGATAGGTTGTGTTGTAAATTCATTTTGAATTAAAATGCAAAAATATGAGAAGCTCGAAAAAATTGGCGAAGGAACTTACGGTACAGTGTTCAAGGCGAAAAATAGGGAGACACACGAGATAGTGGCGTTGAAGAGGGTTAGGTTAGATGATGATGATGAGGGTGTTCCATCTTCAGCTCTCAGAGAGATCTGTCTTCTTAAAGAACTAAAACATAAAAATATTGTGAGACTATATGACGTGTTGCACAGTGATAAGAAGCTTACACTTGTATTTGAACACTGTGACCAGGATCTTAAAAAATACTTTGACAGTTTAAATTGTGAGATAGATTCAGAAGTAGTTCAGTCCTTTATGTACCAACTGTTGAGAGGATTGGCTTTCTGTCACAGTCACAATGTCTTACATCGAGATTTGAAACCACAAAACTTACTTATAAATAAGAATGGAGAGTTGAAGTTGGCAGATTTTGGTTTAGCGCGTGCCTTTGGTATTCCTGTGAAATGTTATTCCGCTGAAGTGGTTACACTCTGGTACCGACCCCCTGATGTTTTGTTTGGAGCCAAGTTGTACACCACCAGTATAGATATGTGGTCCTCGGGATGCATCTTTGCAGAACTGGCAAATGCGGGGCGACCACTCTTCCCTGGATCTGATGTGGATGATCAATTGAAAAGAATATTCAAACTATTAGGTGATTATCCATTTAAGATTTTTTTTTAGATAAAATGAACTTATCAGAACGTCAATAATTTTGGATTATTTTTATGTAGTTACGTCGTATTTCACCTGATGTTTTAAGCACAAAATTTATAATTTTCATTTTTAGTATGCGTTCGACATATCACAAGTATATATTGTACTCTCCACTGCATATCGTCACATTCTTTTTTTATGTATGCTACGTACTTTGTTATGTGTATGATGATGTGCAAGAAGAATATAATAAATAAATAAATTTTTACGTTTGGCTGATTTGTAGATTTAGTTATGGTTGGTCTGGTGTTATTTTATGCTGCAGCATTGTGTACGAAAAATGCAAATAACTAATTTTGTCCTCATAAAATCGACTAAATTTCATCAGACTATAATTTTTCCCGTGAAAAACTATATAATAACGTGAATATAAGTTGAAAATTCATGAATTTAATTTGAATGCGTTCTTCTCACCTGAAATGTTACCGGATTTGAGATTAGCAATTTTATGTATTGAAAAGAATAATTAATTGTGTTAGGATGAATAAAGTTTATTGAAAATAAAAGATTGTGTGAGAAAATAATTTTTACACTCGGGTGTTTGAATGCTTTCACCCGCTCATAATGTGCTACATAATTCAAACATAAGTTCTAACACATCACAACAACATGCAGTTTCATGCAAATGATTCTGCAATGCAGAAAATTCATTTAACAATTCTGTTTTATTTCCAGGCACCCCCACAGAAGACACTTGGTCGGGCATAACACAATTGCCAGACTACAAACCTTTCCCCATCTACCATCCTAGTATGAGCTTCTCGCAGGTAGTGCCCAAACTGTCAGCTCGAGGCAGAGATCTTTTGCAGCACCTTTTAGTGTGTAATCCTATTCATCGCATATCAGCCGAAGAAGCCATGCAACACGCCTACTTTATAGATTTGAATCCGGCTCTAAAGAATGACAGATCTTAATAGTGTTTGTTTTTTGTATTTTTATATGACGACCATAATATAATATGTACTAAATAACTATTTAAGTGTATTAGTTATGTTATCATTATTTTATTTATTTCATAGAGATATTGATGGTGTTGTGTTAAGTACAATTGTGCCATATGTTATCTCGAATGAACATTTGACAAAAGAATGTATCTGTGAGTTAGATTAGAAAAAAATAATCAATTAGAAAACAAATCTTTTCTGTGGATCATAGACTTGTAAATACTTCATAAATGTAAACATATTAAACATGAATTACTTGGGATAAAATTTCAAATCCTAGTCAAAATCATTATTTTGAAGTTTTACAATGTTCGTGAAAATTTCTTCCTGTAGATTAATTATTATTCTCGTTTGATGGATTGCTGTTTTTGTTTGTTTATTTATTTATTTAGATGGCATGTAAATAAAAATTGGTACTGGGATGTGTCTTGGGAATATGCAATATTAGGTTAATAGTAAATGCTGACATAAGAACATGCTATACGGTTTTATTATTTAACTAAATTAATATATTCAATGTTATTTTCACAATGAACCAGTGTTTTAGGTTACATATGTAAATTTCAAACATGTAACTATCCTATAAGACTTGGAGGAAACAGCTTCACCTTATTGTGTAATGCCTCAAAGGTACCCACAACCCACTCTTTTTGGGAGGTATGCTTTATCAAATAGATCTACTTTTTTAAAATTCCATTTCATAAATCACAATTATGGCTTAATGAGTGGCAAAACTAACTTTAAGTTAATTGGAAAGATTCAAAGGACGGAATGTTGAATAGAATGTACTATTATTATTATTTGTCACCTGCTCGTAACTCGCATTTTTTTAGCTTATAAATCTAGAATAAATTATTGATCTCATTTGTAACTATGTAAAGTATTTATTAGTTGCAGACAAGCAAAACTTCTGGATAACTCTGTCCACACTAAACAAACGAATGGTGCGAACAAATGTTCTGTCCCTCATAAAGCAAAGAGGACAAACCATCATTTGCACCATTTGTTTGCTCAGTGTGGATACATCTTATCTAAATGATCACAAAACACTTATTACGGGTAGATTGCCAGAATAAAAATGTATTACTTTCAATATGTTGACATTACTGCATGTTTGTAGGGTGACATGGTTAGAATTTTTGAAAATATAAAGTTTAAAAAATTGTTTTGTAAATTAAAATTTGGTCATTAGACAAAAGACAGGTTTGTAATAACAGGCAAACTGTGACATAACATTATTTCTTCTTATAATCAAGTTTGTATTAATGTGGTTAATATTGTTATATCTATTGAAAGTACACACATTTTATAGTATATTTATGTGTTTTCTTATTATTCCAATCCTACATCACCTAAGTCAAAACTCCAGTATCCATTAATTTGCCGCATTACCTTCAGCAAGTTTTCGAGTGTAGTGTGTGAGTAGATATATGTAAAACATTTTACATCTTCAAACAGCAATAAGTTATGCAATCTACTCTGAATGTCAGTATTTTTTATTGGACCATATAGGATAAACTTTTGCCTTCATCACAAACAGTTGGATACTCAACTTATAGAAGATAAGGCCGTAGAATAAATACAGAGAAGATTGATATTTGAGTAATTCCATTTCCACGTAAATAAATAAATAAAATAATCTTTATTGTACATTTTTAAAAGTGGTACAAATGGCGGATTCATTGCCTGCAGGCAATTTCTGACAACCAGCCACATAGTTTACAGCTGACAGATATTATATTCATGACTAAACTTATACATAGTCAATATGAAAAAGATTAGTCAGAGGCATTGAAATGAAAGTTGTTATCACATCAGTAGTACAGTACATTTATTTTAACTTTTCAATATTTGCAGTATCATAATAAGTAATAAATTATCATAGCCAGATTAATGAACAACTTACAAAACAATAATATAAATAAAAACTGTTACAAAACAAAACTTCATAGTTCCATCGTTATTATAATCTGCAGAGTTTGGTACACAATAATAATATAGGAAGGTATCAGACAATCAATAAAGAGGACAGGATAACAAACACTTTTTATTTTATTTTAACTTGATCTAGAATATTACACATTAGATCGCACTTTTTACACTAGATATCTAAATCGTACCCTCGGAACAGGTTGCTAACTTTTCTCCAATGTTTTATTTATGTATTTAAAAATTAACATCAAATTTATTATTTGTTTTACATGTTTGTTCACTATTACAAAATGTGACTAATATAGTACTAAAAGTATTTTAAATATAACTTTAGTATGTCCATTTATATTATTTATATATTCTCTTAGAACTGGTCATTTTATTAACGATTACAAAGTTTTTATAACGATCAAACAACATACATCATTATTAGTGGAGAGAAAATGTGCACAGATATGGAACTCAGTATCCCAGTGTCATGGTTCTTCTCTCTCCGGGGCTCCCCACAGTTGTACTCTATTGTACAGTAGTTACACTGCAGGTATGAGAATCTAAGGGCTCTGGGCTCCGTACTGTACTGTATAGGTATATATATTTATTACTGTAGAATACAAACTAACAGGTGTAAGTAATATATATATTATTATATATTATGTAAAATGAGATTTACACTGTGTCAACTATTGAATAGGTTTAGAACATACCACAAAGACTCAGAGATTTAAGATAGACAATTTGTAGTTTGCGTAATATATTATTAATCATATTATATAGACGTACAATATGTTTATGTATTTACATTATAAAATGATAAAATAAAGCTTAGACATTTGATGCAGTTATTAATATTATAATTAACTAGTTCTTTGATGAATAATAACATTATTGCAATAATAATAATGTAAAAACAACACTGGAAATCAATACAAGTTAAAATAATAACAATATAAAAATATTTGCCATACAACAAAAGGATAATAATTAGCTCTCGTATAATTATATTTAATAAGAAATTGTGCAGAATGTGCTGGAGGTTTGTGCGAATTATAATAACCATAATAATGTTGTAATCATTTATACAATAATAATAATAATAAAAAGTGAATATAAAGTATCCTTCGGTATACAATGGAAACCCAATCACTCAACCATACCAAACATCTCCCTTACAGCCAGTCTCATGCAAATATTATACATATATTGTCACACATGCACACAGTACAATCATATACATGCACATTCACACCCTATATGCTGACAGAACACTTAGAGTTACTCTAACAACTATCAAGTATCAATAATACAATTGCCCATTTCAATATTTATTCACTTTTCAACATAAAAATATACCTTTCCACACAAACACTCAATTACAATATATGGAAACTCTACTCTCCCTTTCAATTCTGTCACTTAAACAAACAGACAAACACAAAATATTGAATAAAGCGTAATATTATGCATTGATTGATTTCCTTTGTACACCGACGACATTCAACACAATAAACAAACTGTTTGAAATTTATGCAACAATATGTTTCTTAAAAAGAAAATAACATCTCCACAGTATGACAATACAATTATACAAACACAAATTATATAAAAGTATATATACGTTATAGATATATACTTAAAAAGTTTTTAATTCTAAATATTGGTCAGCTCTCATGCATTCATTCACAATGTACTAAAACAAAATATGTTAGGTATTTCCAAAATAAATAATAAATTAAAACTCGCTGCAGACATATAATTATGACTTTCATATAAAAACAAATTCTAACCAGAGAGAGGATTGAGAGAGATTCAAAATGAATACGAGACATGACTATTATATGGCCAAAATAATAGATATTGTAGAAAAATATTAATTAATCATTCAATTGTTCACTTTTTAAATGCCTTAAAATATTTTCAGTTCTCAAGTAAATCCTAATTATATAAATTAATAATAAGAAAAAAGAGAAACATAGCACAGACCAAAATAAATACATTGCATCCAGTCAGTTTTACAATGATGACTCTCTTATTTATTATATATTATAAATATGATGAATAGATAGATCCCTACAACTCCCTTCATATATCACACAAGTAATCTGACTTACATAACAAAAATAATACAGCACTCGACACAATAAGCAGATGACAGCATTCATTGCGACCGGGAGACAACCTTTTGGTCTGTGCTATAATAAAATGGAATGAAAGATGTATATATATATATATATATATGTAGAGTAATAGTAGTAGTGTATATAAAATAAAAGTTTTGATAGCAGTTTGTTACAATAATAATAATAGTTTGTTGTGTTTTTAATTTAAAAATAAGAGCTCTTTCATTTATGTATTATTATTAATAGTATGTAATTATATAAAAATAGATCCAAAAGTAATACGACAGTCCTACTATTCAAATGCTACAGGAAACACCACTTTAGATGTATATAGTGGCTATTCATTTATTTCTTTATTTATAGCTATAATGAAACTGGCTATTCATTTATTTCTTTATTTATAGCCAACTGACACCTTCAGGATCACCACTGGAGTCCGGCAGGGCTGTGTATTGGCACCTTTTGTCTTTGCCATAATTGTGGACTACCTGCTCAGAAAATCTATTCTGGGCCCTGGCGGTGTGCCTTTATCACAGCGTGAAAACAGTGAGACGTCTGTGGGAGTGCTGCACGATCTTGAATATGCGGATGATCTAGCCCTTTTTGATACATCTGTGGACGGATTACAGTGCAACGCTAATGCTCTTTATGAGGGTTCTTTGCGCCTTGGCCTTCGTATCAACGCTGGTAAAACGGAGTACATATGTAATAGTACATGCACGAGTACTCACACCCCACTAATGGTTGGCAATTCCCAAATATCTCAGGTTAGTAAATTCAGGTACCTGGGAGCAACCATAACGCCAGAGGGTGATCTCCGGTCGGAATTACCAATCCGCATAGGAGCAGCTAGCGGGGCTTTCAACAACATGAACAAAGTTTGGAAGGCGTCTGGACTCAGCATCAGGACAAAATGTCGCTTGTTCAATGCGTGCATCATCCCAATCCTTCTATATGGCTGCGAGTCTTGGCACTTAACCAAGGCTCAAGAGCGGAAGATACTAAGCTTTGAAAACAAGTGTCTTAGAAGGATTTTGGATGTCAGATGGTATGAACATGTTACAAATGATGCTGTGCGCCGGCGCACCCAGCAGAGACCTGTAATCTCCGTAATACAAGAGAGACGATGGTCCTGGCTGGGACATGTTTTGAGAATGCCCAATGATAGTTGGCCAAAAAGAGCACTGTTCTTCCGTCCGCAGGGGTTCCGTAGGCCCGGGCGTCCCTCTTTCACAATACACCGTTCCTATGACAACAATATCAGAGCGCAAGGAATGTCGAGGGAAGAGGTGACGCAATTGGCACAGAGACGCTCTGAATGGAGGAGGCTGGTTTCTGCCCTGTGCTCCCGAGAGGAGCGTTGAGGGCGATGATGATGATGATAATGAAACACATGTCGGCATGACAGCCTATGTGTTATTGTAATACAATATATCATCCCTGTAACAATATAGATACGGAGAACTCTAATAATGCAGGATCACTATGAAATTAAGCCAAAGCGACGACAATGTTGCAACTACTACAATATAAACGGAAACAATAATACGTAATTAAAAACACACTTATGAGAAATATAAAACAATTATCAAAAATAACTCGTAATCTAGAAAATAATAAGAAAATAAAATATTCGAATGAAAGCAGAGATCGAGAGGTTTCATTATTACCATTATTATCAAAAGAGATATTTGTAAGTGGGTATATATAATAATAATAATAAAAAAAGAAAATAATTAATATAACAAGGAATACAAATACACAATAATAATAATAATAGTTTTTATATTTACACACTCATTCTGCCCAATCAACCGTCACTTTTATTTAATTCTTTTTACTATTCATTATTTTATAATCCTTTATTAGTTAGTAGTATAATAATAATCATAATAAGACAGGTTACACAATGATTCCTTTAAAAAAATGCTTTTGACAATATTACAATGAAGGTAGTAGTAGTAATATAACAATATATAATAATTGAATATAAAATGTGACACGTGATATGATGTGTGTGTGTATATATAGTGTGCAGGGCGGGTGGGCGAGCTGTGAAAATAACACATGCAGCACAGAATGTAGGCGACACCTCACCACCGCGATGACAATGTAAGTAATTATATTATTATATCTCACTTTATTATGTAATATAAAATGTCACACATTTTGTAAATTCATACAAATAACAAACAAGATGCATTCTTACAAAATAAAAGCGATAAATTCACACAATGCCATCTTTTTAATAAATGCATTTTATAAAATATTTTGTTTAATTATTTAAATTGAGAAGAATAAGCCATCGCAAATTTTTTTTCACCTATCTCTCTTAATTTAATTATCTACTTATTTCTAAAGTTTTTTTTTTCATTCAATGATCATTATGTAACAATTAAATATTACACAATTTTTTTTTAAACTAAACCTTCTGACTGATAATTTCAAGTGCTTTCCAAAAATAAACCAATGCGTCCAAAATACAGAAGTTGATTGTGATTTATGGGACAGATTAAACTGTACAATGTTTATTTATTTATTTGTTTGTTTTGACTTATGATTTACACCGCAAACTTCATTACAAATACAATATTATATTAAAATAATTATAATACACATTTTACTGAAGTAGATGAACACGCAAATTATTGATATTCATAATACAATACATATACGTACATAGGTAAGTAGTAGTACTTCACAATAAAAACAAGATTCAATGGCGGCACTTTTGTTCTTGGCTCAAAATCAAGTGTATTATTGCAAACTGTGGGACAACTTTTAAGATGCAATAATTGCAAACTCTACCTACATTCCAATGTTGATTGATTTACCACCAGCAGAAGCACGACTCTGACTCACTCCAAATAGGGTGCTTCACCATCTATCAAATAAGAATACCTCCAAGAGGTGGATTTTTATTTTATTTATTTATTCATCCTTTGCTGTACATAGATTACATTTAAATTAAATACAATCAATATACAGAGGGTAAATTTATCCCAAAGGCGTGATCTCTTCCAACTAACCCAAATTTATTACATTTAGCAAATTTGATATATTGGTAAATTGGTATGTAAGTATCAATCTTCACACAATAAAATAATGACTGGCCATATGAAGACTGCATACAGAGTAACAACAATAAGAAACTAAGACAACTATTTGCAATAAGTTGTCCACAGTATTGTGAGTAAGTCATCTCTATCAGGAAACAATTATTATTAACAAAATCAATAAAGAACAACACAACTCAACACACTTTCTTTTTGTTTATCCATTGTTATAAACATTTATCCATAGGTTAATTTAATATTATTATTATTATTATTACAATACTTATTAATATATTATGTTCATACAATAAATACATATATATAATAATAATAATAAATACATACATATACTATGAATATATTCACGTTTATATCTCAATCAAGTGGCAGTTTTGTTTTATGATGAACACTAACACTGCATAATATAATATATATATATATATATATATATTATCTCCTCACACATGCATACAATAATGGGTAGTGTTGTTTTGGTTGTCACGCCATGTTGACCACAGTGAGTGGTGCAGACTGTTAATATTACATACACCACACCACTGGTAAACAATTTCAGCGCAAGTGATACCAACACACCCTGCTGGGATCAAGCATATTTAATTTACACACCACATCCTGAAAACACACTGTACAATAATTCACCAGCTAAGCCCATGTAAGAAATTTGCCTTAGGCATTATAAAAACATAACAAATTTCTTTGGGTTTTTGACCTGAATGAATTTACATTGCTATGTTTAATTCTCAATCAGTGCAAAAGTTAAAACTTTCTCTTTTCCCAACAAGACACTTTTGAATGAGTTGATGAGGAATACATGCATACATATATAAAGCGCTATCACATAGCCGATGGTAATTGTAGTACTTTACGGGTGAGTTTCAATACAAAAGAAATGAAATTGAAAAATGCCTATAAAATTATACATGACACTTAATCTAAATTGATTAAAATGCTGTTCTGACTAAATTACAGTATATGTATAAATATAAAACAGACATAAATGTATTGAATAATAAAAAGATGATGAATGCTTTACAATATAATTTATCAGAAACACACCTCCGCTATATGTGGTTATATATCACTTTGTGTACACTAATATTATACACATCACTCTGCATGTATTTTATTGAAAAGACAATATGAATGTACTTTAATAGGTACACAAAGGAAATTAGACCTGATTTGTGGGAGAGAGATGATCAATATACATAACCCTACAGAAATAACACCAAGGATGGAGTGATTTCCCGCACATGAGATATAAAATTGTCATTATTAGGTAGAAAATTAAAACAAAGCAGTTTTGACAAACACCCTTACAAAATGGCTGTTCTCTAGACAAAATACAAAACATCACATTCTTATCCCATCCACATAGTAGGTAATAATTTCTTTAGAATAAATGCCGCATTAAGTCATCTTGTGGATGGTATTCTCTGTATACCTTAAAAGTAGGATGAAGTAGTTGACTGGGAGGATGTATATAATATATATAAATATATATCAATAAATAAATATATATAGTATGTATAGTATATAAAGTATAATTATTAATAAAGACCACAACCGCGCAGGTTGTTAGCTATGATTACGTCCGTGACAGCATCGAACACAAACTGTATATTGTTGGTATCTGTGGCGCACGTCATGTGACAATAGATCTCCTTAGTAGTTGACTTATTCTTGGCCTCGAATTGGGCCTGGATATACGCTGCAGCCTCACCATATTCTTGGGCACCTGAAAACAAAATGATCACCACAATATTAGTAATATAGCTTTGTAATTAGCAGATTGGAAACTGTTGACTGACAGATATAAATTCAATTATTAATAAAAACTGAACACAGAGTGTTGTGATGTATAACGCATATTTCTACTATATTTTGATATCTGGATTAAATCGACAATATACTTTACTTCAACAATCGAATCCACGACTCTTTGCTTACAAGGCGAGTGTATATACCACTAGTCCACCATATTTGAATAAGTATTAATGTGTACAAGGTATACAGACGTATGTGACCTTCCTTTAGGAATGCATGATACAGAGTTTTGATACTTATCATCTGATGATGTGAAATGATTTATCTAGAATGGTTTGAATCCAAAGTCAACACTTCTGAGTAAATAAATCCAGTTTCAACACTCGATTGTCAAAAAAAATAAAAAAATATCTCTTAGTTTTAAATTGACAATTAGATTAACTGTTACGGGACCCAAACATCTACACTTCTGAGTAAATAAATCCAGTTTCAACACTCGATTGTCAAAACAAATAAAAAAATATCTCTTAGTTTTGAATTGACAATTGGATTAACTGTTACGGGACCCAACCTGTAGTATGATCAGTTACTTCATATCTATACTGCTTACCATACTCAAATGTTAATAAACATCACTAAGAACTTTATTTTATTTGACAGGTTACATGTCTAGTTAGATGAATATATTATGGCAATATCTTCAAGTTACCTTAAAAAGGGTTGGTTAGGTAAGTTATTTGCAAGTTATTAGAAAAAAGAAGACAGATATGATGAATTGTACTAACCAGCATATTCAGGGAAACATATAGTGAGAGGTGATTTGCGTATTTTATCCTCAAACAGATCCTTCTTGTTGAGGAAGAGGATGATCGACGTGTCCGTGAACCATTTATTGTTACAAATTGAATCAAATAGTTTTAAACTCTCCTGCATTCGATTCTGGAAATTAAAAATAACAAATTGTCATCAAAAGCAATGGTATTTATATGTGAAACTACCAGTAAAGACTAAAATAGGAAATTGTTAATGTTAGCTAGTTGATAAAGTATATTAATGAGTTACATATTTGAAACCGTCCAGAGGAATTTCAATATATTGCATAGTAGGAAATAGTTGATAAAAATATTTTGTAAATTAAATTGTCACAAAAAAGTGTTTAACATATCTATCTGTACCATCACGGCATCTCCCACAAGTGGAGTAGCCTGTAGACTAACCTAACCACATGTAATAAACATCCAAATTGTCCTGTAATTCTTTTAAATAAAATATAAATTCAACAAAAATAATAATTATTGGCTACAGTGTTTTGCCACACAAATTCCATATACTAGCTCCCTTCTTACAGTGCATGCAAATTAGTGATGTTTTTCCTACTCCTTTGGCACAAGGTTGAAGTTTTCTCTATAGTAGGTACCTAAGCCGACACTTGTTTTGATGTTTACTGGTGTCTCTGATAGCTGCCTTTCACGAGAGAGAACCTAGAAACTAGAAGAAAGTTGTTCAGCTCACCGTTGTCTCATCTTCGTGGAGCACTTGATCATATTCTGACATGGCCACACAGAAGATGATTGCCGTCACATCCTCAAAACAGTGGATCCATTTTTTTCTTTCAGATCTCTGCCCGCCTACATCAAACAATCTGAAAACAAATTGATATATTTGTAATCAATAGATATAGTAAAAACAGAGTGATTAAAAGTTAAAAGCATTACATTTCACTTTATGGTAGCATTTTACTCTATGCCTATGCGGAAAGGAGGGTGGTACAATAACATAGATATGAAACATGTCTTCTTGGCAGCACAATCCTTAACAAGTTTGAAATCATCAGATCCAAATTTGGCTCTTATACATAATTTGTCAAATTATTATGAGTATAAACAACTGATTATAATATGACAAGAATAATCAAGTTAACATAACTTATACTCAAATAAATCTAATACCTAGTGGACAACATATTATAATTATTTTGGGAAAAGAATGCGAAATTAAAAATCATTAATTAGGCTTTGGTTAATTTTATAGAAAATATTGAAATATATATTTGTTTAACAAAGTTTTCGCATTTTAATGCTTTTTTACCCCTGTGTGTACCATACATTATGATATTGTCGTTGGTTCGATGAAACCTCTTATGTGCTCCAAACCAAATTTTACAGGGGACGCAAAAAATCTGTTTTAAAGTTCACAGATCAACAAATGTAATCAAATTTACTATCAATTTCATGTAAAACGTTTAAAATTTTACATGAATTTGGTAATAATTTTGATTACATTTGTTGATCTGTGGACTTTAAAACAGTTTTTTGCATCCCCTGTAAAATTTGGTTTGGAGCACATAAGAGGTTTCATTGAACCAACGACGATATGTATGAACCTTATCATAACATATACCTATATAAACTAATACTTACTTGAAATTAAGGTTTTTGAATGAGAAATGAACTTCAACAATTCCAGTAGTTTTCACACGCGTCCTCAATATATCCTGTTCTGTGGGTTGGTACTCCTTGGCACCCAGTCTGTCGAGGTCGTCCAGGAAACTGGAAAAATAGACAAAAATAACATAAAGCTTACAATTAATTTTAACAATAAGTACTGAATGCACCATCATTACACAATGTCAATAAGAGGGACAATATAAACATATAATATGTACCTACTTAAGTATGAGTAATGACTAATGAGGAAAGTAAATTGTACAATATTTCTTTATCATGTGAGTCAAGATTATATAATATATAATATTTGTAAATGTAGCGTAGTGGTAGTGTTGAGAAACAAAGGATTCACATAGTTTGTATGTGATGTGGATAGTAAGCAGTGGGAGCTGGGAGGAACTTTAGGAATAAACAATACCACTAATATTTTCTGTTGACTTTCCCTAAGGATGATATCTTCGCCTCACCCTCTACTGGGCATTGCGACAGTGAGAAGGTGAAGGGTAGGGGGTAATAATTCAATTCAGACGCTAACAAAAGAAAAATGCCCACAAACGCGTTAAAGATGACAAAATATTGTATATCTACATAATACATACTGTTTATGTACATACAGTATCTAAACACATAATATAGTAATACATAGTAATAATACGACGATATATATTAGGTTGGGCCCCTATGTATATTATGAAATGTTATAAGTACATATTTATATTTAATAGGTAGGTAATAGATACTTGTTGAGATTTAAGGCAGGCAAATGTAGAAATGTCGATTTTAAAAAGTACGGTAATCTACATAAATATTACAAAAATTAATGATTCCTTGTGTACACGAAGTTTAACCTAATACATAATATATACATATTATGTAAGATTAGTATTATAACGTGATGCATCGTTACCTATCAAAGTTAGAGGCTGAATGAAGACATTGCAGTAAGTATTACGGAGAGAGATGAACACTCATTTGAGATTCATACAATAATTTTACTGTACTGTGCGTAAATATTGGTGCCATGATATACGACGACGTAACACACGGCAACACGTGAGGAAATGAGGATCAAACCAATTTGGAAATAACATGTGATATAAAAATACATATATTTGAGTGCACGTATTGAATCTGTCATTTTTAATAAATTTGATTGAATCAAGTATAATTTCAAGTTCAACTCAATACAAAATAAATATATTGTATAATATGTCCTTGTTGATCGCAATAAATGTGAATACCTAAAGGAAAATATACATAGGTATTGGGAATTTGCGATTTTTTAAAGACGTATTTGTGTTGGAAACCCAAATAATCTCATAGCAGACAATATATAGGCATTGTGATAATGTGGAAAATAAGAATAAAATAAGATAGGGAAAGGAATAGTTCCCAATAGGTTCACGCTCGAATCAAGTGTCGAGTACATAGCTACGGAGTTCATCTCTAGCCTCCGCAGACAGTTGACTAAGTGTATTTGCATAATATCATACAAACATCAGGAATATGTGTGAAAATATCTGGAGCCGTGGGAGTTACATTTACCTTTACCTATTTTATATACATTATGTAGGTACACTACTGCCGATCAGGTCGGGCTGGAAATAATAAATATATTTGAATAAATGCAAAAGATTTTCAGGAATTTATTATAGCCTTATTATAACCGCGTGGGTGATGAAGGTGTGAATAAAATACATAAGACATATTGTGAGAAGAGTAGGTATATAGTTGTTGTTACAAACACTTCAGGATATATTAATAATTGTTTTATTCACTGAGGAATAATGTAAAGATAAACATTAATGATTCTTCTATCATTGTACAATTTAATATGAAAGTGGTGTTGTTGCTGTATATGAAAAGTGTATTCATACTCGAGTTACCATCCACCTTAAAAACTACCGATAATATAATGTAACTATTTAGATACGCGTGATGACCAATTAGGAAGTAATATTATATCAAGTCCTAATCAAACAACTTGCGGGTGTGAACGCTCTCATCTACGTGCTACTGACACACTGACCGTGAATTGTCAATTTGCACAAGTACGCGAAAACTTAGTGGGTGACCACTATTGACAGGTAGGTACCTACTGTTGTAACTACTCGTAATTATGTATTATTACGTAACTGTGAACTAAGTAGGTACCTACAATATTATTATTATTATTATTACTGCAGAATCTAATCTTCGGTATAGCTAATGGAAGAACAATATATTAATGTGAGTACATATTTGTGTGGACAGCAATCTTAGCAACAATCAGGTGCAGGTACTACAAAACTTTTCAACTGGTATTGTTTTCTTGTTAATATTCAGTTTAGTCCACACATATGCCATCAAAATTACTCCATGAAAACCATTTTGAAAGTATGTAACATGTTTTCCTATTTTTTCCGTCTGAGAAATAGTAAAGAAAGTAATTAATAGATAGATCGTATGAAATTAGAAGTTTGCATAGTAAGTTGGATACATCAAAGAAGGAAATAAATACAAGAGTTTGTTAACAGCCGTTCTTACCTAAGGTACAAATTAGATTTAGCTCTAGTGGTTTCAGGCAACAATTTTTATTAGGCGCAGAGAAAATTATTCAAATAATTAATGAAATAGCTTTATTAATAAATATAAGCCAAAACTTTATATGCAAAAATATTCATGGGTATAAAAAAATAGTATGTTATCACATATAAATAAAATTTAAGTTGTATTTATTCTATAAATTGAATTTATTTATTTCCTAATTCAAAAACAGAGCGAGTACAGTTTCACATCCGGCTACTAGGCACGCCGTGGGCCTTCTGAATCTTAAAATTTGTGAAACTCGCTATATTCTTGATTATTGCACATAATAACGTTATATATGTAGTATGCACGGTAAACAACATACCATATTATTATATGAATAAAACAAATGGTTGAATTATAAACATTTTCTATGATTTTTTTGATAATGAAATATATTTTTGATGTGTATGCAATTTGTCATAATAATTAAGAAAATCCAAGGGTTGTAAATAAATAACTCAAGGTGTATTATAAAATTCATGATATTTTAAGATTAATCTTGGTTTTAAAATTTTATTAACACCCTTGTATTATTAAGGATAATTTATTTAAAATAGCACCACTCAACGTATCATCATTGCGACGGTAATCTTCAAAAATTATTTTCACTATATTCCTCGCAGCAAAATAAAACTAAAATGATAAAATCGCATTTATAAATGTTCAAAATATTATATTAATATAAAAAAATAACTACATGTGATCCAGAATTTAAAATATATAAAAAATAAAATGGTTGTAATTTTGCTAATTCGTTTGCATGAAATCACAAAGAAGGGGTGTAGAGCCCTCTTAATCACCTTTTAATACCGTAACAATAAAGAATGTTACGTTTAATAAAAAAATACAGCCATAAAATAATTGAAAAAAAAATAATAAAAAAATACTAAAATCATTGTCAGCAATTACAATGTGTCGAACATGACTAAAATGCTGGTGCACGCAATACCTTTTTGGTTCCATCACTTACGTATGCAAGCGAGACATGGACGTGGTTGAAGAAGGACGAAAGTGGAATAAATGCAGTGGAGATGCGATCGTTGAGAAGAATGGTTGGTAAAAACGCTGTATGAATGTGAAGGAAGCAAAGGAAGTATGTACAGATAGATCTGTTTGGCGTTCCGTTCTCTCTGCCTACCCCACTTGGGATACGGCGTGAGGGTATAGTAGTATAATAAATTGAGGGAAACTCACTTTATATTGGATAAACGTTATATTGGACAATAAACCAATTTCAAGGCAGCAAAGGCCGCAACCACAACAACAAAAAACCTTCGCCTATTTTATAATACCTACTATGTTGAATAACTAATTTCCAGGGTTTTAGGTTAGCACCGACATTATAAAGACAAGTAACATTGTTCTAAAGTAACTTATAACATTAACAATATTCTTCTTTATTTATTTCTTGGCAATGCACCCGCAATCGAATGAATTGTGAATTAATGATATTAGGAACATACAATAAATCGTAAGAAAAATCGAAGTGTAATATGTAATAGATACTATACTGAAATGGTCACATCCGGAGATGTTGCATCCTGTATTACAAGAGAGGTAATAGGTAGATTGTGAACTGTGGCAACTGTTGATAAACTTTTGTAAAGACAGCGTGGGATCGGGTCGGGTATTGTAGAGTTAGGCAGGACGACCGCGACGCTGTTGGCGGCTGGTTGGGTGGTGCTTGCTGGTAGGAGCTGTAAGGATGAGAGGGAGGCATATTGATCCTCCGTGACGTCATTGCCACGCCTGCCTCTAGCTCATGTATAAACACCTATACCTCTTCGTAATATATGTGTACACAGAGATATTTATTATTATTGTTTATGATTATTACAAACATTTACATGCATCACATCGTGACCTTTTCAATTTCTCAAGGGATAGTAAAATATCGAAATAAATAAAACAAGCGTTTTATTCTACTAATGATTTAATTTACGAGAGAGACGTCTTTCGTCTTATGAGGGAGGACATTGTCAATCTGTCCAAAATTGACAATGTCCTCCCTCATAAGACGAAAGACGTCTCTCTCGTAAATTAAATCATTAGTAGAATAAAACGCTTGTTTTATTTATTTCGATATGGAATTCTACTACCTAAACACCGACACAGTGAATAGATAGTAAAATACCTTACAACGCTTATCCAATGGCTTGTGTCAACACCTCCACAAACACCCTTTTCTTATTACCTAAATTGGAAAACCAGCTAATAAAAATGTGCGACGTTAAGAGTAGTCGACTACGACAAATTTGTACCAATACTCATTAAATTACACATTAACAGATGAAACAGATATATCATACATTGAATTTTTGACAAACGGAAAAGATATAGAAAATGTGAGGGATACTATTTCGTATAGCAATGTACTTATACATTTCATTACAAGCAATCCACGAAGAGAGATAGCCAAGTATGAATAATGAATTGGAGAATATAACGTGAATATTGAGATTGTTGCTTTCAGCAATTAGCTATTCGAGAAGAAAACTTTTTTATTAGTACAGACATATTATACATAATGAATTATTTTTATTGTCTACCGACTATCCCGTGATCCCGTCACACGTGTTGGCAGTAAGTTGAACTTGAAGGACTCTTTTCCTATATTAGATGCCGTATATTTCTCGCCGCATTGGACCTGATAAGACAAGGTAAGGCAAGACAGACATAACGCAATAATATTGCCTGACAAAGGTATGACAACATGATTCTAGGAGGTAGGTAATTTTACCAGACAAGACATACATAGTTTTCTCTCTAACCATTTCACCAATATATATATTATGCATGGTTTTAATAAAATGCCAACTTAATATGGCTTTGAATTTAGTTTCAGTACACGCGTAGGAATATAACAACAACGAAGTTTATAAGAAGCAGTCACACGAATGAGGTAATGTTGTATTCCGGCAGTATAATCAAATATATCACCAAATTTGAAATTGCTGATTGGTTTTTTACATGTAAAAATATTATATCTAAAAGCGATTTAAACTCTCGTAAATTTGTTCCACAAATTACCACATTGAAGATTATTTCCGAACACTTATTATTGCGGAGGAATCCAGACTACTTAGTACGCATTTTTTTTAAAAGATATATCTGGGTTTGTTATAAACCCAAATACAGCCTTATACACCTGGGTGTATTTACTTAATGTAATAACTTAGCTTACTAGTTAAAATATTTACTTCCCGAACAATCCTACAAACAAGTTAGGTACTTAGTCGTAGATTTTCTCAAAATGTATTATCTCTGGCGGAAATAACAACTCGGAAAAAAAAAACTTCCAACTTTTATTTCTACACCATATAAGTACTTTTCGAAGATTAAAGTTTGGTTTGGAATATGATAGGTATCTATTATTAGTATATACCTGATAATATTATGTACCGACCAATATGTACTATATTCATCAATTCGTTTATAAACTCAAGACATAATACCATAGAGTAATGATCTTTGCATAATACTGTAATTGTAATCTTACTGCCGAAGTCGTACTTACATACCACAAATATTATAGATACAAATAATGAAAAGCGTAAATATTAAGTTGAAGGCTTCAGTGAATAGCGGTGATTTGATAGGTGAAGGATTTAGAACTTCAGAGTAGTGGACATGGACAACTGTACGAGGCTGTTTTACAGTTGCTTTAGAACTTACAAAATCACTAGTCATGTCACGTCACGTCACGCATCTGAGCACCAGTAGTAGTGTGTTGTGTGTGCGTCGGAGGATAATATTATCATAAACTGACTAGAAGTCAGAGTAAGGACCAATGCGCAGGCGCCCTCCGCGACAAGCCGCCTTGCCTTTGAAGCAAATATTAATAATACAAAATATACAGACGATGGAAAAATGAATACAATTCCATAAAATATAAACTTTACACAGATCTTCGTATTCTTTACACGTGTTTTACAAATATATAAAAATCTAGATGTAAGTATTTACTTTTATGTAGGCAATACAATTCATAGCAAACTGTGAAGTAGAAATAAGCTGTTAGCTATGTATAATTGGGATACCACTTCTTGTATTTTAATCATTAACTTTCCTATTACGAATAATGTAAAATCTAAATGGATTGATGATAACTATTTGGCACATCTGGAAGGACAATTTTGTTATACGGTGCTTGTGTTTGTAGATGTATGTAGGTAGGTAAGTATGTATTGCGAATACATTACCGTCACTGGTGGCATAGTCGATAGAGATGATAGATACGTCACACTCACTGTGTGTTAGGGAGGAACGACGCCTCGTACGACAGTTCAATTAAAAATATCTCCATCACCACTACTTACCTATTATATTACAATGACATGAAGCGCACGGGATATCGGGTGATTGATTGATAATAATATATCTTAGACGGACACCGCTGGTATCTCACAAAATGTCATATATTTTAACAAATACATAATAAGTCTCTATGAATTTCCGCGTAGTGTTAACACCACGAATATGAAAATAAGTTGTGAAGTTGAGAGAGAATGGATGTTAGGTATAGAATACACGTGCAGATCAGACGCGAAGGGAACAGCGAAATTGAATATTAAATCTATAATAGTGATGTAACGAATGTCTGATTTTGGATATTCGCGAATGCGAATGCGAATGCGAATATTTGTTGCTGACATTCGCGAATGCGAATGCGAATAGCGAATATTGACTTGCTTAAATTTCTACAATATTTCTCAAACATTAAAATTTCTACCCCCCCGTCGCCGAAATTTCAAAGTGGTATAGGAATTTGAAATATTTCAAAACTCCTCGGTTTTCTTAAAGAATATTTTCTTGCAGTAAGACCTAAAGACGGAGTTTTAATAGCACATGGTAGACAGACTAGATCAGTGGCTAACAAACTGTTGCGCATTAACAAATTTTACAATGACTATGGACGTAGGACCGACAATGTGTTGCTGCCCAAGGTTTGGAACCCCATGCCTGCCTGTTTGAAGCAATGCGAATCCATCGAGGAGTTCAAAAAGAAGGTTAAAGGATACATATTACACAAAAATCCTCGATGGTTGATCTAAGGGCTGGGCACGGGTTGTTCTGGACTTTGCGGGACGGACAGAATTTATTATAGGTATAACATAATATGTACAATATTTACTTTTTGATCGTTTAATTTTATTATTGTTATGTAAGATAGTTAAGATCACAGCCCAAAATCCCCATAAGGGATTAGGCAAAATAATATAGACTTTGTAAACATATTTTTTATTAATAAAAGTTAAAAAAAGTACCTTTTTCCACAATGTACTGGGTAAGTATCCGAATTACTGATTTATTTATTTATTCATTTGTATGGCACACAACAGATGAAAGACATATAAATATAAGCATGTAAGTGCAAAAACATTCCAATAGTCTTACATCCAAACAGTGCACACTTCAGCAATAACACACAAAACACTTATAGAAAATCTTACACACAATACATTCATTCACAATACACCCACTCACCCAATTTCACACACATAATACATTCATTCGCACAAACACATTCACACTTCCCAAATGTATGCAATAACAATACAAAAAAAAGTCTAAAAATAAGAAAAATCAAAAATTTAAAAAACAGACTAAAAATAAATACTATCCCAAACACTTCACATTTTATCAAACATATATTTTATTTTTATTTTTTTCATCTTATTCTACTCTCTTTTCTCACAAACCTGACGTAATTGGCTCTTTAAAAAGGGAATTGGGAAAGGGGGAGGGGGTATTTAGTTCACCTCCGAGACAGGCCCAGGACCAAAAACGTGACGACCGATAAGTTGCTTAAATCCATGGTTCGATGTACCAGCCATATCGCACTGTGAAAAGTTCTTATTGTAAGTATCGCACATTCTATAAACAAGGTTTCTTGAGCCTGCAATAGTTTTTGTTTTTTAATGTAGAACGGAAAACAAGATCTTGTTAAAGTAGGCATTCTAAAATAAATCCTATCTTAAATATTAGGCACATCGTATTCGGACAAGCATATTTTTCTCAGGTTGTATGCATCCAGCAAAACTCTTCTTAATTCCAATTTAGGCAAATCTTTAATAATCACAGGATAATGCAATCTCTTCCTAATCAAACGAATGAATTAAGACTGAGTTCTCTCAACTTGATCGACATATTTCTTAAAATGTGGATTCCATACGGAGGAACAGTACTCCAGCTTGGAGCGAATCAACGATAAGTACAAGTACAAATACGATTCATATAACCTAAATGACTTTGTAGATTTCAGAATAAATCCCAGTATTTTATTGCTCATCCCGTGGAGCACCCAGTAAAGAATTGGTCTCCCACTCTTCTGCGTAAGTTTTCGAGTGTCCTGTAAAAGGCAGGTGTTCGAAAAAATTAAGACATTTTACATCTTAAATTAAGCGATGAGGTTTGCCACCCATCCTGAATGTCTTGATTTTATATTGGCACGAGGAAGACAGTTTGCATGTTTCTTACATGCAGCTGATCTGCTGGCTACCCCAGTTGTGGGATATGCCGTGATGGTATAGTATAGTAGCATAGTATAGTATTTTATTGCTCTCTTTGATAATTTTGTTCACGTGATCATCAAAGTGAAGCTCAGAATCAAACACCACACCTAAATCTCTAATCTTATTTACTTCTTTTAAATCATGATTATGGATATTGTAAGTATATCGAATTTTGTTTCTATTTTTGATAAAAGAGATCAGATTACACTTCTCCAGATTCAAGTGCCAGTTATTTCTGTTACAGTACTCGTGTAGTCTTCCCAAGTCTTCGTTGAGCATTTCACAGTCAGACAATGATTGAATTTGATGGTATATTTTTAGTCGTCCGCAAATAATATGAGCTCTGAGTGTTTAAAGCACTGTTTTATGTCGTTTATCAATATTGTGAAACGTAAAGGACCCAAAACAGACCCCTGAGGGACACTAAATGAATCACTGACACTCCAAGATGAGTAACTGTTAAGTTTAACTGTCATCAATCTATCAGAAATATATGAGTCAATCCACCTTAGAAGATTCCCATGAATTCCATGAAATTCTAACTTCTTAATCAATAGTCGATGATCTGCTTTTTTAAATGCCTTTTGAAATTCGGTATAAGTAAATGGATTCCACTTGTATACGATTGTTCAAAGCTGAGAAAAGAAAATCAGTGTATGAAATCAGATTTGTTACTGTCGATCTTCCACTCGTGAACCCATGCTGCTCTACAAGAAGATACGGCTTCAGGAAAAAGTCATCTTTTCACGAACAATACCCTCAAATATTTTTGAAATAGGCGACAGAATTGAAATTGGTCTGTAGTTACGAACGCCCGATTTGCTGCCAGATTTATGCAAAGGAGTAATACTAGCCATCTTCCATTTGCATGGAAAGCACCCTTCTTGTAAACTCTTAATCAATATCAGATACAATGGCTTGGTTAAATGACTTGCACATCTCTTTAATATAATTGGTGCTATACCATCAGGGCCAACTCCTTTTGTCTCATCTATACCTAATAAACGCTTATAAATATCAGATTTCAAGATGTTAACTGTGGATAAACATGAGTTAGTTAAATATTTTCCGATTCTTCAGTATTAGAATCATGTAAATTATTCAGTGAAAATACAGAACCAAAAAACGACGAAAACAAGTTCGCAACTCCCTTTGGATCGCTCAAAGTCTGGTCACCCATTACCCTTGGATAGCCTCTAGATTCTTTAAGGAAATTCACGAACAAAAAGAAAAACTTGACATTGCCCTTAAGTGACTTCTCAGTGGTATTAACAAAAAAACCTATAATCGTGATTCTGCGACAACTTAAACTGAGCTCTTAGTTGAGAAAATAAATTGTAGTCAGAATCATTACGGTACGTCTCCCACTTATGCCAAGCCTTGGACTTTCTCTTAAACAACAACACAGTTTTATTAGAGGGACACCCTCTTCATAGGTGTATGCTTCTCAATCATCAGAAAACATAACCATAAAACGATTCAACCATCTCATTCACCAGTCCGTTTCCCAAAACGCTGACCCAATCAACACTTTGTAGTTCGAAGTTTATTTCCGAAAAGTTTGACTTAAAGTAGGTAATTCAATTTCTGGATCATATTATTTCGAGACAAATCCTCAGCAATTTCAAACTCATAATCTATCAACAGTGAAGGATGGTGTGAATCCTCACCAACCAGTGGAGAGTCACATCTGGTAACAGAACACGGAATAGTTGAAAGAACTAAATCTAAGATAACTTGATTGCTGTTATAAATTCCGTTATACTGAAACATATTGAGAAAAGATATAGATTCTATCAAATACTGCGCAACATGACCCGAATAAGAATACGGAACAAAGATTGACTCAATATCAGGGTCATTTATCCATTGGATTGTTGGGATATTGAAATCTCCAATAAGACAAATGTCCGTTTTGTTGTTATAGCTGATTAAACGTTCAGATATACTTTTAAAAAAGATGTTTTAAGTATCCAAGGATGTGGAAGGCGGTATATATACTACACCCAGTAGCAATGAGCATTTTTCCATGGAACTATGTGTTGCCGATGAAAAACGAATACCTACTGGTAAAAATAATTTCACCAATATCATCCCAAACAAGAATGGGAGAACATCTTAGTGTCCGAATCACAGCAATTAAGACCCCACCTCCATCACTTTTAACACTCAACATGAAATCCCTATCCTTTCGGTAAACTGTACATTCGTTTTGAAAATGTTCGCTATCAAATATGCCACAATTTAGCCAAGTTTCCGTCAGAACAATTATATCATAATTATTTGCAAATAAGTTTGCTCTAAATTCCTCGATCTTAGACATCAATCCCCGACAATTCTGATAGAATACTTTAATGTGGTTCACCTTGTAGTATGATATAAATATTCCCTAAATAGTATATAAAATTATTGTAGGGGCCTATACTCATACCTCATAGCAGTTGTACAATGCTTAAAGCAAGCATATAAATTAAATCTCCACAAATGCATACTTCTCCCAATAATAATAACATTATCAAGCAAACGAAAACATGAAACAATACAACAAATGCTGCCAACATAATATTCGCAAAACATTCGCATATTTTTTTGCGAATGCGAATGCGAATGCGAATACTTTGAAATACGCGAATATTCGCGAATGCGAATGCGAATGCGAATATTCGTTACATCACTAATGTACATAGATATAAGTAATGTGTCGGCAGGTAAATTATTGTTACGTGGTGTAGTTTTACACCTGTTATTTTATTATATTATTATTTTTGACAGCTTAGTCAACCTTTGCGTTATCAATTAGACCGTAGCGGATTGTTTGATCGCATGTAATAATAATATAACGAGTTTATGGATGTGTAGGTATATTAAATAATATTGTGATTAAACAATCAAATGACAATTATTAGAGTATTTCTATATGAGACCAGAGACACACAACCACATTGTTTACTGGTCAATAATCAGTGGGTACAAGTAGGTATATCAGTGGTCTCCAACCTTATCTCCGAGGACCTGTCAACGTTCGATAATTTTACCGCAGCCCGCTGAAGGGGAGATGTTGATGGTTTACCTGAGTATTTTTATTTTAGGTCCCAGATTTCCATAATTTAATGTTTCTCCACTCAAACTTCTTAGGAATTTGAAATGTTCAATATTCTCCATAAAAAAGATGAATATAAAAGATTACTTGTCTTTACAGTCCTGAAAGCTTAAGATTCATAAAACTATTTTAATTATTAATATACTCGACACTCGCCATATAAAACTAAAAGTTAGTGGAAATTGCTTTTCAATTCAATAAAGTTTATGTATAATATATTCATTAGTTGGGCACACGGTATGTACACCTGTGAGCAGACTGATGTCGTAGGATCTATGCAGAGTCAAAGAGCAATTTTCAACACATGAATTTATTTCAGTTGCTGGCAATAAGGTAAATGGTGCAATCCGACCAATAATTGCAAATAGAAACATATCCACCACAGCTAAAAGGTTGGTGCACTCTGCTATCTTAGTGCCAACACTTATGTATGCAAGTGAGACGTGGACATGGTTAAAGAAGGATGAAAGTGGCATAAATGCAGTGGAAATGAGATCGTTGAGAAGGATGTGTGGTAAAAGTCTGAGAGATCGTGTGCGTAACAGTGATATACGAAAGGAATGTGGAATGAAAGTTGGTGTAATAACAATTATGAATGTAAATAAGTTAAGATGGTTTGGGCACGTGGAAAGAATGAATGAGGACAGAATGACTAAGAAGATATGTATATTTGGCTGAGAGGAATGGTGCTCGGAGACGTGGACGTCCGAGGATTAAATGGCAAGATCATTTAAATCAAATCCTACAGGACGGTCACGTGTTGAGCACGTTGAACAGGAGAGCATGCATGAGGAATTGTATGACAGTGACGGAAGCGAAAGATGTATGCAAGGATAGAAGGAAGTGGCGCTCGATCCTTTCTGCCTACCCCGCGAGGGAAGCGGCGTGATGGTATGTATGTATGTATGTAATTTATTTCAGCCAATCAAGAGGCCGCGATTCAAACTCAGTTGGTGTAATTTGCTTATACACCACTCGGATATGTCCAACGATCGATTATTCATCTCCATCAAATAATGGACCCACTCAATATATGTAGGTACAACGTACATGTAGATAATTGATAAAATGTGATAATTAAATAGATACACTCACACTTAAATAGATGATGTAACATTTTTATATGAGTATTAACTTGTTCCGGGCTATGAGGCCGTGGTCTGGTCCGGAACAAATTAATACTTATAACACAGGCCGTGAAAGTTTAAGATCTTACATTTTTATATGACTTTATAGTTTATACTATTCATTTTATCCATATCACAGAACGAATACCTACAGCAATTTTAAGTCCTAAATTATATTAATATAGAAACAAATTATTCAAGGTATAAATTAAAAAAAAAGGTATAAAACATGCATTGATCACAATTAATCCGTGACAGATATCAATGTCCCTTTAATGTGGATAAGACATTTCCTCTGACATTATAAACAAAGTTTCAAGTATTTACTTCCTCGATACAATTCTCCACACTTTTGTATAATTATTATTTATGATCAACTTCAAGGTTTGTGGATAAATTAATCATGGATATATTTATACACGTATTTGAATTGTCATATTACTAAAAAGTGAATTCATATTATGCACATCTAAAAGTGCAGAAGATTAGAACCAGTTATTTTATACGTAATTTTATGCAGAAACCAAATCAAGGTTTGCAATGAAAATTTTAAACTGGATTTATTGCTACACGAAAAGACGAGATACAACTATTAATTAGTAAGAAGCCAACTATTTTAGACGAGAAAAATTACACAGATAAATATAAAATGACAACTATTATTTTTATAGTCGTAGGTAAATTGGCGCTTTTCATCTCTGTGGAAATTGAAAGTGTCCATCCAATACCCAAGTTACTAAGGGACAATAATATTATTACAAAAATAGTAGTCATTGATTACTACTAGTCACTCTTGCGAGTGTGAAGACAATCGGCACGTATTCACGCACCTTTATGATAAACATTAACAACATGGTGTTGTATTGGGTAAATGATCGTAAAATTATTATCATCCTATTGAGGTAGGTACCTACAGTTACAATAACGTAACGAATGTTTAATGGAAATATACATAATAATAAAAACTATTTGATCTAGTGTATTAACATATAGATAAGCAAATAATTTCTTATATAGCATGTGACATAAAGGTCATTATTTAAATTAACAAAACAAAAAAAAAACAAGAAAATAAGACGAGTCTGGAAATATCGATTGGTAACAACCTTTTAATTAAGTTTATCACTTACAAAATTTTGCAGATCTATGATTGATCTTGGACAGGTAGATAGTTTTCAAGTTTTCATAATTATCTGATAGAAAGCTTAGTAACACCTTGCAGATATAACAAAATATATAAATATTACAGGTAATACATTCAAGAAATAATCTGAAACCATAAAAAACAGGATACTCCTAACGTCGTGGGTATTTTATAGTTTACCTAATTATTATGCTTGATTAGGTTCTATGGTAAATATAATGTTCGATGAAATTACTATTACATAATAAAAATATCTACATATATATGAATGTACAGAGTCCATTTTGTATATGGCTAGGTAAAGTTTTGAGTAACTAATATCAGATTTTAGATTAAATCTATTAAATAGGTATAGATAAATCTGGTTTAATTATAAATATAAACATATCCCTAAACACCACCATGGTAGACAATACGCTTAGTATGTATGTCATTTGTGAATACATTTTAGGGCGTTTCAGAAAAAAGCTTGCAAGTTGAACTTGAAAAAACTTTGTCTATCTGTTAAAGTACACGTAAAGTTTATTTTTAAATGATGTCTGAATATGAGTAGAGTCGTTATTTTTAAAACCGTTAAGAGTATTTTGAGTTCGCCAATGTCATTTGTTTGCTCTTCGAACTATTTCTACAGTAAAGGACATGTTTGCTTTTAATTCGTTTTTTTTTTACTAATTTAGACATATCTACAGGATTATTGCACTGACAATGTAATAAACACGCAGGTTCTAACAGGTACATTATTTTAATGGTACCTAGCGCCCACCGCAGTAATGATATGGGAACAGGAAACTATCTCCGAAGAATGGAATGTAGAAATCGCTGTATCTATACACAAAAAAGGGTGCAAAGCAGAATGCACACATAACAGAGGTATTGCTTTGCTACCAACTTGTTTTTTTTGTCTTATATTTTGTTACTGCGAATTAGACAACAGAAGACTGCCTAGGAGTTTACCAGAGTAACTTCAGGGGAGGGAGAATATAGAGGGATAGATAAAATTTTCCCCCTCCGACAAAAGTTTGAGAAAAGATGGAAGTTCTCCAAACAGGTCCTAAATTTGTTCACAGACTTTCGACAAGCATATGACAGTGTGAACCAACTAAGTCTAAAAAATACAATGCTGCTCTTTGGTATTCCAAAAAAATAAGTAAAGACTTACAGAAATGTGTATAAAGGGCTCAAGAGCAGCACTCAATGTGTACATTAAAAAAAATTGGTGCAAAAAGGGAACGGTAGGTACCTACACATAATCAATTTGTCACCGACTTCTCTTAAAAAATAATATATCATTTAACTTGTAATAATATATACGTATCTATAACTGGTTTTACTGTGGCTGGATTATCAGTATGTGTAATGCAATTATATGCTTGTTTATAACATTTTTGCGGTCAAATTTCTTTACTTATCTACCTACCTAAATATTAATTAATTGGTAAACGGTTAGAAGTGTGGGCAAATTCTAAACGCTATTTGATTTTAGTATGATAATATAATACGCGAATAAAGCGAATACAATACATTGCGTAAGTAGGAGAATAACATAGCACAACATAACATACATAGACAATTCACACAGATCGAGCTAGTCCCAAATAAAGATTAATCTTGTATTATGGGTACTAAAGCGACGATACACACATACAATGCACTATACACACATGTATATTTAACACACAGACCCAGGACAATTTGAAAAAGGTCATTCTTCACTTTGCCCTGGCCGGGAATCGAACCCGGGACCTCGTGACTCAAAGGCAAGAGTGTTACCTCCACGCCACACCGGCCGTATAGAAGTTAAATAATTATTGAAAATAGAAGTTATACATATTACTTTTACCTATATTATAAATCAATACCTTTATCTGTAGATCTGTAAATGCAAATCCCATTTATATCAGCAATAAGCAAACGTGTAAACTAAAACATTTTATCGGACATAACAATAGAATAAAATTAAGATTCTTAGCATTATATTTCTTGGTAGGTACTTATATCAATGGAATTGGGTGTTTCAGCAATATCGGATATTTAGATATGAACATGAACATGCTCATTGAGATTCTAGCAATAGATTTATTAATACGATTACAAATGATACGCACACATACAAAAAATATATCACACGGCACTGAAATGCCACGAGTACCAATGCAATCAAATGTAATAAATGCAGGTGCGTAGGTACCTACAATGAATATTTACAAATTTTCGTATAAAATAAGATATATCAACACAGAGACTTTAATGTTAATCTGTTGGCACATCAACAGTCTACATGCGAATAATTGTATAATTTTCTATTACAGATAGCTACTTGTAATCGTATTAGTTACGTAGGTACGACGCGAGTCTTTAGAAGCTTACTAAAATATAAACATTGTTACCACCAAAACCTAAAAATATATCTTTCACAACAATAGTACCTATTGACAATGAAGTTATTGAATTTATTTAAATCTACCTCTTCATAACATAACTTAGTGTTGGGCAAATGTTTAAGCTCAAGTGATGTTCATTATAAGATAGATACAATGCAAAATATTATCAGCAGCAGTCGATAATAATATAATATTGATTTAGCGAATTAACGTCAGGTGTTGAAGTTACACATATGTATCTCTACTGACACATTATTATAATGATTGGAATACATTAGTACCTAATATAACTTATATTACCTGCCTATTCCTATTACTTGGCCACTTTACTAAAAGGCTTCCATGAAAAGAATTACTAACACGCGAGAGGACATTATAAGGCGGATTGAATGGCCGTGAGATTCGCTAATCAAAATTTATCACATTTTAGGTATGTATTTTGAATATTATGTATTAACGTTCTCGAAAATACCGGTACTTATACTCGGTATAATTTCTCTTAGCTAAACATTTACATGAATATTCACATAGACACCACGTTGTAAGGGATCGTTTAACAAATTTACTGATTCTAATCAAACTCTTAAAAGGTGGAAATATAAGAAAATAAGACAACATTCCAATATAGGTAGGTATCATAGCCAAAATATAATTAATTTATTGTAAATTTAAATTAACAAACAGTATTAAAATTGTATGTACATAAACTGAATACTGTATTTTGCATTACACTATCGCACACGCACTTAACAAGTTGGCCAACAGACATTAGACACGTAACTGATATACCTATTATATTTTTACACAGTGTTATTATAATAATGCTAACGCAATTATGGGATTATCATCGGTATGCAAGTTCGCAATAACTGCGAAAAAATATATTTTTTATTTATTCTTATGTTATACATTTTATTATAAGCAAAGAATAAAATAACTTAGATAAACCAACACATCGTATAACATTATAATACATAAATGTATTATTTTACAGAATATATTAAAAGAAAAGATAGATTCGTATTTGCGAAATGCAGAATGAGAACGATTTATTGCCGTAAACGATATATTTTCACAATACATGGTATAATAAATATATAGAAAAAAAATCTGTTTAGATACATATTATTTTGTAAGCAAGGATGGAGGTGTGTTAGTTTAAGCCATGTTTTAATTATATGCGAACATAGTCACCTTGATTCTCACTAAATAAAAATAAATTAATTTGGTGAAGTTTCACAAACAACTATAATTAATAGACAAGATATTAAGTTTAATACAATACACATTATAATATTATAAAATACTGTATTCTCAACAGTGAATTATGATTAGAGTATTGCTTAAAATAAAACCAGTTTAACATTTTGTATCATTGAAAAATTGCAACACTTAGAACTTAGTATACGATCGACGAAAAGGCTGTATAATTATTTACATAAATATTAATGTATGTACACCGTTAAAATACGTATAATAAAAAACTGGTCTTTAACTATATAATATTCACTCGTAATTATGAAGATCTTCTGTGAAGTGATCTAATTTGTAACATCCGTCGGCATTCAAAACTACAAAATCCAATCCAGGGGATGAAAAGTTTTGAACTTGTAAAATTCCGTACTCAACTGATTTCGACAAAAAATCGAACCTGAAATATTTTTAAGTGGAAGTACGAGTATATTGTATAATTTAGGCGGAGCAAAACGAATATTAAATACATGACATGCCCTGCTAAAATCACTTCGGCCAAAAACTGACGATTCCAATGCAAGTGTAAATTTACATATTAATATCCAATACAATGACAGGTATAACAAATTCGATTGATAATTTAAATGAAGTAGGTTAGGTCTTAAATAATTATAAATTTAATAATGATATTAATACATTGTTATGAGATGTGATGAATGAAGGTAAGTTAAATAATAAGATGTAGGACATATTATGTGAATTATGTAGGCAGGTATTATTTCCTAATGTGATGATGTGTACTACATAATATTATGTAGTAAGTGGCTCTCGGTGTTTACACATCGGACAGTGTGTTTACATTTACAATAGTATGTACGTACATATATCTATAGATTAATAACTTATTGCGTAACTGACACAATTTGATTAGAATTAGAAATGATACCAGGTCAGCAGTCTGAATCTCTGTACGGAGTCAAGTGAATATCAGCTGATGATGTTGTAGCTATGGCGAGATGAATTACCAGACCACAGTGTTGTTGCTACATACTAAACCCATAATAATTATCTAATCATTTGGGTAGGTTAGTTACACGCCTTCACCGATAGTGCATTTGTATCATATAAGTCTATAGATAAATATAGAACAAAAGTTAATATACGAATAACTTAAGTCGGTCATTGAGGAGAGACCCACCTCAAGTCCGGATATCTCACGAGTAGTAGTAGACCCCTATTTATCCGTATGTTCAAACTAAAATAAAATTGTCCTCAAGGGCGAGCCACTAGGTAGGCATATGAAGGGCTGGTCGGCCAAAACTGCCGTCGTGAGAATCTTTTATACTACCCACTTCTCTTTCAATGAGCCTTTTAGAGAATTTATTTGAAAATAATATACACGAATAAATAAATGTAAGATATAAAAGTAGGATACAAATAACATAAATAAATGGTAACAAATAATAAAACATAAATGACAAAATTAAAAGATATAAACAAATCAGTAAATGACAGAAGGCCGAAGTGAGGTGTCTAGAAACGTGTATTTAGGTATTTGAGACAATCAACAATAGTTAATACTATGGATGCAGACATATATTATAAAAAAACAATTAGGATCGTAAAATTAACAATGCAGTTCGCGAATTCATATATTTGCGACATTTTAATGGAATAAACTGAGAGCACTGGAATTGTGAATTTGACTGAAAAATCTTCCAGGCCGACAAAGATGTTTCTATTAACTCGTCCCAACGTACGTATCTTTCAGAAAATGTTTATTGCAGAGTAGGTGCCTATAGAAATATAATTTGATGTGAAATACGAAATTCAATTCATCAATATTTTTATTTATCTTATTCTTTACAGCAAATTGGAGACAGCATCAATCACCACAAAGTACAAAATTATCAGTCATGAAATTCAACACCCAGACGGCGAGTTTAACGCTAGATTCCAACTAACTAATAATGTCTTCCAACTAGACCGGTAAAATATAAAGTGCACAACTCTAATAATGTCCACAATTAAAATACATACATATGAGTTGTTATATTTATATATATATGTATTTTAAATTGTTATAACCATAACCAAATATGTTGAAAATATTAAATAGTCAGCGTTTAAATGATAGCCATAATATTATTTGTCACACCTGTTAATTCTGGTAGGTGTGAAGCTCATCGTATAGTAATACTATTAAATAATATATTGTATCTAATAGAGTTTAGGTACTCGGTGGTGTACATAAAGTAATAATAATATGTAAGTATCAGTATAACCGAGAGTTGTATGAGTAGGTACGTACTATGTAAGTACTATAGGTATGCGGGTCAAATTACGGAATGGAAATAATCACTTGCACTTTCAATAGACGCGGGCCGTAGAAATGGAATTAAGTTCTGGTACCTACCTAATCGCATAATGGCTAAAGTAAGGTGTTAGTGTGTAATAGAAATAAAATATATACAAAATAATATGAATTACAATATGATTATATTGGACTAGGGAGTAGTAAGGAAAGCTTTATATTACCACGTCGCATCGCTTATTACGACATGACGGCTTGCAGTTGACTCATCTTCATCATTGTGTGTTATCATAAACCTTTTGTAAATAGTATTACTAATCCAATCCGATAGCGAAAATTAATATATCAGGAACTTAGATAACATAAAAGATTTACAAATTATTATATAAATTCGTTATAAGGTGACCAAGAACAATCAATTGAATTTTTCCTGTTTTGGTTCTTTATTACTGTATTTTGGATGTTGCATTATGAAAGTTGATTTATGAAGTAGGATTTTCCAGGCAGCTGTAAGCCTCGTAGTCGAAAAATAAGTTCTTATTTTACCCAACTATCATACGACAATTTTAGAATGTAACCTAATAAAGAAAATTCAACAAAATTGAGAAATTAGTGACATCATTTTTATAGATAAATAAACACAAATTTATCATACAATCGCTTACTTAGATATATAAAAGAAAACTGAACCAATGCGTAATGCGTACCTCGGAAGGTAGACCGCCACCATGTTCACGAGAAGAAAAAATGTTGTCTTCTTCTGTTTGGATGTAATAATGGTGTGATTTGTAAATGGGACGATTACGTTTTTCGCGAACTATTGTATGTGATATAGGTATGTATGTATGTATATATCTGTACAAAATAAATAAATTGATGAAATTCTAGTAATATGCACGTACGTAGATAATGTGATCGTGAATATTGTGTTATTTCACACTATATGTATGTATTTTACTGTAGTTAGGCACTTAATATACATACAAACGACCAGCTTAGCTTATCTCGAGTGATTTGCTCACCGAGGCACGCGTCTTCATGTTCCCTTTCTTCCTCGTGACATTTTGATGAAATCAAATCTCAGCTCATTACTACTAATATACCAAAGTGTTGACAATATTATTATATACAACACAATGTACAGTGAGTTACGCAGACGCATTTATTGCTTTAATACGTAGTGGGTGTGAATATATTCTTCAAATGAAAATCGTTTTAATGTAAGACTTATAAAGTAGGTAGGTACTTATACGAGTTTGTCAATTTTATATACATTAAAAAATATCTACCTATTTCAAATTATGCACACCATTTCAATTATAACACATTGTTGTTTCTATAATAATAATAAACTTTATTGTACAAAATATTTAGATACAAATAATAAGGTTACTACATGGTATAAACGAATAATTTTGCACAATGGACAAGTTTATCGCAGGGACACGATATCTTCCAACTAACCCAATTATTCTATATTATTGTTAATAATGTCAATTTAAAAATGATACAAATTCTGCAGGGTTGGTTACCGCACTTGGGGGTTGTGCCATAATAGTATAGTATAAACATATTTTTTTTAAATTTAAAACGGGTTTATAGGAAATATTGATTTGATGTTATCTTAAATAAATATGTACCTATAATAAATGTAATATCGTACGTGTGATTATTTGTATTGCAAGTGGGTGGGTATATACCAGTTTATGGATTAGTGGGTGGTGGTAGTGGATGCAGGAATGATGACCCGTTGCTGTACAAATATGTAGGTAACTGTAATGATTTATGCAATACGTAATATGTATACTTTATTGTGTATTATTTTGTTGTATTGTGCCGTCATCACCTTTCTAAACAGATTACTACACTACGCCCATGTTTGTATTACGCTTATAGATCATTGATCTTAAACCATCGTTAGATTAAACGCGCTCATATAAATAAATATTAAAGTATAATGATACCTACGCATACTTACCTATATGCACCTACTTTAATCTCTCTCTAATATTATGTATTTTTAAGTACACGCATGTCAATTATGTTAAGGTATTGGCATGAACTGCCACAACATTGCCACAGGTATAATGAAACTGAAACCGACAATTACGATTAAAGTCCGTAAAAATGAAATTATATTGTTGAGTAATACATATAACAATGATTACGTCATTAAAATTGAATTAAATTAAAAAAAATCCATTATCTAGTGTAGGTGAGATATGGAAAGTGAAAGAGAAGGAACTATTTCCTATATGCATCATCACTATACAAATCAAATTTCAATACTAACAACTTAGAGTAAGACTCAATGTGAACCGAATAACTACATATTGAAACACACACAATTTTTTTTGGATTCTTGTTTATTTTATTAAAAAACAAAGTATAATATTGGGGGACATATTATTATTTACCCTAGAACTAGAGTCCTGCTTCTATGATTTGGCGTCGGAGGACCCGTCATTTGGAACCGACTCCCCGAGGACCTCCGTAAAAACCAGCCGATTATAACGTTCAGGAGCAAGCTGAAGACTTCGCTCTTCCAACATAGTTTCCCGCGCCCTTGAGATGGATGCTCCATTAAACGGCGCCGAATAAATCATCCAACATAATAATAATATAGTGTATAAACACCTTTTTTGTAATAGTATCACATTAGGATGGCAAGTCTATTATTCTATAGACATAGCATCCTAGTGTGGCTATACACTTTTCATATGTGAGATATTAGTAGATATGTAGGTGCCTAAATTTAATCAATTTGGTGGTATTTTAATTGTTGTTAGTAAATAATACACAGTGATTTTATTTTACTGCAGTAGTTATTACACATTGTACTCCCTAGAAGGTACAATATATCTATCTAGTCAAGTAAAAGTTGGCGCTGACCGAGATGGAAGAGAACGAGTTAACCGTACATATTGTGAGTTAATATTATAATAAACATAATGATATACATAGTATCGTACTGAATTGAACTGTACTGAAGTATGTAGGTTAGGTTACCGACGTACACGCTAAATAAGAAAAATGCTATCTATTTCATTTCAAAACACGAACCACTAATATTATACTAGTGTGTACATACATATATAGGTATATTTAGAGACATTACGTCACATTATTTAATCTGCTATCACTACACTACACTATACTACACTGCTTAATTTGGTTCTATAATAATAATATATGTAACAAGTGTATTTCTAGTTCAAGTCTGTCACATGTGATTGCGAATAGAACGACAGCGACAATGTAATTAATTACTCTCAATAAGTCTACACAATAATAATATGTAAGGCAATAGTTATCTCTATAGAAATAAACAAACACAATCATTACAATATGTTTATTCCACCAACATGTCTACTGCATGCGTGTGTCAGTATACCTATGTTTTGATTGGACAAATACCTACATTGTAAACTAAATTTTTCACTTTCAGAAAATAATCACAATCATAAATTACTCGTTACGGGGAATTGCCAGTAAAAATAAAATAATACCTATTAACAAGTATTAAATTACCTACATATGAAACAAATATTATTCGTAGTTAAATGGAAGAAATCACTATCTCGCCACTGCAATCATCACATTTTTTAATGTAAATTGATTTGTTGTTTTTGTTATGTATCTAACTGATAATAATAAACAAATAGTTACATACATATATATCATACAAATTTAATTCGATGTTCACCATTATCTTGATGACTAAAGTATTCTATGTCGCACTAATTAACCAAAACATTGTTATGTTAAATATTGAGATACAAACATACCATAAATATAATCAATTTGTAAATAAATTCAACAATGGGTAAACTAAGTTTAGTATAAGAAAAAAATAGTTATAGAAAAATATATAACATACTTTATATACCTATTCGTCACCAAATAATAATTTCTTTACTTTTCGCTAGCCTGATGATGAGAGCGGAAGCTCTTGAAAGCCGGCTCGAGTCTAATAAAAAGTCACAGTGGATATACTAATTATAAGTGTTTTATTTGTAGATAATTAATAGTTCTAGAACATAAACTTCTCCAAAGCCGACCTGGCGGTTAAGCAACAAAATGACAATTAAAGATTTCAAGCGTAGCCGTGGAGCTGACCGGTTCTAAATAGCAAAATAATTATAAAAAATAACAAAATCAGTAACACATGAATGATAAAGAATACGAGAGCTTAGATATAGATAATACAATTTCATTAATTGTATCGGCATTTACTTTGTAACACTTCGATGATAGATAATACATATTATATTGTATATCGCCCTTCAAGTGATATAATTATCACAATACGGCGCTATATAAATTGTCATATTATTATTAGGTAGATATATAGTGATAATAATAAGGTGTACATGCATTGTGTACCTACTCTATGCACTACCTATGTACCTAGAGTTAAGAGGAAAAATGTTAAGTACAAACGGCAGTAATGTAAGTAGAATGAAAGTAGGCTGAGAGTAAATAGGCACGTCAACTATTACGAAATAAGTATTAAGAACATAGTAAATCATTAATAATCAACTCTCTGAGTGTACCCATACCTTTGTATTTATGTTAGTGCTTTAAACAAAACTCGTACAGGCTCTTCTCTAATACAAAAGATTTTCTAATGATTGTGCGCGTTAAAGCGCCTTGTGACTTTACTAAGTGGTTGCTGCAATGTCACTTTCCAACTGCATTGACAGGTACCTATATCACACACAGCACAATCCGGCCAAATAGAAGAAACAGAGGCTCGTGTGTGTCGCAAGGACTGCGGGAGTGTCAGAGTAGGTACCTATTTACTTACAGAGAAATGTTACAGCCGGTTACGATAAATAATGTCAAAACTCTTCATAGGCAGTATGAATGGTAGCTTCTTCTTTCAAGGATACCAAAATATTAAAAAATATACATATTTATATTAAACTAGACGATAAGTCACAAAATAACGACACGAAGGTTTTATAAGTCATAATATCACACTTTTGATGAGATATGTAAACTGTCAAAACAAATTATTTTGTTACTATAAAAGAATTAGCGTAAATATTGTAAAACAGGTATACTCGTATACTACATCATAAATAAATATTAATAAAAATACAAACTGAAGACAATTTACGACCCGGTAAACATATCAAATATATTAGGGCCAATTCTGAATCTTAATGAACTAACTAACTAAAAAGTTGATTAATATTAGTTATTATGTAGTATTCAGCATTAGTTATGAACTATAAACAACTATAAACTCGAGAACCACCAAGTGCAAACGGTAAAATCTATGGGACAAACTAATATTACTCAGTGATGCCGCAATACAAAATGTTTTTCACGTTCCGATTTACACTTCTGGCAACAATTTAATAGTTGTCGCGCGTGAAAATTGTGAAATGTCAGATTTGCCGATACATTTTGGCGTTCGTATTTGCGTCGGTGGTGGTTTAATTTTACAATTTGTACATGCTAAGAGTTGCCCTAAAAGTATAAATTTTCACTTTTAATTGAAAAAACAACTTAACACTTCCAAAATATAGCAATATTCTGCGGTAAAATGACAGCAACTAATAATATTTGCACATTAAAAGTCGCGAATAAAATTCTGCCAAAACCAACCTATTTTAGTTGTCGGCTGTCAACTAAAATTTCATTCAGAATACGAAATCCATAGATTCTCGAAATTTATAGTTGTATTAAGGTGTCAAAATGAACTAATGAACTAAATTAGTACGGAAAACTGTGAATACGAATAAGAACTAATTATCATGATTCAACTATCTTCTCACAATTAGTTGACTTAGTTAGTGCAACTGAACTATTTTATGATTCAGAATTGGCCATATTATGTAAATTATAATCAGTACTTACACATCCACTATGTAATAAAAAAAAAACAATTTTGTGTTTTAAAACACTTTTATCGCAACATAATGTAGATATATTATTACCTAATGTTAATTATGTAGTTAGATGTGAATAGGAGGTAACATCAAAATTAATATTAAAAGAACGTTGTTACATAAGAAAAGTACCTAACATTTACTTTTAGTAAAAAAAGTTGTTAATTTTCAAATTATATTCGGTAAAAAAAAATATTTGTAAATTTTCAAATTATTTTTTTGATTTCATTATGGTTAAATGACGGCGAGGCAAAAAATATATTTGCATCAATGAAACGGACGTTAGTAGTGTGTGTTAACAAAAAAGTATAAGATTTACGATTTGCTTATCCCGTGAAAGTTTTGATGAGATATACCTATGAATATATGCGAAAATAATGTTGATAAAAATAAATTGCTCTTAAGTATGTAGACACTTAAATTTAATTAATTTTACAGAATGATCTTACAATAATATTAACATCAGAGCCCGTACATAGTTGTTGAATGTTCAGTAGCTACACTAGGCAGTGTGGCCCACGTGCAAATAATGCTACGAGTCGTAGCATAGCTCGTGCGAGTGAGCGATATGAGAAGTGGGCAACAACAGACGCTGTATTAGATAATAGGTGGGGCGTCGTTTTGAAACACCGGCACCGAGGCGTCTCAATTCCTTCGAAGCCTTTTCTTACCATTGTATAATTCAAATTCAACGCGTTAAGTGCTTTCGTTATATCACCGCATGTTATTATTGTTATTATATTAGATCGCATTGTTTTTGGTTCGCCGCGCTGTGTTTTTGGTTTTTTCACATCTTTATCTTGAAGGATATAGTGCATTCACTAATACAAAGTAATTAATATAGATAGTTTTTACAATAGTTATTGTGCACAAATTAATTATCTTATTATAATAAATAATATAGTTATGTACTAAATTAAATGAAAAGTAGGACGGTTTGCTTATTTTGAAACTTTTTACTGTAGGTAAATATTTATGAACAAAAATAACAATGAAAGAGTCATCATAAAGATTGCCCTTTACCACGTTTCTTATAAGCTACCATAATTGCTGTAAAAATCTCAGACTATCCCTGATACACGCAAGTATTTTAACAATATTGAATTTAATAAATAGGAACTTTGAAATGATTGGCATAACAAAAATCACATTAAGAAAGAATATTATTAACTAGAATGCAAGCAGGCATTTTCTGAGATGCGAGATGCAACTGTCATAAAAATTAGACAAATATAATATTGTGAAAAAGAAAGAAGCGACAATATATAAAATATTTATTTAAACTGAAAATATTACGGACTAGAATCATAATAAAAAAAATCACATAACTGGAACTTAAAAACAAGTTCAAGGAACATGTAGTAAAAAAAACGCATTTTGCATACAGTATTCTCAGACAGATAACATAAAAGTATAACATTAGGTGTATTTGTTTTCCATACACGTTCATAGTGTTGCAGTGCTTGCACTCATCATATCGGTAATCAGAACTCATATCTCGTAGTTACAAAATTGTGTTCCATTATATTACTGCCTTCTTAATACCTTTTTATAACAATTATATACCTCATTGTATTCTTAATAATTTATATACATATTGTAGATGTGATGGATACAAGGCAATAAAATGAGCAAAGAACTCAACACTCATGAAAATAATATGGCGAAAGACTTCTTAAAGGTCATTTACAAGTCTTTCGTTATTGGAATTCGCTCTAAAGCCGAATGACGTGAGATACATAATTTAAATGAAATACTCTGAGTATTGCATGATGCATGCAGCGCATCAAATCATTGCAAGATCGGGACAAAAAAACTTTATGTAAAAAAAAAACAAATCTAATAAAATAGCAAGAATCGACCTAATACTGAATCGGAAAAAAAGGAAAAAAAGCACCGGCACATTTACTAATACTGATGATATGAATATATTATATTAGAGTATATAAGGCGATATAAAAGCCTTGATCAGATAATTTCATCATAGTGAATGTACATAAATATATAACAACATGTTATTGTCTGAGGTGAAATGCTTACCTCATAACTGTTACCATTGCATTTTGTATTGCCATTACTTATTTACAACAACAACAACAACATAGAATAGATTTATTATAACCTTTCGGATTAAAATATCACGTTGTCTAGCTCTAGATGCTCGTCCTTGTAACACATACGAGCGCCATGTCACTTCACCGTATTAAAGAAATGCGACTAAGAAGCTTAGCATCGTCATTAGCAGACGCTTTTTCCATTAGCTGAGAATAATGGAGATAATACACAACATCTTAAATGTTAATTACTTTTTCCAAAGCCTAATCAGATTTGAAGGTATAATGCGACATCGATTAATGCTCAGGTTAACACTTGAATGCCATTTCCGATACTATTCGCGTAGTTATACTATTAATAAATAGGATCGTTTAATAATAATAAATGCTTTTAGCTTACTGTGCATGGTTGTAAGGCTGTATTTGGGTTTATTACAAAACCCAGATATATTTAAAAAAAAATGCCATTAAAACGTACTTTTATTGCTTTTAAAGGATATATCATTTTTACATGATAGAAAAGAATAGTGTCATCCCAAGTCTCATCAGAAAACTTACCAGCGTGTTTGCACGTTAATATAATTATGTATTTTACTTACTTGATATTCTTTTTGGATTTAATCTCATCCATATCTTGTTCAATCCCTCATTATAGCTGCGTCGTGAGCAGGGTATTCACTGTGTCGGTGTTTAGGTAGTACATTTCCATAGCGAAATAAATAAAACAAACGTTTTACTTATTTGTTTATTTGTGTCCTCACAAGACGTCTCTCTCGTCAAATAATAGAATAAAACATTTGTTTTATTTATTTCGCTGAGCAGGGTAGTTTCATATTTTAAAATTTCCTCATAATGCTGCTTGACACGAGCAATTATTCATATTTCTGTGTCAAAAATATCTAAATACCGAGTTGAAATCGATTGACATGTTCGCAAATTCATAATCAGAAACGATTCTTCAAAAACTATCTATCACACGACTACCCAATTCATATTACATTATTATAATGTATGTGTTCATCTATATAACACGTTATATCACATAATTCGCATCCTACTTTTACCACATTAGAACATATCACAATATTGTGTACGTTGAATATTAATCATGAAATGCGAGTTAACTGTTCAATCACGACTTGTTACATATTATCCCACCTGACAACACCGACAACAGTAAAAAAACTATGAATAGCTGATATCGACGGCCTAATCCGCAAACAAGATAACTCCTTTTTTTGTCAAATTGATTTTATTGCGCTAACAGGTTTTATTAGATGTAACACATAATCCTGTAAAATGATAACTCCCAAATATTTTTTAAAACTAACAAAAAATGCTACACAAAAATAAGATAACTCCATGCAAACATCTGGCAATTTGGTAAAAACGCTAACTCCGTCATTTTACTGCCATTTGTATGACGGCTGTCAGTGTGGGGTGACGTTTTTGTTAGAAAACATGCACCCATGAAACTGAAATAACGCTAACTCCATTGAAATTGTATGAAAATATGGTTGGCAAAAATGCTAACTCCTCTTTTAGAAGAAATTTTGAAAAATTACGTTATTAATTCTACATTATTATTATTTATTACTGATTTTGAACTTAGAAACAATAAAAAACATCAATGAAAAATCATTTTAATGTATTTATTGATATATGATAAGGTTTTATGTTGCTCCTGAAAAGTTTGGTTTAAGGGAGTTATCTTGTTTGCAGATTAAGCCGTCGATATGCCGTACGGCCGAAACGTAGGTGCCACTAAAAATAATTTATAATATCATGTCATAATCGGACATATAGACTGTCCAGTTCCACAACTCAACAAGTCAAATTTTGATTTAATTTGTAATACATATAATCAACTCCACTCTATCAATTCCACAAACAAATAAGTATAAAAAATACTCGGTTTCCTTTGCATATTAAAAATATTTGGTGAATAAAAAAAAAACTACTGTTCCCATTTTCAATTCCACAAAAAGATATTTCGAATTATTTAACTATTGAATGGAACAAAGGCGACATAATGCCTCAAGCAGTGCAATTATTATATCGTATATTTCACTTTTTGTTGTGTTTTCAAAGCAAAATATAAATATGCCAACATTACAAAAATGGCAAATTCTCGAATATAAGACATCTCGACTTGTAGAGTTATGGAACTGGATAGAAGATATATTATGTGATTCATACCAGATTGGTATTGTGCACCACCATTTAAGCCATGTTCGACACATTGCTGTTGCTAACGATGGGTCGAAGTGCACCATTCACTCTACATAGCACCGGCGAGATTTCTTCTTTCGATGTCCTTGTTGTATCTTCCATCCCTCGCAAACATACTTCCCAAATACACATATTCACTTGCTCTAAATATTCATCGTCAACCTTTATTTCACAAGTCGCTCTTTCGCTCTCTCTTTCAAACACCAGCACTTTCGTCTTCGCAACATTCATTTTTAACCCATTTGTACTTGTACATACACCAACATTATAAAATGGCGAATTCTCGAATATAAGACATCTCGACTTGTAGAGCTATGGAAATGGACAGTAGATATATTATGTGATTATGTGATTCAAGTTTACTTTTGACTTTTGTTTTCATTTACCACAACTGTATCTATTGTAAATTTCGTGTTGTGGCGATCAGATGAGTTAATAAAATGTTACAACCCGTAAATCGTATAAATAATACACAAGAGACTGGATATAAGATAGACTACGATTATTTTTAATGAATCAACATTTATCTAAACAAACGCTCTATTAAAATATATATCGGAGAACGAACGATTAATGAATTATGATATTTCTACAATATGAATGGAATTCAACACAGTGTGTTGAATTCCAGTAATGCTGTTCTCGGTCGAAGAAAACCTGTTTGGAGAAAATTTCAAGACATATTTCAAAATTTTTAATTAGTAGTTGATATTATGTTTTTCAATGGAGGATAATCGTTCCAACTAGCACAACTAACGACATAACGTGTCTCATTAAATTTAATAATTTAGGGTGTGATAGAAATTCTGAGTTAATATCAATGGTAACTTTCGGAAAGGCAGCTTTTCAGTAGACATAGTTCAGTAATAATTGCATGAAATTAGATGTTACACCACACCACACAATCTGTGTTATTTCGAGAGTTAACACTAATAATAATTACACTTCCACTCTCCTATGAATAGACTTCATAGACTGGGAAATCTGGTCGAGGATAACACGGATATTTTTTATTGACAGCTTCCTCAATTTTCAAACGTGGAGTTATTATTTTCTCAATTTTCAAACGTGAAGTTATTATTTATTCAAGTGTATGAATTGACATTGGGCAGTTGTGGTTTGTTATTTTTCTATGAATTTTTTTTTAAATTTTCAAATACAGAATCCTGTGATGTTTTAAATTTTCATTTGGTTTATTGTTTTTACCATTATGAATTGACACTGTATTGCTAATTCAACATTGTTAATTTTGACATTTCGACATATCAACCACTTAAAATTATTTTATATCTCGTTTTTCTTGACTTTTATATAGGTACTGATTGACATTCCTCAGGTGCTCTACTAACATTAAATATTTTTAAGTTTATACCTACTTTTAATTTTTAACTTTATTGTCAAAAATATTTCATACTGACTATTTAATTGTAATTATCAAATTGACATATAAAACCTACAAAATTTCACATCATTTAAACCATGCATATTTTTTATTCATTTATAGTTCTTGTTTTATTTTCTACTAGCTTTAATTACCCGGCATCGCTCGGGGTTATATACAGACATGAAAAAAGAAACAGTGCATATGCATGAGATAAAACATCATACACTCAATGTAAAAAAATAGAAAGGTACCTAGATAGAAAAAAGTGCTAAATACCTCTTTGCAATGAAAAATCTTGATGTTAGATACTCCACATGCCCATATTTGATTCCTACATCGAAAAAAGTACTGAAAACCTCTTCCCGATGAAAAATTGTTAAGTTAGACATCCCATATTTAGGTAAAAAATAGGAAGGTACCTATATGGGAAAAAGTGTTGAAAATCGCATCTCGTTGTAAAAACTGGAAGTTTGGCACACGACACGTCCACGTTTAACTAAAAATATGACGGTACTTATGTCAAAAATGTTTAACCCCCCCCCCCCTCCCCCATGTTAAAACATGAAGTTTTACAAACCAAATCCCCATATTATGGTAAAAAGGTACCGAAACCCTAATCAGGTACATACCGAAATTTTATTTTCACTTGCTTAAAAGTGTGGATGCTTATCGTAGAATTTTATGCTGTTAAATCATTGTTTCAACTATCTCAAAGAATTCTACAAATAACGCGGTGATTACTTTGAAAGAAAGATGACATAACCGCCATCTTTGTTTTCGTAGAATCGATTCACGTAATACTTTTAGCTAAATACGGTAGATGGCATTATCAGATTATATGTTACAATAAAATAAATAAAAAATATGCATATTTTATCAACTTCAAAAATGTATAATATTTTGTTTTAAAATGTATTAAAAATGTAGTAGATGTATTAATAAACTAAAAAAAATTACTTAAAAGGGAATTTTGAACTGAAATACAACAAAAGTAAAATCCTAATGTAATTTTTCGAGCTATGATTGTTGTTTTCACGCAAAGTATTTCCTAATATATGTTAAAATAGATTTAACAAAGGGTTCAATATTTTTTTCTTTACCTGGAAGCATATTTTTACAATTATACAAATTTATTATTTTATTATATTAATATTTATCACGAAATAAACGCTAAAGTGGCACGAAACGAAGATCAAGCTAAAACCGTAGACAAAACATGCGATTTCAGTGTAGCCAACATTTAAGACTGGTGGGTAGCTATCCACTGGATTAACAAATTTTATTTATCTATTATGTAAAAACTTTAAACTTTGTACTCTTAAGTCCATACTTACAATAATGTCAAAACCTAATATTTTTCATCGAAAGTGAACACGTCTGTTCACACTTGTTCATCCTATGCTTTCACTGCCATGTCAACACTCTCAGTCATGTTGTATGTAGTTTGACGTATTTTCGTACAAAAATAATTATTTAATTAATCAAATTAATTAATCAAAATCAAGAATGAAAAATAACATTTAAAATAAATTAATGTAGCTCTCGACTGCATAATAATTTTTTACGTGATTCTGATATTCAATATAAATTCATAGAGAATAAAACAAATAAGAAGATAAAACTTGTTTATGGTCATTTCAGTGAATGGACCTTTCATCAAAATTATGATGAGTGGTAATTTCTTTGATGAAACGCCCGTTCACACCTATTCACCTTGGAGGATCATCCGGAGTGATCAGTGAACAAATGTGAACGACCCTTTAGAAACAATCGGTCCATAATATTGAATTTCTACTTGGAAATTTAAGAATATTCCCCATCTGTTCATGTTTGTGCGACATTTATCAAACTCGTAATAAAGATCAACAGTTCTTGATTTTGCAGAATCCACACAACTATTATAATGATCCTGAAAGTAGCGGGTATTATAAAAACCGTTATCGGTATTAAAATATCGCACCGACGTCATTATTCTGGCAACATCTATCTAAATTACAATTTGACATTGACATAATAACATGACAGATAATTTATTGATACTGTATATTATGAAGACGCATTCGAAATTTGAAATTAAAATGTGAAAAATTTAACTGAAAATCCGTGTAACACAAAAATATTCAACGATAATAATAATGCCTATGTTGTGGTCATTGATTTTGTTTGGAAACTAATAATGTACAGAAATGCCATGATGAAAATATTATGTATGTATGTATCCTAAAAATGGACTATTATAGTATGTATTTTTATAATAATTCACTTTCTTTTTAGATATTTTCATATGTTTTCAGAGACATATGTTTGAGAAATTAAAAAATTCTTAATTAAGCAAATTAAAGAATACATTATGGAAAGATTATAGAAAGTCTAAAACATATAATGTCAAGAACCTACCTAGGTACCTTCATATTGTCCTATGAGTAAGTACAGAAGTATGATGATAAAATCTCAGATAATTGAAAAGGATTCATTTCACGGCTTTATATATTAATGAGTTTCCCATGTTTTGGTATTACAGATGAACTAATTTTGGTATAAAAATACACCCAGAATATTCAGCAATAAAATAAGAACACACACAAAGAGCATTGTTATAGATTTGTATTTTTTTTTTTGTATCTTATGTTTATCAGACTTCGACAAAAGAACACTGAAAGCAATATACAGCTTCACTAAAAATGAAAAAATATATGTTACAAATGTTTATGTGTCGATTGCCGGTGTTATTATTATTATGATTTTAGAAGAGATTTAAAATATCATGCTTCTTAATACTTTTAACTTTCTTGTCATAAATTCTTCAAAATTAACAATTACTTTTAAATTTTATTATTCTTGTTAATTAAGATATTTAACAAACTGCATGACATCTATTATCGTAGAGACTATAAAGAACATACATATCACAATCAAACAAACAATTTGCACCAACTAAAATATATATTTGTGTGCATTCTGTGTTTGTCATGTCGGCCATTATGAAATTAGCCCAAGATGTCAAAAATATGCAATTTTAACTCGCATAATTCAGGAGTTTTTATCATAACCAAACACAATAATTTATAACCAAAATAATCCCCAAATGTTTAGTTTCAGTACTGATGTATTTCTCGTTACATCCATTGTGAAATTAATTCAATACACTGAAAAATGTTCGACCATGAATATTGCTACTTACAAAAACTTTCATAGTTTTTCATACATTTGGTTGCCAATTTTGTGACATAAATTGTAATATCTTTATCAATATATAAGGTATTTAAAATGTTTTTGGCCTTAAACGTGCCCAGGAGATGAGACCTCGTATAGAGTGTATTATTTTACTTCTGTCTTTCTTTATTTCAGAGTCCATTGAGGACATACGTACATACATACATACGAACGCATTAGAATATTTATGTGTGGATTTATTATATTGTGTGTGTGTCCACATTTTGTAATAGGTATTGTTTGTGCACATTATAAAAATTATGTATAATATTTACATGTGAAAGGCCCAGACCGTGTTATGATTATAATTATAATATGTAGTTGGGAATATTGATTGCTATGAGTGTAGATCTAAAATTACTCGCGACAACGATTAGATATATCTTCCGAGATATTCTTGGCTGAAAACACGTGATGACATTTCAGAAAGAGCAGTGTGTTTGTTTATAAATAAATTAATAAAGGCCAATGTCAACGACGCAACCAAGTGGGTTAACGATCTGTGTTATGTCACCGCCATGCTACTATACGTAATATCATCACATTACATCACATTGCATTGTAAGGTGACCAACACAAATACATCGAAAAGGAGCTAAATTTGTTAAGGGAATTTGAAATATTTAGCAATCTCCTCGGTTTTCTTAAGGAATGTTGTCAATAGAGTTTGTCATTTTCTTGGGTCGCGAGAATTCTCGAGGTACATTTCCCGGGAATTATACAGAAATAGGTACCGAACCTAACACAGCCGGTAAGTATGTATATATTTTTTTTGATAGGGGGGGGGTGTGGTGTTGCCGGACCTGTTCTATGAGATCGCCTTAACTAGCTCTACTAAGGAGTCAGTATGTCACCACCTTGAGAAGTAAATTAAAGTAATGACTATTCTCTGTGTCGGTGTTAATTTCATAATGAAATAAAAAAAGTTTTTCGACTATTTTGATTTTTATTCAATCAATCTTAAGTCAATCTTGATTGATAATGTCCTTATAACACTACAGACGTTTTTCTCAATAAAAAACATTTGTTTTTAAATTTCATTATAGAACTCTACTACCTACATAAACACCGACACAGTACAACAACAGTTCAAGGTCCGTTGTCAAAACACATTTTTGACTACGGGTCCAGTACAGTTCATTTCTCGCTTTTCCTCGAGCATTTTTTTTTTCGGGAACGAGACCAGCCGATTTCCGGGAAATGTAAACGAGAAATCCTGGGAAACAAGCAATTGTCAATGAAAAGGAGGACGGTCCTTTTTTGTTAAAGAATATTTTGTGCCACTCCCGAATTTAGTACGTCGCCAAATTTTCGAAAGGGTATAGGAATTGGAAATATATTTCGAGTTAAATTATTTTTAAAACATCAAAAAGAAGGACAAAAGGAGAGTGCTTATGAAGGGAGGAGGACGGTTGGTCACCTTATAGCACTGAAAACTTCGTCTTGGACGCATGGAAATACTAGTTTCACACGTAACCGAGATGTGTCTGCCCACCTATATTCACTATACACAGGTGTTATGTTGTATCCATAACTAGTGATAAATAGTGGGTACTGGCTGCCTATCATTGAGGTAGGTCTATCATAATATGAAGCAATTTTAATTACCTCCTTGTTAAATTACTACATTGTTTAGAATGGTAATAGCATAGGCGGGTTTTATTTATTTATTTATCACTTGTATACGGCGTGAGCCTTTTACATGTTAAACATATAACAAAGTAGAAAAAAACAATTTGACAGACAACAACAATAAAAACTGATAAAAAATGAATTGGTACAAATTTATAAAAATAAACATTAAGATATAACAAAAATGGTAGTAATTTGAACAAAACAGCAATAGTAATAGAATAAAACAATTAAATTAAATTATACAGACTGGACAAAATTTGATGAATGCAAACATTAAAAGACAGAATGTAATATACAAATTAAAACAAATATCCAATTAAAATAGTTCAAGATGATAATTGTCAAATTCGTTAGATTAGATATCAAAAAAATAGAATCATTAAAAAACAACATATAAATTAAACATATGATAATAATATTGTAATTTACATTTTTACCAGTATTTAGATTAATAATATAGTGCGTTTCTTAATTAACTGAATTCTACGTACTATACAATGCACACGATATACCAGCATTATTATAAAAAAAATTACCCACCGATACGATAAGTGTATAACAACGTACCTAATACACCTTGAGACGTTTCGCCATGATTTATAGAAGGTATGTTAAGGTGGTCCGTATCTAAAAAAGTGCGAGTGAATTAAAAGGCCGTGTCCATTGAATTACAAATATGTACAATAAATTTAAATATTATTTCAATGATATTCTGAAATTAATAAAATGATAAAATGAATGCCAATTCATTTGAAGGTCGTTTGTGTAATCTATAATTTGAGATTTACGGGGGAGATAATAATTCACTATGTGTCAAATTATTCACAGAATTTAAATACCATTTGCGCTCAATAATAACCCATTGTATATTTTATTTATTTATTTATTTTATTCTTCTTGCACATCATCATTCATATAACATACACATACAATATACACAAGAAAAAATGTGATGATGTGCAGTGGCGAGATTATATAATATTGTATATAATAGATTTTTGATAATTTCTAGCCATGAAAAGTTGAATAGATTGTTACATCAATAGGTCGTTGCAACATAAATAAATTCTTGTGTATATACATAATTTTGATTACCTATCTATTATCTAAATATATGAACACACTTTATAGAACACGGCGGTTGACAATGTCTATAACACTTATTTAGCGAAAAATGTAAATTCACTAACGAGATATTCTATTATATTCTTATGAAGACCATCCACTCGTTTACGAGTGATTTAGGCCAATATGGAACAACAATAATATAATTATAGGAGTGTTGCAAAACATACAAGATCATATTTCCTTATGAAGACACTCTTCGACATTTTAGAATGCAAAGCTTTGAAACTTATTAAATTTTACGAAAATATTTTATTTGAAATATATATTGATGATATATAGAGGCAAGATTTATATAAATATCTAAAGTGGAAATGTGAACAGTCAGAAATTTACATTTTACTTAGTGATATATGTGATTAATATATAAAAATGTCCGGAAACGCTAGAATCCTCCGTTTAATACGAAAATCTTCCTTTTCATCGGCTGTTTCGTTAGAAGTGAGAGATAATGTTGTATCTAGCAAGGATGATGGGGTCCACCACGAAGGCATCAAGGCATACGAAGATATGCCAGGACCATGGCAACTTCCTTTCATCGGAAACTCATGGAGATTCGCGCCACTTATTGGTAAGCCAATGAGCTACAATCATAAGATGAACGCAGATGCAGTGAAGCAATTAATGAATTTAATTATATACTGATTGAATTAAATGTTAACAAAACAACGATTTAATTTTTTTAATCATGAATGAAAATACTATTTTATGTTTCAGCACAAGTCATAGTGAAAAATAAAACAGTGTTATACTTTATAATTGTAATCATATCACATTAATATTTTGCTGTACTATACTGTAATGTTTCCAGGACATTACAAGATCGATTCTCTGGACAAGGTTATGCTCGAACTGCGATCAAAATATGGAAAGATGGTCCGTGTCGGTGGACTTCTCGGACATCCGGACTTAGTGTTCGCTTTTTCTCCTGAAGGTATAGAGACGGCTTTTAGAAAGGAGGAAGTGCTCCCACACAGACCATCTATGCCATCTTTAAAACATTTCAAAGGAAATATAAGGAAAGAGTTTTTTGGAAACTCCGCAGGTGTAATTGGTGTGTAAGTAAAATTGATTTGTTTTGAATCGATGACCATGAACAATGGATATATACATATTATAATAATTAACATATATTTGATTGGCTATGGTCTTATAATAGATAGCAATATTATGCATACATCGAAAACATTGCACTAGAAATATTATTGAAAATAAGAGGATCTCAAGCGTAGAATAGAAATAGAATGAAAAACCTATAGGTACCTGTGTAAAATTATTCAATCTACACAGTGAATGAATACCACGTTTGCTACTAGATCAGAGAAGTATGACAAAGAACAACACTAAACTCATGCCGAGATTCATTCGTAGTTATCAAGTATGCTATGGCCACCTCCATGATACAAATTATATTTTCCTACGGCACATTAGCAGTAAATGTGAAAAATTCCATTTTGTCAAAATAGCTGATGTATTTTGCAGACATGGAAAGCAGTGGGATGAATTCAGAGCCAAAGTCCAACAAGTCATGTTACAGCCGAGTACAGCAAGGAGTTTTGTAGGGCCACTCAATGACATCGCTCAAGATTTCATAGAAAGGTAAGATATCAGTATAATGTATAATGTTTGACACTTAATGTTTTAAGATGATATGTATGAGCAAAATTAACCATAAAAAATATTTTACAGGATTGACGAATCGTTAGATGAGAGAAAGGAAGTGCCGGAATATTTCCTCTATGAAATATATAAATGGGCTTTAGAATGTAAGTATCAAATGTACCTAATTATTCAATTGACTAAAGCAAGAATACACCAAATTCAGGCACAACGAATTATTTACTTATTTATTTTATTCTTCTTGCACATCATCATACACATAACAAAATAACAAAGCAATTTGCATAAAAAATAATGTGATGATATGCAGTGGCGAGATTATTACTTTTTAGTGATTTCTTCCATCTAACCACTATTAGTCAGTGATTATATAATAGGTATAATTAGTCAGATATCAATAATTCTATTAGAGTTGACAAAATACAACACTAATTAGGAAGTTATTACACTACATAATATTGTAACGACGATTTTGCACATCACATTTTTTATGACAAAAGGTAAACGAAGAAAATAAAATGATCATAAAAATAGAATGAAATAATTGGAAGAGAGAAGAGGTGGTAAGGCTGGCTGCTGTTCGTGATAATAGTATTATAAAATGTTTATTGTAACTCGGGAGTTTTTACTTTCATCGTCTACGTTAACGTTAAGTAATACAAATAATATGTACAAAAGTTATACGTTGGGCAGCCTACAGTTATTTCAACTACCCACATGGCACATATACAATCTATCCAGCCTGCGTTTACATGTAGGTATTCAGTAACGGAACGATCTATCTACTATCGACTTCTCATGATACCCATACTCAACTCTCAACCATAACCTTTTCCCACGTCATAAACGTCCGAAAGTGTGAAAGAAAATAAAAGAAAACTTAACATCACTGTCTTAATATACTTAGGTTTTTCTCATAAAGTTTCGAGTCAAACACTGAATGTTTATTTTCTACTTCTAATAAATCTATCATCAGTGCCTACGACATAAACTTTTCATTTTTTTATAAATACAACAAAATCTATCCAGTGATAATCATTTGCTTTAAACGGAAAATCTCAACGATGTTAAGGGTCCAGAACAGATTTGCATGAATGACGCCAATTAATCAATTGAATTGCTAATTTGTTAACAAGCTATTTTATTATTCAGTTTACCAATAAACAATGCAGTGGTGCAATTTGCCGGTTATGAAATGATTGTATTAATACTCAATGCCGTAAAATATGTTTTATTCATATACCTAATTCTGATATTGTAAAATGTATTGAGCGTGAGAGAAATAATAAATTTGCAATTTATTACAGCAATAGGCAGAGTAGCCCTGGATACTCGCCTGGGCTGTTTAGAACGTGACCTACCCGCGGACTCGGAAGCCCAAAAGATCATATCGGCCATCAACACGTTCTTCTGGAACGTGGCGGAAGTGGAATTAAGATTTCCAGTATGGAGATTTTATGAGACTGCAGCGTATAAAAAATACATCGGAGCGTTGGATGAGTTTAGAGAGTAAGAAATCTTTTGTCTGTTTTGAATGTAATCAACTGATATAAGCTATATATTTGAAAGCACTGGACTCTATTGTACACGAATCCATTTATATATATACCTATTACGTGTATATATTTCAATGTGCAATTTATCCCCTGGGTTATATTATATCCAGGAAGTAACTGAAGTCAACGTTTAACCTTCTTGAATTCATCAGTTTTTCAGCTCTCATACTTTTCCAAATTGGACTTGAGAGATGCGATCAACATTCACAAAGTTTTTGCATTCACAAGCGCTGAAGTTCGATTAAAGTTTGTTATAAGAAAGTGAACAGAATTAATATACGGACGAGAGAGAAATACTTTAATCTTAATACTTTCTTCATATTCGAATGATAATAATACCCGTTTTCATAAATTTATATAAACTCAGTTCTTTATTTTAATTTTATCAATAGACTTTTTACAAATACATTACGTAAAATTAATTTACATTAGTTTACTTACTGATTGCACATTCTTTAACAAATTTAGAAACAGTCCACACCTAGATACACATAGCACCACATTTGTGACGTTTACTCAATAACATTTTCACATGATTAAAAAAAATATGTAGGGTTTTTTCTCGAGAAAAGTTCAAATTATTGTAGTTAAACTTTTAAATTGTAAATGACATTTTATTCCAGACTGTGTATGCGTCGTATAACTGAGGCTGTGAAGCAATTGGATGACAAAGAAGACAAAGGTACAGAATCTATTATCAAAAGAATCATGAAGCAACATAACAATCCTAAAATGGCAGCAATTTTGGCATTGGATTTATTTTTGGTTGGAGTTGACACGGTAATGACAATAATATTTTGTAATATTAGTAAGAATACATTATAGACTCCTGTAACAACGATATTTTCTATTGCAATTTTTTTTACACGACCTTCACCAGTTATGGTGTTCTTGGTCAGTTCTATTCAGTTAAATATCGAGAATATCGAATACTGAAATGGTACTTCGGATTTATATTTATTTCTTGTGACATTCTTGTCATATATAAACTTAATTCTCTGTTATACTCCCACTGGTGTAAAGGCAGCAAGCACTCTTAGAATTACGCCAACCACAATCAGGCAATGTCAGTGTATAGAGGTAGAGGGTGGCAACTATTTTAATTATATTTACCCTTCAACGGATGAAAGATTACTCCCTAGGACCAGGTTTCATATATGCGATGCGGTTCATTATGTATAAATAAAAGCAGCCGTAATTGAATCAATTGTCTCCTGAATGCGGTCTAAACTGTCACAAACATAAACCGGAAAAATGAACCGCCACAAATAGTGTGGCGTGCACAGTGTCATATTGTAAGATACATAACGGTTTTAAAAAATCCAACAGTAACCTACAAATCTACAAAGGAAAAATAGAATCAATATAGTTACACAAAAAATATACCTGAATTTCAATATGGGCACACAATAAATATAAAATGTTAATTGTATGGTGGACATACATAATTTGATGAATTGTTAATTTTTTTCTTATGTCAACTGCATTTTTATGCTATATATTATTATGTATAAACGCATTTTGTATTATGGATAGTGTACATAGGTACTGATTGTTATTTGAGTTGAATTTGGTCGTGTTTGTATGTACCTAGGCCGTTAATTTCAAATAGGTATTTGAAATAAACTGGAAGTATTTTAGCTGCTAAACTGTGTAATCATTTATTTACTGGACTGTTTTCTTTTTGGTTGTATAATATTTGTAAGGGTTATCGCAGCCGTTTATTATGTAAATTAATAAATATTCACAATCGGCATATCGAATTGGTCGCAACATATTTCAATGCGGGATTAATTTAAGCTTCACTAGTAGGGAATAATAATATATGATACGATATATTATACCTACGAAACACAACAATTTGCATTAAGTTGGATTAAAAAACGGCTCTTATTTAAGTGATCATCAAAAATATACCAAAATCGTCACCAAATAATTCAATATGATCGCCAAAATAGTAGATTGATCATCAAATCGTGATCCTCAAATAATTCTAAATTGAACCCTAAAAAATAAAATATTGTCACCAAATAATTCAATATGATCGCCAAAATAGTAGATTGATCATCAAATCGTGATCCTCAAATATTTCTAAATTGAATACAAAACAATAAAACATTTGCCGGCTAAAATAAAATCTGATACCAATATAAATTTCTTACAGTTTTGTACAAATTACTTTTCTGTAGAAAAAAAATACTCGACAACGGGTGGAGCCAATTTATATTCGAACTAGATTTTATTTTCGCCGGTTTTATTTTATTTTTGCCGGCAAAATAAAATTTAGTTCGAATATAAATTTCCTAAAGTTTCGTATACCTATATTACTTTTTCTATGGAAAAAATACTCGAATACGGGTGGGGCCGCTCAAGTATCATAGTTCCGATAATAGTGCATCTGCAACGGGTTTGAGTATTCAAATATTATTATTGTAGTCGTGAATAGTGAAATAATAAAAAGGGTCCTGTCATTTTAAGCATTCTTAAAAAAATCACGATAGTGAAGAAAGAGACTTTCTAATGAATTTACTATGAACGATTTTTGTTATTATAATAACAAATTTGGCGATCAATCTACTATTTTGGCAATCAATCTATTTATTTTATGGTCAAATGTATTTTTTGGTGGTCATACCGAAATATTTTGACGATCGGAATTTAATATTTGTAGGTAATAATTTTGATGTTAGTTTCATTTATTTGATGATATTTATTTTATATTTTCATGATCGGAATATGAAATATTTGGTGGTATTGTTTTGGTGTTAATTTTACTTTTTTGATTATCGTTTTATTTTTCTGATGGTCGGTGACTAGGATCAAAAATATTATTTGATGATCATTTATATAATACCGTTAAAAAACAGTGAAAGCCTTTTGTGTCCTCGCCGATGCGACGAGTGACATAATTCTACTGGATACCTGCCGGGTGAAGTGTTTATTAGACTGGAAATATATTTGCGAACCTATGTGACCAAATTAAAAAAGTCCGAATAGTAAACCTGAAAAATACCAGAGCACAGTAAATTTATTGCTCGCTACAACGAATAAACTACATGCACAGTACAAGCAGATACAAAGGATTTAGCATAAGTGAATTTATATCAACGCTTTTGAGAATTATTGAACACATTTTTTAATGAAATAGAATATTTATTTTTAGGTAAAAATGTACTTATTGCATTGAAATACAAAAATCAATATTAGATTAAAATTTGATATTCCCATAATACGTTACGAATACCTATTGATTATTCACAATAAATATTGTTTACAGACGTCGGTTTCCCTGGCATCAACTATATACCAACTGTCTCAAAACAAGGAAGCTCAACAAAGATTGCATGAAGAATTATACAGTTTACTTCCAACGGCTGACACGCCGTTGACTCCTAAAGCTCTGGACGGTATGCCATACCTTAAAGCCTGCATAAAGGAAACATTGAGGTGAGAGATTAATCATGATACATTTCTACGACAAAAATATATATTTAAAAAAAAAAATTATATGCATTAGTATAATAAAAATGCAGTAAGTACGAGGGGTATTTGGAAAGTAAGGCTCGAACGCAATAGTTAATCGAATTTGAGGCGAATGTTGAAATTCGCATACGCATCGACCCTTGGCTATCTTTGCCAGTCAAACGACGGCATTTGCGTTGGTATTTTTGCAGTATGCTGTTTTCAGTTTCAATCAAAACATATATTTCTGCCCTCTGACTTTAAAATACGGTTAGTGATTCGGATTTTGACAACAAGAAAGATTTCAACAGCGATAATTCATCGACAGTTAAGTGAGGCGTATGAATGCTAGCAAAGTGCGTAAATGGGTAAAAGCTTTCAAAAACGAAAGGGAAAATATTTACGATGTACCGCGGCCAGGCCGAACATCAGTGATCACAAATGATTTGGTCAAACTCGTGGACGAAAGGATTTCAACGAAATTACCAAATGTGGACAAAACAAAGTTACACAAAATTGTCTATGAAAATTATAAATTTCTCAAATAGTGTACATTGAGGCATATTGTGACTATATTAGGCATACAAAACTTTTGTAGCGTTATGAAAAATGATAAAATAGATAGTGGAAGAAATTACAATTTTTTGATGATTTGTGTTTAAGAAGATATCGGACCTTACTTTCCAAATGCCTCTCGTAATTTAACATTTTACTTAATAATACATAGAAAAGTGCAATTTTTCAAAGCGATGTTATTATTGGTGATCGAGAAAAGTACCTAATAAACTACACCCTGAGTGTACGGGAGGGCGGTTACAAAGCATTATCATAATTCAAGGAGGAAACTTCGTGGCAGGCACCTCCTCGTAAACCAGCAGCGTGCTTAACGAGTACGACACTCGTTACTTTATGTTAATGTAACAAACATTATATTGTACTGTACGAAAAAAATAAAAAAGAAAGAGTTACCGTAATAACAATGAACGGTGGAACAATAAAAATGTTAATAGAAAAGGCACAGCATGAAATACACTTACGGGCAAATAATACAACAATGTGTACCCACTAAGGTACACAGTACCACTCGCGCCCTACGCACCGTATGCAGGTACCTACTTACTACACATACCTAATAAAGTATAGCAAATAACTTTTCAGGCTGCCGTTGTTTAATATACATATACACCATCAGTATGCACATGAGAACAAAGAAAATGTTTCCAACGCTTTTCTCACTAAATAAACAGAAACGTGTAGCAGGTACACTTGACGGCCAGACTCTAATTACAGAAATCTATTCAGCTCAGTATAACATAAGTCATAACGCTATGTTACAAAGTATGATATTATTTTATAATTCCTTCTATTGCAGGATGTACCCAGTAATTCTAGGTAATGGCAGATGTCTTCAGTCAGATGCTGTGATTGGTGGATACCTCATTCCCAAAGGGGTAATACTTTGATCTAGTACCTAACCAAATTAATACATTATAAAAAACAATGTTGGAGTAATCATATTGTTTGATTTTGAACCACTCTAGATTAATCTTACCAGTTAATTCTAACCGACAGTCAACCTATTTGAATAGGTATTAATAACTAGGTAGGTATGCTGTATATGACACACATACATATGCGAACTTCATTCAGGAGTGAATGGCACAGAGTTTCGACGCTTATGAATCGACTCAAGACTTGGTTAAGAGTACTTTTTAACCCAGGCAACATTTCTTTTCCTCTTTCTCTTCTCTCATTCAACTTACCGACATCCAATTGTGTTAAAAAAAATCATAAAATAATGTTGGATTGCTTTTTAATGTAACATTTCATATTTCAGACCCACGTGATATTTCCACACTTTGTAGTATCCAACGATCCTGAATACGTCAAGGATCCTGAAATATTCCTACCGGATAGATGGTTGAAGAGTGGAGAATTCGCTCTGTCCCCCCAACAATGTACTTACAGGGAAGCTGCTGAGCAGAAGATACATCCATTTACTTCGCTACCGTTCGGATATGGGAGGAGGACGTGTTTAGGAAGAAGATTTGCGGAAGCTGAACTCCAAATTATGGTTGCTAAGGTATTGAAATTATAATGTTTTACAAGACAATCCTCTCGACCCAGTATTTCCTGAATAATATATTTATGTAGATAGTCAATCATCAGACATTCAATTTATTTATCTATTTAATTCTTTTTGCACATTTAGAAGCGCTTTTAGATAAATTAATAGATATATATATATTCAATGTCAAATTTAATCTGTCTCTAGATAGAAGAACCTATATTTATTAAGGTATTTTTTTTTGTTTTGCAGATATTCAGAAAGTACCAAGTCGATTTCCATTACGGACCTCTGACATACAAAGTAACACCAACATACGTGCCTAAAGAGCCACTGAAATTTCAATTTAGCAAACTACAAAATTAATGGGTAGATTTTTAGAGAGTAATAATGCGATTGCGTAGAAAATATATTATCACATTGTTACGAATAATTTCCTAAGGAAACCATAGTTATGCTGTCACAATGAGTTCAGAAATATGATAGAATATTGATGTCAGAATCTGTGTATGAAACGAATATTGTTTGTACCTAGACTACCTAGGTATAAACGTCTTATTGTGTTTTACAGTCGTTGACTATATTTACATATATGTACTAATCTAATTATATTTAAACAGTGAGTTACCACTTTATATTTACATTTCATTATTATGTGTATATTTTAAACAATTAAAATATTATAAATTTCTTTGGTTTTCTTATGGACCTTCTATTCGACTTACGCTAGTGGAACAGATAAATTATATGCATAACGATAATAGCCCACATTACAAAATATATTTATTCTACAATATGTTTATTTAAATTCTTTATTATAAAATTTACGACCAAGTCTATAAGTAGATGTATTTTGTGTTTGTTTATATTTTAAAGTTACGTTATAGATCTGCAAGATTCTGCAAGTTTCATTACATTGTACAAACATCATATTATTAAAATAAACGATAAGAGATTTAGCATTTACTGCGAAATATGCAACAAGGTGTACATAATAAAGTTGTGATACATTCATGATAAGAATAGAATTGCCTTTATTGTGGGAGGTCCAGGATAAAAATATTAAGAAACTAATGATACTCACTATTTTGCGGAATCATTTAGTTGATACTCGTTCGAGCGGCCAAAACACTCTTGGACACCGTGATCTGCCCAAAGCCTCTTCATCGCTGCTAAGAGTTCTTCGGAGAATGGCTCGGTGTCTTCCATGCGTTGAATAACATCGAACACCATTTTTCCATCAGTCTGAAAATGACAATAAAACATCATTATATTAATATGGGAACAATTATTATATTTCTATAATAAACTATCTATCTGGATGAATCGACTGTATGTTTCTGTATTATGAAATAATCGGTATTGAATTAAGGAAATGACACAGTAACTGAACTATATCATGTGTTTCTAATATCAAATTTATAAGCGATGCGGTCTATTGACTTGATTACGCAATCGTTTCTTTTTAGGATACAATACAGATGATGAGGTCATATTATATAGTTGTGTTGGTATATAAAAATACATGTGTACATTGCAATGATGACAATATGACATGTGTATTTATGTATGAGATTGAGTGGTTAGTACCCACAAGAGAGACGATTACCACTTGACCTGCTAAACTAAAGTCAACTACAATTACTACCAGTCTCTAACATCGGGTCAATTCAATAACAGTAATCTATAACAAATATATGTAAAACAAGATACAAACGTATTCTTAATTCCAAAAATCTAAGGCCTATAAAGAGGCCAAAGTCTGTAATTTAAGATATAGGAACGTAGCATATTTCCATAAGAGTTGGCTTTCATCCGCACTTACTTTATAACCCGTAATCTTTTACATCTAAGAATAATTGAGGATTTATAAATTATCAATTAAAAGAATATGATATTAAATCAATATTTATCCTTAAATTGGTTACTTTTACACAGACACTGAAAGTTGGAGTAGTTACAAGGATGAATGTGAATAAGTTACGATGGTTTGGGCATGTCGAAAGAATGAATGAGGACAGAATGACCAAGAAGATATATTTGGTTAAGAGGAATGGTGCTCGGAGACGTGGACGGCCGATGATCAAATGGCAAGATCATCTAAAGCAAATCCTACAAGACGGGCACGTGTTGAGTACATTGAACAGGAGAACATGCATGAGGAATTGTATGACAGTGACGGAAGCGAAAGATGTATGCAAGGATAGAAGGAAGTGGCGCTCGATCCTTTCTGCATATCCTGCGAGGGAAGCGGCGTGATGGTAGGTATGTATGCACTGTAATTTTAAATAATATTTCGTACCTACTATATCGATACGGCGTAATATTTTGAGAAATACTTTTATATCATATTTTATCAATTCATATGGGTATCGCATGGGCGAGTTAAGCCTTTTAACCAATGTATGTATGTAACATGATGTACAAATTACATATTTTATTTTTTTATTTTTTTTATTTTTTTTATTTTATTTTATTTAACAATAATTATACAGACATTACAATACATAGACTATTTGATAAAACTTAAATCTAAACATCCTCCTTATAGAGACAAGTCTCGTGTAAAGGAGGGTAAATAGGTACATATACTTATTCAAAATACCTAATTGAGAATAACTTTTCGATTTTCGAAGAGGAAACACTATGAAAGTTCATTTTAATTTAGATAATAAATATTTAAATAAAAAACACTGTTTACTTTCATTTAAAATTGTTATAATATTAAAAGCTTTTCGGACATACGTCCATCTTCAGTAATAGTTATAAGTAATTATTACTGAAGATGGACGTATGTCCGAAAAGCTTTTAATATTATAACAATTTTAAATGAAAGTAAACAGTGTTTTTTATTTAAATATTTATTATCTAAATTAATTGAGAATGTTTACAATTTGTGGGAATGTGAAGAACATGGTTTTTCACGTAAATAGTTAGAACCGGACAAATATTAAAAGCTTTTCGGACATACGTCCATCTTCAGTAATAGTTATAAGTAATTATTACTGAAGATGGACGTATGTCCGAAAAGCTTTTAATATTATAACAATTTTAAATGAAAGTAAACAGTGTTTTTTATTTAAATATTTATTATCTAAATTAATTGAGAATGTTTACAATTTGTGGGAATGTGAAGAACATGGTTTTTCACGTAAATAGTTAGAACCGGACAAATATTAAAAGCTTTTCGGACATACGTCCATCTTCAGTAATAGTTATAAGTAATTATTACTGAAGATGGACGTATGTCCGAAAAGCTTTTAATATTATAACAATTTTAAATGAAAGTAAACAGTGTTTTTTATTTAAATATTTATTATCTAAATTAATTGAGAATGTTTACAATTTGTGGGAATGTGAAGAACATGGTTTTTCACGTAAATAGTTAGAACCGGACAAATATTGGAGACAATACCGATAGTACCTAAGTAGTAATGTCGAAATCGTTTATGACAAACATGAAAATAATGTTTTGTTAGAATAGAAATCATAATTACAGTGTATTTAATAATAAACAGGGTTTGTTGCAATACCTATAATTACAATACAGAAATAAACTAACATTTTATTTTGTATATCTTGCTAGTGGAACTTACTATTGACATTAAATCAAAAATTACAAACGCACAAACCCTCGAACAATTATATATTTTTATCCAGTCGTCCACCGGCACGTACTGTAGACCATATTCAACAGAAATAATAATATTTACCTAATAATAAAGCAGTTACTACTTACTATACTGATTGATTTTTACGATGAAGTGCGTATGTCTAATATATTGGTGCAGACCAATAGGTAAAATAATATTCACGGGGTGTTTTTATCGACGTTAGATACATACATATATGTAGTAATGCTATGTAGATAGGTAGGTATTACATTTCCCAATATCCGGGACAATAAATAACTCATGATAAGATTAGATCGTCAATGAAATAATTTATTAGGAACTTACCAATACTAGAGTATAGTTAAACAGTATCAAATTTTATGTGGACAATTATAAGACAATTGGATAAAACTTAATCCTTCGATCGACACAAATAATTGGATAAAAATAAGGTAATTTTATGATAATACAAGTACAAATATAAAGCAAATTTTTATGCACTGGAATAGCCTAGTAATAGGTACTTCCTGTAGGTATTATTATTATTATTATCATCTTAAAAATGTCACCCTGCACTGAGACCATAACATAGCACAGCTTTAGGCCAAGTACCCACTTGTAGGATCTGCGCAAATGATTTAATTATTTGATTTGACACTGTGGTATCTCAATAAGAGATATTCATCGAATCTGGGGCGAGCGTACATCGGTAATACGTAGGTATAGTATAGGTACATAGAACCCCTATGCAATAAGTTTAATATGGTGTTATGATTAAGATTTTATAATGCTACAAAATACAGAGTATCTTATACCTATATACTTACAAAGGTGTATTATTAATTGTGTCCATATTTTTAATCATATAAAGTCTCATAAATGTTACAAATTATTTTTAAAAATTGACTTGTTTGACTTTGATTTTGTTACATTAATGAATATAACAATAAACATAGTCTATCTCTCTTTTTCTGGCATTACACCCAATAGATGAGTGATGCTGAATATACATAGTCATTCTAGTAAATTTAAAAAAAAAATGTCTAGATACTGTTACATAGTTGGTGCCTATAAAAAAGTGAAATTGTTACAATGTATTTTAATATCCAACTAATAGAGAGGTGAAAATTGACGTTACATTTATAATAAATAACGCGAGTATTAAATGATTCATGCATGATAGAAAAAGTCACACCTAAAAGCCATTTTTAATTTGACGTGTAGGAACATGTTAAACGGTTAATTTATTGCTATGTTAATGTGCCAGCCTGCACCCGACAATTAATTTGTAGATAAAATGTACTCCTACATAACTCTGCAATATCACAAATAAAATAATATGTATTTAGTTAGGTGGATTTACAATCAAATAAGAAGTTCATTCACAAACTATCTTCATTCATAATATTACAGAATACCGTATGGGTACCTATACATACAAGCATAATGCGCTCGTAAAATTACATAATGCTCCGTTATACAGTAGGTATGAAATGTTATGTGTGAGCGCATTGAGTGTTAGTGGTGGATGCTGGGTATTGTTATGTAGGTAAGCATAATTAAACTCGTATGACGATTTGAATATCACTCGGACACGACCAATAAAATCTGATGTAATATAATTATGTATCTTAAAATGTTTTATGTAGTAAGAAATTTCTATTCTATTCCATTCCCTCACGCCGGATTCCAAGTGGGGTAGGCAGAGAGAACGGAACGCCATATGTGTATGCCCATACATACTTCTTTCGCCTCATCTACATTCATGCAATTTCTCATGCATGCACGACTGTTTCTCTTACTCAAAACACGGCCATCCTTGAGAATTTGATCTACATGATCAAGCCACGTGGTTCTCGGATGCCCGCACTTACTCACACCCCTTCTTTCAAACAAGTATATCCTCTTTGTCATTTTTTCCCCTTCAATTCGTTCTACATATCCAAACCATGGTAATTTATTTACACGCATTCTATATCCACAACACTTCTCTTGCATCCCCTCATTTTACTAATATCCTCATTCCTCACTCTATCACGCAACGTTTTACCAACAATCCTCATCAGCGATCGCATCTCCACAGTATTTATTCCACTTTCATCCCTCTTCAACCATGTCTCATATGACATACATGAAGGAATTTCATCACAATATTGAAGACTGATGTGTTAAATGTGATTCAAAAATTAAAATATAATACACATTACTATAACTATGTAGCCGATGCAAGGTGCATGATGTGAATATTTTCTGGTATCAGGTACCTATTTTTGTACCCCCAATGACAGGAGAATATCTTGTGTACAAGGAATGGTATTCGAAAAAATCGAATCCAAGAAAACATTATATATGTAACAAGGCATATTTCCGTAAACTTTAACACAATTTTATACGTAGTAGGTATTATAAGTTAACATTGTTATTGAGAACTTATAAGTCTTTACCCCACTAATGTTGTATTTACGTGCGCCACCACCTTCACCGCATTTTGTTTTCACAACAATCGTAATGACTCGGACCGATTATGTGTTCATTGGCACCAAATTCATTATTAATCACGTTAAATACAACCTACCATAAGAATAAACCAAACTTATGTATTGAACAACAAACGCCGCACTGGCCGACACCTGTGGTAAAAGTATCAAAGCTAGTAAGCAACACTAAACGAAAATAAACATTACAAGATATCAAATAACAAATATTATAAAAGTGTTGTACTTCATAAAACGTATGGCCTCGTAATAAACGTGCAGGAAAAGTGTGACTGCTTAAAAAATAAAGCTAAAGCGACATCTTGCTGTACACAAATGAAACATTAGAATAGGTTAATGAATCGACTTATTAAATCGTTTATAGGCAAAGCACTCTTCAGAAAATCATTTAGTTTTGTGAGTTTACCTACTGAATATTGTAAAATGCGCGAGATTGGCTTAACGTTAATCGAGCGTAGGAAAGACGACGGATTAGTTAGCGATCGTGGGTTATAAAACAATAAATGATAATAATATGTACCTAATCGAACATGATCATTTATTTTATAGTCACTTCGAAATGGTCCTTTATTATATGGCTGTCATGGAAGATGCTGTGATTATAGTGGTAGTACATGGCGTTAAAATAATACCGTATAAATTATTATAATAAGGTGTGTATCGGATAACTAGTATCGGAAGTGGATTTCAACGCCATCGTTATCAGATTCTGAAAGTCACGAATATGTTGGTGATTAATAAATTCTTTCCAATTTCCCGAGTTTCAGGTTTTTAAATTGATCTAATAATCATTGCATTTTATAACAAAAGTGTTGAACGTGGCAAAAATTCAGTTGCACGATACCGACAATTACGAACGCATACAAATCATGAACGAGGTCGAAGGACGAATAAATTGTTAAATAAAACTGAAAAAAAAATACCACACAAATATTTATACGCAAACGAATGAATAGTTGTACCTACAACCGAACAGAATATGATCCAAGAAGTAGCACAAACAAGAGCGGTCTTCATAGTTTATATACTACAAAGCTTACGAATGTCACGAATTCTAAATTGTAAATTATCAAGGTCTTGAATAATTATAATGAACTATGCAATAACTTTGGCACGATCTAATAGTCTAATATCTAATTAAACACAGACTAGGCATCCATGGAATGGAGTATTGAACTTAAACTTGACAAATCGCTCGTACCCAACAATCGAAAGATGCTTAAGCGAATAGCGTGTGAATAAATCACCTGCAATATCGATCAGATGACGTCAGCCATCGAGGGAATGAGGTATTACATGGTATATATTTCATGGATATTTGTTAATGCGACGTGGTATTACATGTAAAGCAACAGATATTCAGGTTTTCATACAGCATATCGCATCGCATCGCAACACCGTAATCGCGTGACTGGGTGATAACATCGAAGCAAGGAGAGACATCATGAATGCCCTCTTAAACACCTCACAATCTAGTCTCGTTACGGAGTAAAGAGGATTGTCTAAAAAAAGCAGGTAGATGGTAACTATCTATGACGTTAAGTATATAATATGCTACTAAATTATTCATTTCAGCGATCTCACATTATATTAACATTAACTTTTGAATATTCTACATTTTCATGTGTAACTAATCTTTAATTTACTTTTGTTTTTCTCATGTCATGTCAGATCACTATAAAGATGGTTATCACATCAGGATTGGGCTCTCTATCTCGAATCAGAACAAAGAGGCACTCTATTCGCTACACCATGACACTTATGCTAGATACTAGCACACGTTTTAGTATATTTATAAGTAAAATTAATAGGGTAAGTAGAAAAGGTTTATTCATTCAAAGGCATGATTTTTCCGAATAGTGAAAATCGAACTCACCGAACACCGTGAACATAGATAGGGGCGATAATACTGACAAAATTTACAGGAGAAAGTTGCCGAAATTGGACCGGCTCCTAGATTGGACCGGTACTGTTTTGGACAATACACGAACTTTTGAGACGTAGGTATGTTTAGTTACAATAGCGCACCCGGGCAGTTGATCACGCATTTGGTCTAACAATTGAAGAAGCTCGTAGGTTAGCATTTAATGTTGTAGAGAAACAAGACTTAAACCCACATGAAATATTATGTTAGTAATTGTTTTCTTAAAATAGATTCTTAGAGACTTATACTGGTGGTTTATTCTATGAAACTAATGTGGTGTTCTCACTTTGGCGAATATCGCCAGGGCACCAAAATATCGCCAGCCATTTGAACCGTGTGAACAAAATGACAGCTAGTCTGAAACGATAAAAACCAGTAGAGACGATATCGTCTCGAGTTGACCACCTTCCAACTTTTTCGACCGATTGAACGATTTGCGTATGCGCAGATGTGTGCGACGTTCTTATCTATGGTAAAAACTTTATAACCTATAAATATTATAATGTTTCCCGCTTCGTGACAGCTGTTTTCTTTGTTGTTGGTTTGTGACGTTTGTTCCCTTAATTAAAAAGCGCCTTATAACCTCTACTATAACATTTTCGACTAAAAATAAACACTTCGCGATCTCCATCTCGACGTCCGCCATTTTGAAAACAGTGTCAAAATCAAAGAGCATCTGACAGATCGTTTCTATATCGGTGGACTGTGTGAACAGGTGTGACGATCAATGGATGTCCGGCGAATTTTGTTTTTTCTCCTGGCGATATATTTTGAAATTCGCCTGGCGATATTCGCCAAATGTGAACACTCCATAATGGTCCAAATAAGGAGTCTAGTTTCCTTAATTGGACTACTTCCATGTTTTTACTTTAATTATACTTTCCCTTATATTGAAGTTTGGAATACAAGTTTATATATATGTACGAGCGAACTAAATTTAAGGTTCCTGAATACATGTATACATAGCAATATAATATGTACGTACCTATATGTAATGGCAGATACATATGACGCAATTCCTATGACATGACATGCATGCTATTGTCAGGGTATTATTACGGCATAGTTACTAGTTCATATTAATTAATCAATAATAACTACTGCACACAGTAGATTTGTATGCCTTTAATGTGTAGATACAACTTTCCCGAGTGTGGTTACTGGTTACGGAGCACGAATATTGAATTGGTTGTACATTTTGCACATAAGCGCAACATACATGCATAATTCACCGAGAAATTAATTGCTTTTTGTAGAAAATGTAACAAGTGGTTCGATTATTCAACGATTCCAGTACGCACAGTATCTATTTTTTTATTTATTTATTTATTCTTTACTGTACATTGATAACAAGCAAATTTACACAAAAATACATTTCAAACAAAGACAATCATACAATCAATATACAGAGGGCGAGTTTATCGCAGAGGCGCGATTTCTTCCAACTAACCCAATTTCATAAAACCTTCACATAAAGAAAATTTTTTAAAGAAAGGAAAGAGGAGGTAAAAAAGGAGAAGAATATGTAGGAAAAGGGACTAGGATACAGAAGCCATATTTTGTGCGATAAAATGGTCCTTGACCGCCCGCTTGAAAGCTTGAAGAGTGGGGAGCAACCTTATCCTGGAAGGCAAACTATTCCAACAGCGAGCACCATGAACAGAAAAAGAGTTTGTAAAAAAGTTTGAGCTATGAGCTGGTATCGCCAGAAGACGCTCGCTATTGGATCGTAAGGGCAAGCCATGGCTCGAAAGATACTCAAACATTTCCTTAAGATAGTATGGTGAAGACGTAGAGTATAAACAATTATAAACCAGTGATAAGACATGGAGATCTCGTCTTTGGCGCACGGTAAGCCATTTCAGTTTATTCCTAAATCTTGTTATGCGGTCAGATCTTTTCAGATCAAAGATGAAACGAATGCCAGTATTTTGTAACCTTTCCAGTTTAGTGAGTAATTCCAAGTTACAACCAACGTAGGCACAATCGGCATAATCAAGGATTCGAAGTAGAAGAGACTGGACCAAAAGAGTTTTAATTTTCATGGGCAAGAACCTTTGCAATCTCCTCAGATTATGCATGCTGCAAAAGAATCTCCTCCTAACATTATTAACGTGTTGACGCCAAGAAAGCTCTCTATCCAGTAAGAGACCAAGATTCTTTGCAGTTTTGGAATAAGGGATTACAGTGGAGTCAATGTATGTATTAGGAATCGTTAGATTATTCAGTTTTGAGATAGAATAGGGGCTTCCTATAAACATCGTTTGTGTTTTAGTAGGATTAAGAATCAAGCCATTTTTAGTGGCCCAGTCAGAAACTTGTTGCAAACAATTTGACTTTTCATCAACAGCCCTTGACAGATCCTCTAACTTGAAGTGAGTATAGATCTGTAGGTCATCGGCATATAGATGGTAGTTACAGGGAATATGTCGCACGATGGGGCTGATGAAAATCGAGAACAGTAGAGGAGAAAGCACTCCGCCCTGTGGCACACCCGCCTTCAAATCCAACCAGCCAGACTCAACACCACTTCGCAACCGCACACACTGAGTTCTACCTTTTAAGTACGACTCGAACCAGGAAATACAGGATTGAGATGCATTGAGTCGCCTGAGAGAAGCAAGGAGTAGATCAAAATCCACAGTGTTAAAAGCACTGCTGAAATCTAATAGTGTCAAATGGGTTAGTTGTTTTTTATCCATAGCTCCTCTTATGTCATCAGTGATTTTTACTAACGCAGTTGTCGTACTATGCCCTTCTCTGAATCCTGACTGAAAATTATTGTGGTAGTCATTTTCCACAAGAAACTTATTGAAATGCCAGTATGCAAGTTTTTCCAGCACTTTTGAGAAAAATGGAAGTATTGATATTGGGCGGAAATCCTGTGGAGCTGTGGAATCATTTTTTTTTGGTAATGGAATGACATAAGCCTGTTTCCATTTGCGGGGAACTATACAGTGTTTGAAAGAAAAATTAATAATATGAGTCAGGTGTGGTATTATAATGTGGAGAAAGCGCGAGATAAAAGATATGCTTATTTCATCACAACCTGCAGCTTTGGACTTAATGGAGGCAATGCAACACTCAACCTCAGCTTCCGATATGGCTGGAAAATCAAAATGTGGACCTGTTAGCCCTACGTGTGTACTTAAATCTCTCAGAGCAGCCGCTTTAGCAGTATCATCCAACGTAGTAGGAGGAGAGGCAAAGTGTGCATTCAGACAGTTGGGTTCCAAGGATGGCTCACCATGCGCCAATCTCCCATCGAGAGAAACCAAAGAGTCAAGACGCTTCCACGCCTGAGCCTGAGAACAACCACTAAAGAGATCATGAGTATGAGCAACTTTGGCGTTTCTAAATTTTTTGGAACAAATGTTTCGAAGACTTCTAAATCTCTGCCAGTTCTCAATCTACACAAACATTGCTATTTATAGTGAAATTATAATAAATATAAAGTTACATAGAACTGCTTTAATTTTTATTATTAAGTGATTAAATTTTAAACACAAAAATGTTTTTTTGCGCTGACGTTATACGGTTCTTTTCCCTAGAAAATGTCATCAAATATAATTGATCTTCTTCTTCACTACTCAACACTAGGAGCAATTTCGTATAAAAAACAAGGGCGCCATATTGTGCGTCTATAGCCCGAAACTCCCAGCATAAAAGTGTGATTTCAGCTTCCTATTGAAGCGCTCTCCATTCGCCTCCTCTTGCAGACCAAAGGCAGTTTGTTTCAGCATTTTAATCACAATGAATACATAATCCGTTAATATCACCACTAGTTGATAAAATAAAGTATTACCTACGGTATAATACAGTAGTAAGTCATACAACTAACAACGGATCCCTAAGTAGGTACTTACAATCAATGCTTATAATACATTTATCTTGAGATGACATTCTATGAATGTCACAAAAATTAGTAAATTATTACATCTAATTCAATTGCTGTACCAAAACAAAAGAAATGTACGTATACGATTATTAGTTTCTAAATTACTGTATATCATTTAAAAGTTTTGTTTCTAAATTAAGAGTATTGATTACGTACATCAAGAGCAAGGTAATTGTTAGATACATCCCATGTGAAGGCACGTGAGACATGACAATAGAATTGAAGAATCTGCATCAGTGAGCAGGCGTGCGAATTCATCTGGTACATACCTATAATATATGTAGAACTAATGAACAATAACATACTCTTATAAGAAAATAGAGAAGGTAGGTACTTAATTGATTAGTAAAACGAACGTAAAAAAGTGAAATGTAATTAATATGAAGGTGAACGTAATTAGAGATATGCGTTAAACTATTTTAATCACTGTCGTTACACAGCAGCATGTATAAATAAAATAAACAAATAGTTTATACAATTAAATATGGATAATATACAATATTTGACAGTGATAAAAGCAACAAATAATTTTTATTTATTTATTTTATTCTTCTTGCACATCATCATTCATATAACAAATAAAATAAAGCAATATACACAAGAAAAAATGTGATGATGTGCAGTGGCGAGATTATCACTATATAGTGATTTCTTCCATCTAACCACGTAATAATATAAAATACTAGACGAAAATTTTACCCCAAACATAGTAAATTTAATAATTGGATAATTTATATATGGCGCCGTTTAATGGTTCGTGACAATCTCAAGGGCGCCGTAACTCCTCGTGAACAGTAGTGTTTTCAACTTGGTCCTACCTATATCTGATGGTGGGCCGATTCTCTCTCAGGTTTGCGGGCAATCTGATTCAGGCAGTACTGTGCGGGACAGAGGCCGACTCAGCCTGCCGCAGGCCACAAGTGAACTGTGTCTCCGGGTGGTAGGAGTCGGGGGTAAGTGAGGGGTAACTGGTTCGTGGTACAGCACCGTTCCAATGTCAATGCGCCTCGCTATGCAGGTAATCCGGGTGCGTCGGTAGTGGGTCGGCCCAGCCGCCGTTGCCCTTGACAGCACGTCGGAGACTCCTTTGTTCGTTGACCTGGGGATGTTTACTTCCACCGGCACGACAACGTTCCAACACCTAGGCGTGGCAAACAAGTGTACCGTCCAGCACTCACTACCAGGCAATAAACCCGATAGCACTCGCTATTAAGCACACAAGAAGCCCCACGGCGGCGTATTCACGAAGCGATACACGGTTTAGGGTAACCACCTCAGTGCCAAGTCACTCGGAAGCTCCTCGGTGAAGTGAAGAGCGAAGGACAGCTGAAGCCTAGAAGTCCAGGGGCCAAGATCAGTAGTAGGGCGGTAGTTCAGCAGTAGTAGTCCAATTCCGAGCGAGCAGAGCAGTAGAGGTAGTCAGGTAGGTGTAGTAAAACTCCAGGTAGACAGTTGAGAGTAATTTTATTCGCAAAAGTGCCTTGCTTTTAAAGCAAGCGGGCTTCATCAGCCGTATACCAATCGACAGTGGCTGGCTGTGTGGAGCACAACGTTATCAGCTCACGTAAATAACTCCCCTCCCCTGCTAGAAGGTCATTTACATGTTGACCTTCGCAAGGGAAGGACGTTCAACCATAATGTTTACAACAACAACAGCGCGCGCCGCGCGAGTAGGCATAGGTATATGCATGATAGCTTTATTGTACCTACATCACGCGGCCGCATCTTACAATGTTATCTCACATACATAATTAAAACATAGGTATATACATATACGATGAATATGGGAAGTAGGCAACAGATATATTCTGTGCGGTACACTTCCCCCCCCGTGAGGCTACGCCTCACTCTTCTTCACCGCACTGGATCCGCCACAGGCGGGTTGCTGGTCTGATCATCTGGTTGGCTGCTGATGTCTTCACCACGGCCGATCGTACTTGGCCGTCTTGTGCCTTGTGTACTTGTGTTATTCTTCCCCGAGGCCAGGTACCGCGGGGCTGCGCAGGGTCTGCAACAATCACAATGTCCCCTTTTTTCAGCGGCTGGACGGGCTCATGCCATTTATGCCGCCGGGATAAGGTTGGTGCATACTCGCGAACCCATCTTCGCCAGAACAGGTCGGTGAGCTGCTGCGCTACACGCCATTGTCTTCTTATGTTGGGCTCGTCCTCGTCTACTGGGTAGTGGGTGAGCTCAGGTCGTAGGCTTTTAGCTCCGAGCAGAAAATGATTGGGCGTCAAGGGTTCCCCATCTTCGGGGTCCACGCTGATGTGTGTCAAAGGGCGGTTGTTGACTATATATTCGGCCTCGGCCATTGCCGTGGCCAGTGTTTCTTCCTTCAGTGCTCTGCCCTTGAGTGTGGCGCTGAGTGCCGTTTTGATACTCCTGACCAGCCTCTCCCAGGCCCCCCCCATGTGGGGAGCCGCTGGAGGGTTGAATTTCCACTCTATCCTCCTGGTCAGGAGCTCTTCAGCTACCTTTTCGTTGGCTTGAAGGCCATGCTGGCGCAGTTCTCGGACGGCACCGTGGAAGTTGGTGCCGTTGTCTGAGAAGAGTATTGCTGGTTGGCCTCTTCGGGCTGCCATTCGTCTTAAAGCCAGGATGAAAGAGTCGGCTGATAGACTGTGGGCAATTTCCACGTGGACTGCACGTGTAGTGAGGCACGTGAAAAGGCAGCCGTAGCGCTTCTCGCGACGGCGCCCGATAGTCACCTCTAGTGGCCCGAAGAAGTCAACTCCACACATGGTAAATGGAGGCTGGTGATGGGCCAGGCGTGCAGCAGGAAGTGGTGCCATTTCTGGTGGATGAGCCTTTGCCTTCCTTATGCGGCATACCTGGCATCGGGCCACGATCGCTCGGACAGCTCCACGAACCTTCAATATCTCATACTTGGCTCGTGCTTCCGCGACCGTCTTCTCCGATCCCTGATGTCCTGCTGCGTCGTGGATTTTTCGCAGCAGTAGGCGGGTATATTCATTGCTCCCGTCCAGGATCGGAGGTTCTGGCGTAAATTCTTCTACGCCTGTTAGGTTTCTCAGCCTTGATCGTGAGACTAGGATGCCGTCCTCGCGCATCCTTGGAGAGTAGCGCCGGAGCCTGCTATCCTTTTTCGGTGGTGTCTCCTTACTTAGTGCTGATATCTCTTCCTCAAAGGAGGCTCGTTGAGCCTGGCGGAGCCAGAGGTCTTCTGCTTCTCGCAGTTCTGCAACCTGCAATGTTCCAGGTTGTCCCTGGCGCCGGCATCTTGCGGTAAAACGCTTCACCCAAGCTGTTGTCCTGATAAGTCGCTCCCATGAAGAGAAACGTGCTGGTTCTGGGAGTGCACCGGAGTATCCCACACTCGTTGTCCCGGCGAACACTGCTCGCAACTCGGGACCAGGGGTGGTCATTACCTTGTTTTCCGGCCACTCCTCTCTATCTTTGGTCAGGTACCCGGGGCCGGAGAACCATATCGCTTCAGGGCGTAGGTCCTCTATTTTGACCTTCCTGGTTCCAACATCCGCTGGGTTTTGTTTTGTGGGGACCCATCTCCACTCGCAGCCCTGGGTGAGTTCGTCAATCTCACCCAAACGGTTGCTTACAAATGTTGAGTAAGCGCGGGGGTCCCCACTGATCCAGGACAGGACTGTGGTCGAATCTGTCCATAGGATGGTCTTGTCTAGGCGTCCCGTCATCTCTTGGTGGATGGTTGCTTGAAGTCGGGCGCCGATCAGTGCTGCTTGCAGTTCAAGGCGGGGCACCGTCAGTGGTTTTAACGGTGCCACCTTCGTCTTACTTGCGACGAAGTATGCGCGGTCGCCCTCCTTCACGTAAGCAACCGCGCAACAAGCTTCTTCCGAAGCATCGCAGAATATGTGGAGCTCGGCTGCGCTATCCTTCTTGGTGCGGCAGGGTCGCCTTATTCTGATAGGCCCCTGCCTTAGGATCTGCAGCCATTCTTGCCAAATAGCTGCATGGCCAGGCGTGATCTTTTCATCCCAGCTCACGCCGCTTCTCCACACATCCTGGAGTAGGACCTTTGTCCGGACGATTAGGCAGGCTATTAGACCCAGCGGGTCAAATACCTTCATGGCAGCGCTGAGTAACTGCCTCTTAGTCGGGCATTCATGAACCTCAGCCGACTCGCAGAGTCCGTAGGTAAACGCGTCATCGGTTGGGCTCCATTGAACGCCTAGGATCCTCTCATCTTCTTGTTTGCAGGCAATTTCTCGGCTGGCGCTGCTCACTTCCGCTGCGCGGCCGAAGATTGCAGGCTGGTTCGTCGCCCAGTTCGTGAGTTCCATCCTGCCTGTTGCCAGAACTCCCGTTACATCCTGGACGAGTAATTCAGCTTCCTGCATCGTGTCCACGGAGTCCAAGTAATCATCCATGTAAAAACGACTCTTGATTGCCTCTGCAGCATGCGGGAACTGGCTGGAATTGTCGTCAGCGATCCTGTTCCTCACATACTGGGCGCTAGCTGGGGAGCATCGTGCGCCAAACATCATTTGCTTCAACTTGTATGTTATGATCTGTCCATCATTGGCATCCCGCCACAGAAACAGCTGCGCCTCTTGGTCCTCTTCTTTGATGCGGACCCTGAGAAACATCTCCTTTATGTCGGCTGCGAGGGCGATTTTACCCTCGCGGAACCGCAGGATGTTTCCCAGCAATGAGGACAGCAGGTCTGGCCCTGAGAGCAACTTCTCATTCAAAGAAGTGCCCCTGAAGGCGCAAGCCGCGTCAAAAACGACGCGCAGTTTTCCCGGTTTATTGGGATTTGTTACTGCGAAATGCGGCAGGTACCACCGCCGCGGGTGGTTAGGCAGGTCCTCAGGGACGCGGACCGCGTAGCCCTTTTGTATAAGATCACGTATTTTTTCATCGTAGGTCGTTCTTAACTTCGGGTCCCTTACGAATTTCTTCTCCAGGGTCTTCAGTCGATTCAGTGCACCTTGTTTATTGTTGGGCAGCACCACATCGTCCGTCTTCCATAAAAGGCCGGTTTCCCACATGCCGTCAGGGCATTGGCGTGTGGTGTCGGCCATCAATATGTCGGCCCTCCTCTCATCGGTGGGCACTCTGCAGCAGGCAGTGACTCCCAGAGAGTCTACCGCGAAATGTCCTCGGACAAGCTCATCCAGTGGGTCCCTAATGAGGAAGGTCCTCAAGTTTCCCCTGGGGATTCCCCCGTGCGCTGTCCATCCCAGGGCGGTAAGCGACATAATTATTCTGTCGCCCTCTATTTCGTCCACTGTGCGGCTAACAATAAGACCGGCATTATCCTGCCCGATCAGTATCCGTGGCTTGACGTGACGGACTCTTCCTTCACTAATGTCGTTGCGGTGTCGAGCCATCGCCTGTCGTGGTAGCTCTATGGCCGTGACAGTCCTTGCCCTGACGGCATAATTTTGTCCGTCGTCGCCCCTGAGTTGCAATTTCACTTTGCGGGAGTCTTTGTCGACCGCCCGCATGCCATTGACTCCATGGATGATGAGCCCCGTCTTTTTACCGCGGGCTCCCACTGCACTGGCAAGGGCGTCGTCGAGGAGCGTGACTGTTGCTCCTTCATCCAGAAGGGCGTAGGTGTCGACCGCACCGGCGGGTCCTACCACTGTCACTGGTAGGACCTTCAACAAAACACCAGGGTTGTCCCAGGTGTTTGTCACGACCGCTTCGGGTCGAGGCCGGTGCAGGCTGGCGTGATGAGGACGGTTGCACTCTTCAATGCCACAGCGATGGACCGTACATCTAGCAGGGTCTCCGTGACGAGAATTCAGGCACACCGCACACAAATACTTCTCTCTCACTATCCTCCACTTGTCATCGTAGGGCAGAGAGAAGAAACCGGCGCACAAGGAGAGCTCATGGGATCCTCCACAGAGGGCGCAGCGCACTCCACTATTATGTCCGGTATTGTTGGCGCCATTGTTACCACTATTGGTAACATTGCTACCACTATTTGCAACACTGTTACCACTATTGTTTCCACTATTATTAACATTGCTACCACTATTGGAAACACTGCTACCACTATTGTTTCCACTATTGTTACCACTATTATTCCCACCACTAAAACCATTGTTGCGGTTCCTTCTACCGCGGTTTCTTCTGGCGCTGCCACCGCTGTTTCCGCCACCGCTGCTTCCGTCGTTACCGCTGTTTCGTTCACTAAACTCGCTGCATGCGTACACTTTAGCGCCCTTCTTTGTTGACTCTTTCCTGTCCGGCCTCTGCAACCTTGTCTCTCCGCTAATCTCTCGGAGATTGGTTGTATGTATAGAGAGCCATGACAGGAACTGTTGGACGGTAACTTCCGCTCCGACGGGCCTCTTGAGTGACGTCATTGTGATGACCCATGCCTCTCTGATGTGGTACGGGAACTTAGCGGCTACCTCCTCAAAGATGTCCTTCCTCAAGGCAAAGTAGTTTGGGTCAACATGCGACAATGTTTCCACAGCGGCGGAGATATGGTCGTGCGCTCTCATAAGCTCGGTGGAGGTCGGGTGGTTGTTCAATGGTTTCAAATCATGGAGTTTCCTCCGCATGGCTGCTTCCACCTCACTGGGTCGTGCATACCTTGCCTCCAAGTCTTCAACTACACGCGCCACGACGCCGGTGTAGTAAAATTGCATCTTGGCGCAGACTGCCTTCCATGCGTCTCCTCGCAGTTTGCTGGTGAGGCGGTGGAAGTTCTCTGCCTCAGCTATACGGTACCGGGACGTCGTATAGTCGAAGAGATTCTTGAAGGCCGGCCACTCGATTATTTCTCCGCTGAAGGTCGGCAGGTCGCACGAGCTGGGGACTGGCCCCCCCAGCTGTATTCCTTCGCGGCGCATCCACTCGGTTGAATATCCGAGCGGGTCAGTGTTGTTACCGTAGAGGCTGCTACCGGGTTGCTGGTAACTGGTGGCGGCTGTGGTCAGTCGCTGCGGTGCACCGTAGAAGGCGACATCGAAGTCCCACTTGCTTGCTGGTGACCGCTGTGTAGCCGGAGGGACACCCGATCCGACGGTGGCTGCATGCTGCTGTGTAGCCGGAGCGACACCCAATCCGGTGGAGGCTGCATGCTGCTGTGTGGACGGCGGGATACCCAATCCAATGGGAGCTGCATTCTGCTGGGTAGACGGAGGGACGCCCCATCCGACAGAAGCTGCGTTCCGCTGAGTAGGCGGTGGGACACCCCATCCGTCGGCGGCTGCATGCTGCTGGGTAGACGGCGGGACACCCCATCTGGTGGCGGCTGCATGCTGCTGGGTAGGCGGTGGGACACCCCATCCGTCGGCGGCTGCATGCTGCTGGGTAGACGGTGGGACACCCCATCTGGTGGCGGCTGCATGCTGCTGGGTAGACGGCGGGACACCCCATCTGGTGGCGGCTGCATGCTGCTGGGTAGACGGCGGGACACCCAATCCGTCGGCAGCTGCATGCTGCTGGGTAGACGGTGGGACACCCCATCTGGTGGAGGCAGCTTGCTGCAATGGCTGCTGGGTAGATGGAGGGACACCCCATCCATCGGAGGCTGCATGCTGCAATGGCTGCTGGGTAGATGGAGGGACACCCCATCCATCGGAGGCTGCATGCTGCAATGGCTGCTGGGCGGCCGGGGTAAGATCCCATCCGGCGGCCGCTGCAGGCCGTGCTGAATGCAGGGGGGCCGCCGGGGTAACAGATCCGGCGGCGGCTGCAGTCTGCCGTGCGGCCGGGGTAAGATCCTCTCCGGCGGCGGCTGTAGGCTGCAGTTGTTGAGGTGGATGACCTGGCTGTAAGCCACCATCCTCAGGCTGCACGGGGGCCGTGGCACCGGCCGTCGTGCTGCTGGTTGACGCTCCTGCCAGCTGTTGGCGTAGCTCCGCCAACTCTCGATCTCGAGCTGCTAACTGGCGTCGCATCTGCTTGAAGGTCTCATCAGTAGCGGTGTCGGATGACGCGTCAGAGTCGTCATCGTGTGAATCAGCGTCTGGTGAGGCGTTCTTTCCAGAACGCAGGGACATTGACATCGTAGAGGTCTGCAGACGATTCGGCTGCGAAGGACCAACTTGTGCGGGACAGAGGCCGACTCAGCCTGCCGCAGGCCACAAGTGAACTGTGTCTCCGGGTGGTAGGAGTCGGGGGTGAGTGAGGGGTAACTGGATCGTGGTACAGCACCGTTCCAATGTCAATGCGCCTCGCTATGCAGGTAATCCGGGTGCGTCGGTAGTGGGTCGGCCCAGCCGCCGTTGCCCTTGACAGCACGTCGGAGACTCCTTTGTTCGTTGACCTGGGGATGTTTACTTCCACCGGCACGACAACGTTCCAACACCTAGGCGTGGCAAACAAGTGTACCGTCCAGCACTCACTACCAGGCAATAAACCCGATAGCACTCGCTATTAAGCACACAAGAAGCCCCACGGCGGCGTATTCACGAAGCGATACACGGTTTAGGGTAACCACCTCAGTGCCAAGTCACTCGGAAGCTCCTCGGTGAAGTGAAGAGCGAAGGACAGCTGAAGCCTAGAAGTCCAGGGGCCAAGATCAGTAGTAGGGCGGTAGTTCAGCAGTAGTAGTCCAATTCCGAGCGAGCAGAGCAGTAGAGGTAGTCAGGTAGGTGTAGTAAAACTCCAGGTAGACAGTTGAGAGTAATTTTATTCGCAAAAGTGCCTTGCTTTTAAAGCAAGCGGGCTTCATCAGCCGTATACCAATCGACAGTGGCTGGCTGTGTGGAGCACAACGTTATCAGCTCACGTAAATAACTCCCCTCCCCTGCTAGAAGGTCATTTACATGTTGACCTTCGCAAGGGAAGGACGTTCAACCATAATGTTTACAACAACAACAGCGCGCGCCGCGCGAGTAGGCATAGGTATATGCATGATAGCTTTATTGTACCTACATCACGCGGCCGCATCTTACAATGTTATCTCACATACATAATTTTATTTATTTATTTATTTATTTATTTATTCATACAATAAACGGCTTTCGCCTTTTACAATGTTAAATCATTCTATGACAATTTTTATACACCTTCAAAACTTACTCCAATCTCACATTAAATCATTTATTCTATTCTTTACTGTATATCTATACAAATAATACTTACATACCTATTACATTCTACACAAAATCAACAAAATATACACAGGCACTCGCAGCCAATACAATTAAAACATAGGTATATACATATACGATGAATATGGGAAGTAGGCAACAGATATATTCTGTGCGGTACAAGTACTATATAATTTTTGTAGACTGTCATTTATAGCTTACCATACACATAACCTAGCACAATAGAAGGTCTCAATCCGGAAAATATTTTATGTTAAACTAACATTTTTTTTATTGAGAATTTTAAATGACCTAATATATTTTTAAGTTAAGATAATTGACTATTACATAAGCATGTGATATCATATCATCTGGCTACATAATCAGCATAAGCACGATTTGTGTGGATTGTACAAAATACTCTCGTATGTTGTAAATATTGGAAACGTGATAATTGAGTGTTCGTGAACGAAAAGAAAAGGCACGCAACAATATGTATATTACAAACTCTCTACAAGAAGCACATGAAAAATAACCAGTTAAAACCTACAACAACATTTATTAAAATGTTGACAGCAACTATGTAACTAAATGAAGATTTATTTTATTTCCTTCAGAATTTCAAGGTGCACAAAATCTTCAATCAATAAACATATTAGCAGAAATTCAATTCCGAAATCTCTTGAAAACATTAGTTCTCTAGAGCTTACCACCTCTACCCAAGACATTGTTTACTACTATATCCCTACCGGTGCTACTGAGAGATAGTCAGACGGTCACTAGCTTCAGAAGCAAATAAAAAACTGAACTCTTCACTGGCGCCCTTGAGACGGTCTAGGGACTGTAAAACGGCGTCATAAATAAAATAAAATCATCCAAAATCATCATCATCATCCCATCACGGTATATCCGACATGTGGGGTAGACAGCAGACCAGCCGTATGCAGTAATCATGCAAGCAGTCCTCTCCATTGTGAGGGTGACAAACCTCATCGCTAAATTTTACATGTAAAATGTCTTTATTTATTTAAGTTACATAATATGTAGAATCCATACCCCTAACTAAAATTCATGTAGCTATACCTATCTATGTTATTTCCATTTCGCGTTTTATCCGACTCAAAATCTCTACAGAGCTACACAGATGTAATAACTCTCCGTCTTTATGTTCTGGTTCACCCAATAAAACCTTTCCACTTGTATGTTCCTATATATTATGTGTTTCCAGAATTTATTTTCAAGAGCACAAATCTCTAACACGCTAAACTCCCGCAGACTTATCTTTGACATTGATATAATATTTTCCCAAGATCTAAGCTTTGGTGTCTACAAATTTATTTAAAAAATATCCCTACCATTTACATCGTTAACATTATGTAACGACAACCAATAAGATAGCATTGTGATTTTTACATATATTATACTTTTAAGAAAGTCACAAATCAACTATATAATTATGTAGATATGTTAAGACACTAGTTGACAAAAGAAAGAAAAGCAGTAGGTAGACTCAGGGTAAGTTTTCTGTAGAAATAATGTCAATAATATTACCTTACTCCAAAAATAAATCGATCGTAGACAAATAAACGACAAATTTATGCAAAAAATAGTGACTACGTACGCGTTTTAGCATACTTGTGTTATGTTTGAATACAACGAAAGTAATAGAAGTATGAAAATATGGCATGGTTATAATAAAATAAGACTAGGCGCAGTACAAGTAGGAGTATGTAATAATGTAGGCAATAGAGAATATTATAAGGTACGTGTTATATTTTATGGAATACTCACAATATAGAACAGTGATGTACAGTGTTATAGAAGGGAGTTGGCGGGCAATATAGTTCCATTACGAAGTTCACGAATAATAACATTTACACAGACGGTCACGCGATATCATAACACCAAAAACGTAATGGAGAAATATTACATTAGAGATAAGTTGTATTACCACAGCATTGCAGAATTGAGAATGCTGAAGGGTGAATTGTATACAGTTATAATAATGATAATATAACATGAGATGATCAGATTTCCTGCCAGATTGATTTCATTACACAGTGCACGGGGTATCAATCACAATTACAATCCTTCAGTAATAAATTTCTAGTTTTAATTTTATTTTCATAAGTCTCGTACACACCTAACAATTTACACATTTCATCTAAATATATTTGAAAACAGAAAACATGAGCACTGTTTGCACTGCCCCTTCACGGGCATAACTGTGTTATGTCCTGAGCTACCCTAACTATAGGTTGCGACCCATAGTTTGGGAACCACTGCTTTAAAGGGACTGGGAAATATGTGAAGTGGTTTAAGGACGGATGCTAGGTTAGAAGAGAATAAATATTTCTGGACGGAATATTTAAATCCATAAAATATTGAGCTTTTCTATGAGTAGAATTATTGCAAGAAGAGTGCAGTTATTTATTTACATATATTCACGGCCAAAGCCTTTTATATGTTAAACCCCTGTATACCTACAAACAGTTATGTCGCACTATTGCTACTGCACGTCATATTACGAGCTATCTACGTAGGATTTTATTGTCAGTGTGAATGTAACCGAGTCATATTGAATTAGTTACGAGAACTCCATTAATTAGTGGCAGTGCATTACATGAGTAGGTACGTCTTCAGGGAGTATCGCGTCCGATGAATAAGAGATTTCTGGTACGACGTGGACATCACTATCCAGTGTTCTGCTAGTGTTAGTCGTGTTTAGTGACAGTAATTTCGCACAACATCAATTAGATACTCTCTATGATATGCATGTAGATTAGGGTGTCCCTTATTTTTTAAAGTTTTAATTTTACAACGCATAGGCTCTTATTAGGGTAGGCGAAAAAAGGCAACTCCTTAAGAGAATCAGCCAACAACGAGCTAACTGGATTGGCCACAACATCAGGCATCCAGGACTACTCATCGCCATCGCAGAGGGTAAGACCGAGGGGACAAATGGCAGAGGCCGACCAAGAGACGCATATATGGACCAACTGAAGAGAGACATGAACTGTGGCTCATACGTAGGGCTAAAAAGACTGGCTGAGAATAGAGACGAATGGAGAAGAAAAACCAAACTCGTTGCAGACCAATCCAGTGGATTGTAACTCATTATATATATAGGCTCTTATTTTGTTCATTTGGTCCTAAAACACTCAAAAACCAATTTTTATCTTATTCGGAACAGTGCAACCCGTGCCGACTTGCACGGAAACATTTTCATACAAGTTACTTCCCAGGGGCGGTGAGTGCCCACTGTTCTTGTCACTCAGGCTCGGTTTTTCTGGTAATTACCGCGGAATTTTTTATATTTCAAAGATGTCAGTAGAACTAAGAAGTAATATAAAAAGTATTTTCTTGGTTGGCGAAGTTAATCAATAGATGACAGGTGCAAAATAACCGTCCAATCGTCAAGTTCTCGCAGTTCTGTCTTTCGACATATGCGATATTACATTGAAAGTTAGTGAAAGCAAAAATCTAGTCATTTGCGTATGCATTACATTCTGGGAAAAGGCTACAATACCTAATAGAGCTGTTAATAATCGTGTTAAGAGGTCGGGGAATTTTTATTAGGTCTGGAAAGGGCTGCCAAAAAATAGCAAGAAGATTCAGCATTTTCATCGGCACCGTGAGGAGAATTTCCACTTGAATTGGATAATTTATACGATATTGTATTCGCCGATGCTCTCAAAAGACTAAAAATCATAGAAGAAAATAAATTATTGTAAAAGCAAAGAAAACCAAGACGTACAGGATGCATAGCGGGTGTTGACAAAAAAATGGCTGAAATTGAAAAAAAGCAAGGCTGAAAAAACTAGCAAGCAAGGAAAAGAGATTAAAGCGTATGGTTTCAGAGAGCTTGTTGGCACCTGCTGCTTTACACAGCTTTGATACACCTGAGAGAGCCTCTGGGATCCACATAAAATTAAAAATCAGATCTACTGGCGCAATGCATCAAGCACGATGGATGACAAGAGCTATTTACTCTTCAAAAATATGTTTATTGCAGTCTCAGTCTAAAATGGGCGCTAATGACAAGGTAACTTTACTAGATGTTTGTTTGTTTATTGTGGTAGTTCATGTAAACTCCTTGCTTGAATGCTGTTTGGTGTTGAAGCGCCGAATCAAGACTTGTGTTTTTTAAAAACATTGAATGGTAACGAAAGAATTGACAAGCTGATTTCCAAAGCGACTTAAAACAAGTTCAGTCAAAATTTAGTGATATTTGTCAAAAAAAATAGCCGTCCTTTTAATTTTTATGATAAAATTGATGAGCAGACTAAAGGGACCACTGTAGAAAATTCACAAAAAAGAAAACTTTGGTGATTTCGGTAAGAGATATGAACAATCGAAGGAACAGATGCCTGGCTCTCTATATGTTAGGTAGTAGAGCTCAATTTATTTAATATGTTATACCTACCATGTTCTTTTTATGTATTCTACAAGTAGTCTTAATGTTTTCATAGGAAAAAAATTCAGTTATTTTGTATCCGTCAAGAGCAAAGATTTAGTTACACATCTAAAACTTGACAGCAATTTCCTTCAAGAAGGCGTATCTTCGTATAAAGAAATCGTGGCATTTGTGGAAACTTAAAAAAAGATATCTAGCTTAAAAGCAGTGAATGACACAGCTGAAAGAGCTGTTAAACTAATTCAAGGCTTTTATGGTTTGATAACCGCAGACGAAGAACAGAATCAGTTCTTATGACGTTGTGTGCATGAACACAGAAAAATGTACCTACCTAGACTGTAAAAAAGAGACTTTTTAGAGGATATATATAAATTAAATAATATCAATTTTGTAACTTTTTTTGATAATTTTAAGAAATGCTCCATATAAATTTGTGTTTTTATCAATATTTAGCTAACATAGTGATATTAAGTGATGATCTACAGCTAAATTTAAAAGACACTTTAAGCAGCTTTTTTCTAAAACTTTGAGGCTCTGTCGGCACGGGTTCCAATCAACGTAGAAAGCTTAAATTCTGCATTTGGGTAAGTATTAGGCTAATAAACACAATTAGAGGGTATGCGTTTCAATAACTGAAAAAAAAATTTTTTCGACCAAATAAGGGACACCCTAATGTAGATACGTTTAATGTGTGTCGTGTAATTATTTTAGTTGAATTATCGTTCCCCAGTAGTCATAGCTGGATATTAATTATTGTAGTTAGATGTATAATATTATTATAATATGTGGATATATAGTTGACCACGGGTATGGTTCACGTCACGTTATGCAAAATGATATATGTTCTCAATGAGAAATAACCGCAAATCAAATGACCAGTTGAGGCAATAATATCTACAGTGGACATTTATACCTATGGAATATGCACGGTGTCCGTTGGGATGACAGGAAAATGTTTTTAATACATTAGACATACACAAATCACGACATGTAACGTATGAAATTTTGGCCGAAATGCTATTGGAGTCGGAGTTTTCTTATAAAAATTTCAAATTATGTGTCCTCAAACGATATTTTTTTCAATAGATTTTGTTACTTCTAAACTGAATATGATTATAATGTAAAAAAATGCACTCACCTCTCTGTCCTTATTTCCATAAACGATGCCCAAGTTTGGCATCGCTCTGAGGATTGCAACTAAGGACTGTATTGTGTTACTGTACACTACAGGTCTATACTGCTTGAAATCTTCATTCGTAAAACCACTTTCGTGGATAATTCTGAAAAAGAAACAAACAAATACATTATTAACCTTGAAAACTCCAAATCAAAAAATTAGGTATGATGAACAATACATAGGTAGGTACCTACTCAAATTCTGTAAGATTTTACAGAATAGATAAATACTACGTATGATATATATATATATATATATATATATATATTTTTATAACAAATTTGTGGTGTTTCTTCAAATGTGTTAATAGTGTAAACGTCAGTAATATTGCACTAGTTTTGACTTTTCATAAAAGGATTTTTTTTCCTAAATACATGCATGTAGAAACATTTACGCAATCAGAAACATCAACAATTATATCTATACCAATTTTAATACACATTACATAAATGAACAGTTAAATTAAATACCAACTGGGAAACGAATAAAATCATCGTTATAATATACCTAGAAGTACTTACGTTGTGGACGTTAGTTTTTTTTTTATCTAATAACTCTTCGATAAACAAATACGGTTTCTTACGTAGGGAAAGTCGATTGCAGATAAGTAAATACTGAAAATAATACTAAACAGTGATAGTTGGTACACATATGAATCTAGAAAAAAAAAACAGCATATAGCTTAGGTTTTTTTTTAAAAAATTAAAAAGATATATCTGGGTTTTGTTGTAAACCCAAATACAACCTTATACAACTTTCACACTAAGCTAAAAGCTTGTGCCGTGAAAGGGGAGTTTGCCGGCACCTGGGATCGAACCACGGACCCCTTGTTCTGGAGGCCGAGATTCTACCTCCAGGCTACCGACGAACTCATAAATAAATAATTTTAATCCTTATTATTGATATCTTCTAATTCGAAAGGAATCTTGCAACACATTACTATGCTTACACGTTAATATTTTGTAGGAAATTCCAAAGCCTCAATATCAACAACAAAAACCATTATATGCAAAAGCTTCCCTAATAAGCTAAACATAATGAATGCAATCGCTATCATCAAACGAACTAATATGATAATAGGTATATACCGTGCAACAACAACGCCTTTTAGAGAATGCAAATGCACACAGCTATGTAAGAACACGCAAATAAATGTGAAAACATAATCAATCAGAGGAGATCTCTGATTATTTTGTATGCAATACGAGATTGCATCGCAACAATCAAGTACCTTCATAGTTCATGCCATACAAACTACGGAGTATGTTATATGTCCAAGTGTGATTGCCTGCAATGTTCACATCCGCACTACTATGTATGCAGTATGGACGCACATACGATTACTATGTATGATTGTACTGTACATACATTGGTAACAAGAGACTCTCATTGATGGTGAGTGTGTGAATGTTCTTTATGGGGAATGTGAGTACAGGCATTCATGTCATCGTACAAGTAGTGTGTAGTGTAGCCACAAAACAATTTAGATCATAAACGAGACGTGCTTTATATTACAACCCGCCTTATTCAGGGTGATTACATAATTATATTATAAAAACATATTATTTTTCTATGTAACTTTAAGCCGTATCCCAAGTGGGGTAGGCAGAGAAAACGGAACGCCATATAAATATGTCCTTACATGCTTCTTTCACTTCTACATTCATGCAATATCTAAAGCATCCACGTCGATTCCTCCTACTCAACACATAGTCGTCCTTGAGAAATTGATCTACGTGATCAAGCCACGTAGTTTTTGGACGTTCGCGCTTCCCTTACACTCCTTCTTTCAGACAAGTATATCCTCTTTATCATCCTTTCTTCATCCTATCGTTTTACTTGTCCAAACCATTGTAACTTATTTACACGCATTCTATCTTCTTACAGTACTTCTCTTGTATCCACTCATTCTTCTAATATATTCATTCCTCTCTATATCACGTAACATTTTACCAATCATGATAATTATTTGCTCCCAACACACAACTAAAGCATGCCATGATTCATGCATCTTCCGTATAATTTCTGTGGTTAGTGTTTATCTTAAAACTAATCTTTTTCTCTCTTATGCGAAATCGTTAAGATAAAAATGAATAATTTTGTCTTCTAACTCCTCTGTACACATTCACGAAATAACTAGGTAAGTATGTACCTACAATGTAATAAATTACAAAAGCACATAAAAAGAACGGGTACATTAGTTTTTATTGGTACAAAAAAATGGTACGAAGAGCATAAAAAAGATAGGAATGAAAACCCTACACAGAGATAATATACCTACTCAGCGTGGTGGTAATTAACCAGAGATGTGACGTATTTCAAATAAAAGTATTTAAAATACAAATACAAAATACAAAATACGTATTTGTATTTTGTATTTCAAATACCTTTTTGTAAAAAGTATTTTGTATTTTATTTTTTTTTTTTTTTTTTAAAAAAAATATATCTGGGTTTTGTTATAAACACAAATACAACCTTATACACCTTTCACACTAAGCTAAAAGCTTGTGCCGTGAAAGGGGAGTTTGCCGGCACATGGGATCGAACCACGGACCCCTTGTTCTGAAGGCCGAGACTCTACCTCCAGGCTACCGACGTACTACGACGTATTTGAAATACTTTTTTTGAGTATTTTGTATTTTACACAAAATACTTTTACAAAATACCTTTTTATTGTTTGAAACAAAATTCTGCCATTAATTGATATGCGCGTACGCAAGCTTTTTTGCCAATTTGTTGAATTACAAATGCAACGTTTCCATTAGAGTACTCCATGTTAGAGATATACACACATAATAATGATGATTGAACAAATTATACATGACGCCGTTTAATGATCCATGGCCATTTCAAGGGCGCTGTGATTTCTCCTGAATGGTAGCATTTTCAATTTTGTCTGAAGGCAATCTATTCCAGGCAGATGACGCTGCGACTTTGTTTCTTCTTTCTGCAAATTTAGAGGTATTTGCCCTTTTGAGTTCAACGAGTTTAAGAAGCTGAGCACAGCCTTCGCCACACATTTTCGTCAGCGGAACAGCTCAGTGGGTAGTGTGCTACCTTGTGGACAGTGAGACACAGTTTAAATAATAATAATAATCGGATAATTTTTTAAGCGCCGTTTTGTGGACAGATCCACCTAAAGGGCGCATAGGATGTTTTAAAGTATTCGCTATAGCGTTGCAAAGTATTAACAGTGACCTTACATATATATTCAGTTAAATCCATATGATTTCTTAAAAAGATGCGTTTTCAAATGGGTCTTAAACTGGGTCAAGGTCTGTGCTTCCCTGATGTTTGTGGGAAGCCTATTCCAGGCACTAGGACCCGCAGATATGAATGCGCGATCCAAGTACGCTGGCGCTGGACTCATTTTAACTACTTCTAATCTTGTTGAGATGTTGGATTGAGACCTTAGAGAATTTTGTCTCTGATTTAATGGTTGGCGATTGCAGAGTTCCGAGATATATTCCGGAGCCATACCATTCAATGCCTTGAATACTGTTAGGCAAAGTTTGAATTCAATCCTCTCTGGGCACTTAAGCCAGTGAAGATTCTGAAGTGTCGACGATATGTGTGAAAACCGATCCATTTTATATATAAAACGTGCAGCAGCGTTAAAAACCGACTGAATTCTTTGAAGATGTACATTGGGCAAATTCGCCAAAATACCATTAAAATAATCTAATCGAGAAACAACAAATGAATTTATTAGAGTCTTGGCTCCATCTAATGACAAGCACCTTCTCACATTCCTCAGCTGACGTAGAGTATAGAAACATTGACTAACAATCGATGATATATGTTTCTCCATAGAAAGCGCATTATCCAGATGAGAACCAAGAAATTTAACATTTTTCGATGGAAATATCTCTACATTTTGAACGGAGATGGGATCTGAACCTATAAGATGTTGTCTCCCTTGAGAAGCTACCCATAAGAATTCAGTTTTGGTGGGATTTATCTTTAACATATTGTCTGACATCCAGGAGGATATTCTCGATATGCACGAGACTACATCTTGCTTTAGAACGTCTTCAGATCCGGGGTAACAAGATTTAAAAAACAAACGATCATCTGCATAACAATATGTTTCGAAACCAAGCTGTTGTATTAAAGATTCCAAGTGGTTAGTATACAAGTTGAACAGAATCGGTCCCAATACTGAGCCTTGGGGAACTCCGTATTTAGTGGAACGCTTTTCTGACATGCTGTCATTGAACTTAACTTCATACTCTCGGTCTGATAAATATGAAGACATCCACTTTATGGTGTCATCTCTGAAACCAAATTCATGTTCCAACTTTGATAACAATATGGTATGGTCGACAGTATCAAAGGCAGCACTCATATCTAAAAATGATATTAACACAACCTCACCCCTAGCTATATTAGATATAAGATCTGATACCGTTCTTATAAGTATGGACTCAGTAGAATGGAGCCTCCTGTACGCTGATTGATTTTTAGCAATAATGTTCGTTGAATTTAGGAAGTTGGTAATTTGATTTGACATATTTTTTTCTAATAGTTTGGATAAGAGAGGCAAATTTGAAACTGGTCGGTAGTTTTCGGGACTATTGGAATCTAAGTTGATTTTTTCAATATAGGTTTAACTACTGAAAGTTTGAAATGTTGTGGAAATATGCAGTGATCTATGGAGAGATTCATGATTTTAGTAATTACAGGCGTTAATTCATTAACACATTTTTTAAGAAGCCATGTTGGAATAGGGTCAAGTTCTGATTGTTTATTTGGTTGTTGGAGAATTAGTTTTTTCACTTCAGAATCTCTAGGACTTAAACACCAGTATCTCTAGGACTCTCAGTTAGTGTAGACTTCTTAGTAGTGAAGTTATGTGGTAGCTCTTATTCTCTCTGTAAATGATCCGGAGGCAACACTAAAAACCATCTGAAGACGATAAGGAAGAGTCTGGAGCAGTCCTGTATACTGTATGTATGATATTACAGTAGTCCATACGATTTCAGATTTGGATTATCCATTCTGATTTATTTTACAGCCCAAGTCAGGAATTCTCTTACCTGCTTGATGATACTCAATCCATTTATGACAATTTTCGGCTTATCTCTTCTAACAACCGTACATTTTGTCATGACTTTATTAAATTTTTTTTCTATTTTGACAGTTCTTCCTAAGGCTCATCCTCATTGTCTGCAAGCAATGATATATCGAATCATGTCAACCCTTTCTCCATTTATGTATACTCTTGTCCAGTTTTTCATTCATCAATGGCATTCATCAATTGTCTGCAAGCAATGCTATATCGAATCATGTCAACCCTTTCTCCATTTATGTATACTCTTGTCCAGTTTTTATTTTCTCTTTCATTCATCAATGGTTTAAATATTAAATACTTTTGTCTTACACCTTGTTCGACTATTTGTAAAAAGTATTTTAAAAAGGTATTTTAAAAAAGTATTTTGAAAATACGTATTTTGTATTTTGTATTTAAATACCATTTTGAAAAAGTATTTAGTATTTTGTATTTGAAATACAAAAATTCAAAAGTATTTGTATTTTGTATTTAAATACTTTTTTGAAAGTATTTTGCACATCTCTGTAATTAACCATACATATTTATGAGAGAATTATGCGATAGGTAAGATCATCCTTAATTTATAACAAATGGTTTGTAAAACATGACTATTTGGAGCGCATCGTACTTTCCCAGCTAATTAAGCTGATGATAGTGAAACGAGGGACGAGGAGAGTTCTCGTTTCATTCGAATAAAAAGGAAAACGATTATAATTTAAAAACAGTTATGGACAGTTCTAGATATTAGTGATGTAACGAATATTCGCATTCGCATTCGCGAATATTCGCATATTTCAAAGTATTCGCATTCGCATTCGCATTCGCAAAAAAATATGCGAATGTTTTGCGAATATTATTTTAGTAATAAAGTATCTGGTCTGTTCCGTGTTGGCCACATTTGTTGTATTGTTTCCTGTGTTCGTTTGCTTGATGATGTTATTATTATTAGGAGAAATATGCATTTGTGGAGATTTAATTTATATGTTTGTTTTAAGTATTACAACTGCTATGAGTATAGGGCCCTACAATAATTTTATATTCTATTTAAGGAATATTTATATCATACTACAAGGTGAACCACACTAAAGTATTCTCTCAGAATTTTCGGGGCTTGAAGACTAAGATCGAGGAGTTTAGAGCAAACTTATTTGCAAATAGTTATGATATAATTGTTCTGACGGAAGCTTGGCTAAATTGTGGCATATTTGACAGCGAACTTTTTCAAAACGAATATACAGTTTACCGCAAGGATAGGGATTTCATGTTGAGTGGTAAAAGGGATGGAGGTGGGGTCTTAATTGCTGTGGATCGGACACTAGGATATTCATCCACTCTTGTTTGGGATGATACTGGTGAAAGTTTTTTTTACCAGTATTCGTTTTTCATCGGTAACGCATGAAAAAATGCTCACCGCTACTGGGTGTAGTATATGTATATACCGCCTTCCACATCCTTAGATACTTAAAACATCTTTTTTTAAAGTATATCTGAACGTTTAATCAGCTATTACGGCAAAACGGATATTTGTCTTATTGGAGATTCCAATATCCCAACAATCCAATGGAAAAAAGACCCCGATGTTGATTCAATCTTTGTTCCGTATTCTTATTCGTGTCCTGTTGCGCAGTATTTGATAGAATCTATATCTTTTCTCAATATGTTTCAGTCTAACGGAGTTTATAACAGCAATCAAGTTATCTTGGATTTAGTTCTTTCAACTATTCCGTGTTCTGTTACCAGATGTGACTCTCCACTGGTTGGTAAGGATTCACACTATCCTTCACTGTTGATAGATTATGAGTTTGAAATTGCTGAGGATTTGTCTCAAAATATGATCCAGAAATTAATATACTTTAAGTCAAACTTTTCGGAAATAAATTTTGAACTACAAAGTGTTGATTGGGTCAGTGTTTTGGGAAACGGACCGGTGAATAAGATGATTGAATCTTTTTATGGTTATGTTTTGCCAATAATTGAGAAGCATACACCTACATATGAAGAGGGTGTCACCTAATAATTTTCCCAAATGGTTCTCTAATAGAATTCTGTTATTGTTTAAGAGAAGTCTAAGGCTTGGCGTAAGTTGAAGATGAACCGTAATGATTCTGACTACAATTTATTTTTTCAACTAAGAGCTCAGTTGAAGTTGTCGCAGAATCTCGATTATAGGTCTTTTATTAATAACACTGAGAAGTCACTTAAGGGCAATGTCAAGTCTTTCTTTTCATTCGTGAATTCCCTTAAAGAATCTAGAGGCTATCCAAGGGTAACGGGTGACGGTGACCAGACTTCGAGCGATCCAGAGGGAATTGCAAACTTGTTTTCGACGTTTTTTGGTTCTGTATTTTCACTGAATAATTTGCATGATTCTAATACTAAAGAATTGGAAAATATTTTAACTAACTCATGTTTATCCATGGTTAATATCTTGAAATCTGATATTCATAAACGTTTATTAGGTATAGATGAGACAAAAGGAGTTGGCCCTGATGGTCTAGCACCAATATATTAAAGAGATGTGTAAGTCATTTAACCAAACCATTGTATCTGACATTTATTAGAACACCTTGCTGCAGGAGGCAAACTAGACTATGGGACATGGAAAACCCTAAATTGACTGAGATCTGGTGTAGGAAACTGCCGCGACAATAGAGAACGATTGGGCTTCCTACAGGACGAATCCGGAGCGTGTGACTGTGGTGCAGCACAGACTATGCCACACTTGTTGGAGTGTCCATTGTGCCCTGTCACTTGCACTATGGAGGATATTTTTGACGCATCTCCACCTGCTGCGCGTTTTGCGCAGTACTGGAAATCAGTTTGATGGGTTTTTTCTCTGGGTTTCGACACGATAAATAAATTAGGAGTTTACAAGAAGGATGCTTTCCATGCAAATGGAAGATGGCTAGTATTATTCTTTTGCATAAATCTGGCAGCAAATCGGACGTTCGTAACTACAGACCAATTTTAATTCTATCACCTATTTCAAAAATATTTGAGGGTATGGTTCGTGAACAAATTACTTTTTTCCTGAAGCCGTATCTTCTTGTAGAGCAGCATGGATTCATGAGTGGAAGATCGACAGTAACAAATCTGATTTTTTTTCTCAGCTATGGACAATCGTATACAGTTGGATGCCATTTATATCGGCTTTCAAAAGGCATTTGATAAAGTAGAACATCGACTTTTTTCAACTAAGGTGGATTGACTCATATATTTCTGATAGATTGATGACAGTTAAACTTAACGGTTACTCATCTGGCAGTGTCAGTGTTACATCTGGTGTCCCTCAGGGGTCTTCTTTGGGTCCTTTACTTTTCACGATATTCATAAACAACATAAAAAAGTGCTTTGACCACTCAGAGCTTCTATTATTTGCGGACGATTTAAAAATATACTGTCAAATTCAATTATTGTTTGACTATGAAATGCTTAACGAGGACTTGGAAAGACTACACGAGTACTGTAAAAGAAATAACTTGCACTTGAATCTGGAGAAGTGTAATCTGATCTCTTTTACCAAAAATAGAAACAAAATTCGATAAATTTACAATATCCATAATCATGATTTAAAAGAAGTAAATAAGATTAGAGATTTAGGTGTGGTGTTTGACTCTGAGCTTCACTTTGATGATCACGTGAACAAAATTATCGAAGAGAGCAATAAAATACTGGGATTTATTCTGAGATCTACAAAGTCATTTAGGTTATATGAATCGTATTTGTACTTGTACTTATCGTTGTTTCGCTCCAAGCTGGAGGACTGTTCCTCTGTATGGAATCCACATTTTAAAAAATATGTCGATCAAGTTGAGAGAACTCAGTCTAAATTCATTCGTTTGGTTAGGAAGAGATTGCATTATCCCGTATTTATTAAAGATTTGCCTAAATTGGAATTGTGAAGAGTTTTGCTGGATGCATGCAACCTGAGAAAAATATGCTTGTCCGAATACGATGTGCCTAATATTTTAGATAGGATTAACTTTAGAATGCTTCCTTTAACAAGATCTTGTTTTCCGTTCTACATTAAAAAAAAACAAAAACGATTGCAGACTCAAGAAACCCTGTTTATAGAATTTTAAAGTGCCAATTAGTCAGGTTTGTGAGAAAGGAGAGTTGAGGGTAGAATAAGATGAAATAAATATAAAAAAAAATGTATATGTTTGATAAAATGTAAAGTGTTTGGGATAGTATTAATTTTTAGACTCTTTTTTAAATTTTTAAATTTTTGATTTTTCTTTTTTAAGAGTTTTTTTGTATTGTTATTGCATACATTAGTGAAGTGTGAATGTGTTTGTGCGAATGAATGTATTAGGTACATATGTGTGCGAAATTGGGTGAGCAGCGATTTGTAATAGGAATGGGTGATTGGATGTATTGTGAATTAATACCTATATTATGTGTAAGATTTTCTATAATTGTTTTGTGTGTTATTGCTGAAGTATGCACTGTTTCGATGTAAGACTATTGGAATGTTTTTGTCGCTTACATGTTTATATTTATATGTCTTTCATCTGTTGTGTACCATGTAAATGAAGAAACAAATCAGTAATTCGGTGAAAGTACCGGATACTTACCCGGTACATTGTGGAAAAAGGTATTGCAAGAAAATATTCTTTAAGAAAACCGAGGAGTTTTGGAATATTTCAAATTCCTATACCATTTTCAAGTCAATATTCGCATTCGCATTCGCATTCGCGAATGTCGGCATGAAATATTCGCATTCGCATTCGCATTCGCGAATATCCAAAATCAGACATTCGTTACATCACTACTAGATATAGGTAGATAATAATAATAATAATTTTTGTCCCTGTAGCTCTGTAAGTGATCTCCCATGATTGTACTATTTCATAGAACATCATGGACGAATCAACTCGAATAATGTTGGGGTTCTACATTTTGAATATACCTAAATTTATTTTAATATTTTATGGTTTTTGTTATTTAATGTTATATTTAAATTTATTTGTTAATCTTATATTGTGTTCAAAATGTAGAATCTAATATTGTTTTGTTAAATAAATGAGATATGAGATAATAATAATAATAAAAAACTTTATTGCACAAAAAATCAACATATGAAAATATTCAATTTAACTACACAAATAAATTTTGTGCAATGGGCGAGTTTATCGCAGAAGCGCGATATCTTCCAACCAACCCATTGAACAAAAACTAAAATAAAAACAATAAATAAATAAAATAAATAATTGAAGATATATACTAGGTACACATGGTACTAAGTATGCACAAAAAGTTTTGATTAAAGATAAAACTAAACAAATATACATTAATGTCACAGGAGTATTTTTTTTTAATAATTTAGTTGGTCATTGAGTTGAGTGTTAGGTGTAAATAGTTCGGATATATTTTTAAAGTAATCAATTAAAGGTAAAGGTAAATAATCAAACAAGTTATAGGGCATATACTACTGACAACATTATGAACAAACAAATTAATAATTAGAAAGAACATCAGCATTACTACGGCAATTGTTTTGAGAATAACGGTTATAATAAATTAATAGAAATTATTTACGCACGAACAACATCCACCATAAAATAGTATTTTATTTATCGTGATTCATCAAAACTTATTTCTATTGTAATAAAGATCTTGTTAATAATAAGTAACCACATAGTTTAATATCAAGATTAGGTAGACTATTTGCCGAAAGATGACTGCGTGTGAAATATCCAAGTATTGAGCGAGTATGCATTATTTGTAGTGAAGTACGTGGTGTGTACTGTTTTTTGCATACTATTGTATTGTGGCTACCACTTACCAGTAAAGAATAAAATAATGAATTAACCCAAAATTAAGCTTCATAAAGTAGTATTTTTGGAACATGTAAAGGAAAGGGGATCCAAGAAAATCCTCACTTACTACGATGAAGATAGTTGAATAGATAGATTGGAATTATATTGCTTTGAAAAACGTCATGCGGAAAGGATGCTTTCTGATCGGATTATAAAAATGTTTGAAATACTAAATCCAGCAAAAAGGAATTTCCCCAACCAAACTACTTCTATGAGTTTATATTTACAATAAACCGACGCGACGCATTCATCAATAAATAAATGGAAACAAGATAGATGAAAGTTTCTTGAAAATAAATTCCATATAGCGGGGGTTTCATTGATTTGTGTATTTTTATTATATTTATTTATTTTACACAATAAACGGCTAAAATAGCCTTTAACAAAAAAATTATATAATTTACATCTAGCTTAATAGAAAAATATAAAAAATTGAAAACAACAACAATATATATCACAAGTGCGCTAATCCAATGTCTCTCACGTTAGTGTCCAAAACAAAATCAAGATATTTTTCTTATTAAAAACTACATCTTTTGATTTAAAGAATATCCGCGCTCTTGAGATGGACGCCTAAAACGGCGCCGAATAAATTATCCGACAAACATACAATATGGAGTTTTACAAAATAAATACCGATAAAATACTTTGCATGTTTGAGTTTGGAATATTTCAGAATATTATAAGTTTATAAAAAATACAGTTTCTATACATAGAGTAGCTAAAGAAACTGTCTTACGTTTTATTATTATCATAAGTACCTAATCCTGATATTTTCATGCAAAAAATGATTTCGGTTCAGTCTGAATATGAAAAAATTAGAATAAATCCCCGTTTCTCGATTGGTGGACCTTACATTGTGACAGTAAGAATGGTGCAATTGGTGTACGTTTTCTATAATATACAACGAAAGTGATCACTTAAACCAGCCTGGAACCAATTCGTAAGCATTGAGACGCCTTTCTGACGACTTCCAATTAGATTTTGAACAATGTTACATTGTGTAAACCTGGTTCTCCAATCGAGATGTCTGATTTGTCATCTGCGCTATGTTGTGCCCAATTCCGGTAAAACAACGAAAAAATTGTTAATATTCTAAACTTGTATAAAAAAAACACTATCCATTCGATTTTTGAAATATGCATTTTTTCTTATTATTTTCTTGATATAAGGGTCTATTTATTGAAAGGACCCTCCACACACCCGGATATCTCAGGAGTCAAAGACTCCTATTTATCCGCACTTGCAAACAAAAAAAATGTCCACACGGGCGAGCCATATGGGCAGCCTGAATGGCCGGCCGGCCAAATCCGCCTCGTGGGAATCTTTTAAACTACTGTAAAACTTTCAATATCCCCTTAAGGTAGAGAAACACCAATATTTATATTTTTATTAAAATAATACAAGGATCCGAAATGCACACATAGGAAAAAAATAACAATAAGTATACCCAATAATCAAAATTTGTTACAAAAACCAGAAATATGATGTCCAGAAACTTTTAAGGATCCAATATAGAGAGCGCAGGGGTCACCGGTACCAGAGTAATGTGAAAATTATTCTCCCTCCCGAAGAGGACATCCCAACCAATAAGGGATAAGGGTCTATCAGAAACACATTATAGACAAATATACTAACATGGGACTGGATTATGAATGTGGGCATTTACTTATGTTTACGAGTTGTCGACCGCTTAATGTTCATCGGATAAACAAACGATTCACAAAATACTACATAAATAATATGAAGTACTTTATTATTTATACCTACCTTTGCGGAGATTTGGTATAAAATCGATTGATTATATTTCAAGTATTTTTACACACCATTTTTACACACATCTTAACACTTAACACACTTAACACACATTTTACACACATTTTACACACATCTTAAATTCAGCGATGAGGTTTGCCACCCATCCTGAATGTCTTGATTTTATATTGGCACGAAGAGGACAGTTTGCATGTTTCTTACATGCAGTTGGTCTACTGGCTACCCCACTTGTGGGATATGCCGTGATGGTATAGTAGTAGTAGTAGTTACACACCAAACAATACACGTCAATATTTGATGTTCATACAAATCGAGGAGGGAATATCTGAATATCATTAGTAATTCAGATGTCAAAGGTGGAAGTGTACGTAATAATAAAGAAAACGATGTCACTCCGACTGAGAATGAGAATATATTAACTTACTCCTGGCAATGAACAATATTCAAGTACCTGTAACATTAAGTCAAAGCAACGATTACTTTTTTTTTCTTCTTTTTTTTTAAAAAAAAAGAAAGATATATCTGGGTTTTTGTTATAAACCCAAATACAACCTTATACACCTTTCACACTACTTAAATTTGATCTTATCTTATAATAAATTGAAATATTATAATGCGCTATTCTAGAGCAAGTGATATATATACAAAGGAATAAACTAATAATCCTTAGACAAGAACCTGGTAATTCGTCTACCTTTAGGAGGATAAGTTATCAAGTCTCTACTTTTTGTATCCATTCAGACAGTGTGTATTAGTGATGTAACGAATGTCTGATTTTGGATATTCGCGAATGCGAATGCGAATGCGAATATTTCATGCCGACATTCGCGAATGCGAATGCGAATATTGACTTGAAAATGGTATAGGAATTTGAAATATTCCAAAACTCCTCGGTTTTCTTAAAGAATATTTTCTTGCAGTACCTTTTTCCACAATGTACCGGGTAAGTATCCGGTACTTTCACCGAATTACTGATTTGTTTCTTCATTTACATGGTACACAACAGATGAAAGACATATAAATATAAACATGTAAGCGACAAAAATATTTCAATAGTCTTACATCGAAACAGTGCATACTTCAGCAATAACACACAAAACAATTATAGAAAATCTTACACATAATATAGGTATTAATTCACAATACATCCAATCACCCATTCCTATTACAAATCGCTGCTCACCCAATTTCGCACACATACCTAACATACATTCATTCGCACAAACACATTCACACTTCACTAATGTATGCAATAACAATACAAAAAAACTCTTAAAAAAGAAAAATCAAAAATTTAAAAAAACAGTCTAAAAATTAATACTATCCCAAACACTTCACATTTTATCAAACATATACATTTATTTTATATTTATTTCATCTTATTCTACCCTCAACTCTCCTTTCTCACAAACCTGACGTAATTGGCACTTTAAAATTCTATAAACAGGGTTTCTTGAGTCTGCAATCGTTTTTGTTTCTTTTTAATGTAGAACGGAAAACAAGATCTTGTTAAAGGAAGCATTCTAAAGTTAATCCTATCTAAAATATTAGGCACATCGTATTCGGACAAGCATATTTTTCTCTGGTTGCATGCATCCAGCAAAACTCTTCACAATTCCAATTTAGGCAAATCTTTAATAAATACAGGAAAATGCAATCTCTTCCTAACCAAACGAATGAATTTAGACTGAGTTCTCTCAACTTGATCGACATATTTTTTAAAATGTGGATTCCATACAGAGGAACAGTCCTCCAGCTTGGAGCGAAACAACGATAAGTACAAGTACAAATACGATTCATATAACCTAAATGACTTTGTAGATCTCAGAATAAATCCCAGTATTTTATTGCTCTCTTCGATAATTTTGTTCACGTGATCATCAAAGTGAAGCTCAGAGTCAAACACCACACCTAAATCTCTAATCTTATTTACTTCTTTTAAATCATGATTATGGATATTGTAAATTTATCGAATTTTGTTTCTATTTTTGGTAAAAGAGATCAGATTACACTTCTCCAGATTCAAGTGCAAGTTATTTCTTTTACAGTACTCGTGTAGTCTTTCCAAGTCCTCGTTAAGCATTTCATAGTCAAACAATAATTGAATTTGACAGTATATTTTTAAATCGTCCGCAAATAATAGAAGGTCTGAGTGGTCAAAGCACTTTTTTATATTGTTTATGAATATCGTGAAAAGTAAAGGACCCAAAGAAGACCCCTGAGGGACACCAGATGTAACACTGACACTGCCAGATGAGTAACCGTTAAGTTTAACTGTCATCAATCTATCAGAAATATATGAGTCAATCCACCTTAGTTGAAAAAAGTCGATGTTCTACTTTATCAAATGCCTTTTGAAAGCCGATATAAATGGCATCCAACTGTATACGATTGTCCATAGCTGAGAAAAAAAATCAGATTTGTTACTGTCGATCTTCCACTCATGAATCCATGCTGCTCTACAAGAAGATACGGCTTCAGGAAAAAAGTAATTTGTTCACGAACCATACCCTCAAATATTTTTGAAATAGGTGATAGAATTAAAATTGGTCTGTAGTTACGAACGTCCAATTTGCTGCCAGATTTATGCAAAGGAATAATACTAGCCATCTTCCATTTGCATGGAAAGCATCCTTCTTGTAAACTCCTAATTTATTTATCGTGTCGAAACCCAGAGAAAAAACCCATCAAACTGATTTCCAGTACTGCGCAAAACGCGCAGCAGGTGGAGATGCGTCAAAAATATCCTCCATAGTGCAAGTGACAGGGCACAATGGACACTCCAACAAGTGTGGCATAGTCTGTGCTGCACCACAGTCACACGCTCCGGATTCGTCCTGTAGGAAGCCCAATCGTTCTCTATTGTCGCGGCAGTTTCCTACACCAGATCTCAGTCGATTTAGGGTTTTCCATGTCCCATAGTCTAGATTGCCTCCTGCAGAAAGGTGTTCTAATAAATGTCAGATACAATGGTTTGGTTAAATGACTTACGCATCTCTTTAATATATTGGTGCTAGACCATCAGGGCCAACTCCTTTTGTCTCATCTATACCTAATAAACGTTTATGAATATCAGATTTCAAGATATTAACCATGGATAAACATGAGTTAGTTAAAATATTTTCCAATTCTTTAGTATTAGAATCATGCAAATTATTCAGTGAAAATACAGAACCAAAAAACGTCGAAAACAAGTTTGCAATTCCCTCTGGATCGCTCGAAGTCTGGTCACCGTCACCCATTACCCTTGGATAGCCTCTAGATTCTTTAAGGGAATTCACGAATGAAAAGAAAGACTTGACATTGCCCTTAAGTGACTTCTCAGTGTTATTAATAAAAGACCTATAATCGTGATTCTGCGACAACTTCAACTGAGCTCTTAGTTGAAAAAATAAATTGTAGTCAGAATCATTACGGTTCATCTTCAACTTACGCCAAGCCTTAGACTTCTCTTAAACAATAACAGAATTCTATTAGAGAACCATTTGGGAAAATTATTAGGTGACACCCTCTTCATATGTAGGTGCATGCTTCTCAATTATTGGCAAAACATAACCATAAAAAGATTCAATCATCTTATTCACCGGTCCGTTTCCCAAAACACTGACCCAATCAACACTTTGTAGTTCAAAATTTATTTCCGAAAAGTTTGACTTAAAGTATATTAATTTCTGGATCATATTTTGAGACAAATCCTCAGCAATTTCAAACTCATAATCTATCAACAGTGAAGGATAGTGTGAATCCTTACCAACCAGTGGAGAGTCACATCTGGTAACAGAACACGGAATAGTTGAAAGAACTAAATCCAAGATAACTTGATTGCTGTTATAAACTCCATTAGACTGAAACATATTGAGAAAAGATATAGCGTCGATCTAACTTGTAAACCACGTAAATCTCGATTTGGCCAAAAGTGACTTTTTGATACCAATCAAATGTACAGTTTATTCCTCACCACTGTGTGAAACTTTTATTTTCAAATTATTGAAATTGTTTCAAAAAATGGTCATCAAAAAAACACGCAAATCCAGTCCATAGAACAATAAAATTCGCAAACCTCTCAAATCCCAATTTACGCGCCTTTTGTACGACAGATATTGGTTGAGTGTTGCCGCCTGATATAAATTTCTTTGCATTGTGATTCGACCATATTTAGAAGTTTCGGTGTTGTTTTTTTTAGAGAGAGTTGAATGAGAATAATCAGTATTTTGAAAAAAAAATACCAGGATATAAGAGATTAATTAAAAATAGATGCTAATATCAATTGACAAAGAAAGGAACTTTGAAATTTGCAACGTTAGATGACGATGAGCGGAGAAGTTTGCTGATTTTTGGTCAACTAACTGGGGCCAAAAGAAGACTTTTATAAACATGATGGTTAAGTCAGTAAAATCGGGTTAGTTGGAAGACATCGCATTTTAGTGATAAACTCGCCCTCTGTACATTGAATTGTATAAATGATATTTTCTATGTTAATTTGTATTATTGTAAACAATGTATAGTGAAGAATATAATAAATAAATAAATAAAACAGATAATATTCGCAAGAGAATTCACATAGATATAATATTATGTGCATTTTTTAATTATCTTCCTAAAAATGAAGACAACATTATACTCGTATTATGTAGTGTACAAAATAATGTATTGAACACACTCGGAATAGGGGAATGATCGGTCAAAAATCGGAAAGATAATTTTAGGAATTTTGAAGTTTCCAAAATTTCTCAACATTAATTTGTGGAGAAAAATTATTAACTTATGAATGTTATTAATCAATTGTTTTCACTGTAATTCCATTATGTAGAGCTACTTTACCAGAACCTTATCTCTTTCCTGAATGGCGTTCTAAGTCACATTAAGGTATTATTTTTTAATAAAAAAAATGGTTCAGCTATTTCAATTTAAGTTTTACAAAGTCTTGAGAAAAGGAAAACATATCTTCTTTCAAACTAAAAAAGGACAAATGTTAGACATGTGTCCATATTTGCGAGCAGTGTTATTATTTCGAGATTCAGCTCAAAATTAAATTTCTCAAACCTATACCTACTACAAAGGCAATTATTTTTGTTTTGACGATTTGACCATTTCACAAAATATGGTTTTCCAGGGACATAAATGTGCCAGCAGAATTTATAAATATGTGCAAGTGTGAATGTAAAAATTTGAGACGTCCAGTGTAGAATTTTTGAGTTTTGACAAATTTTAAATAATCGACAGTGCTCATTTCTCGAAAACTTTATACCTGGGGAGAAAAGTTGAGGATTCAGTAATTTGAATGGTATAATAAAATACAAATTATGATTCCAGATACCTGAGCAATTCTACCACAAATGTTGTATCATAGCTTCATTAATGTTGGAGAAAGTATGACGAGTTGAAAAGGATATTACCGAAGGATTTTTGAACTTACTATAACAATTTATCACATTAAAATAGATTATAGGCTGGTAGGACGTTCATGTGTTGAGCACATTGAACAGGAGAGCATGCATGAGGAATTGTATGACAGTGACGGAAGCGAAAGATGTATGCAAGGATTGAAGGAAGTGGCGTTCGATCCTTTCTGCCTACCCCGCGAGGGAAGCGGCGTGATGGTATGCATGTATGTATAATATATAAAAAAATAATATTTGTCATCTTAAAATTATAAATTAAGTTCTTGTTTCACTTTGATGTTCTTGTTTTCCCATACTAATACTCTTTGTAAAACTAATAAATCCCGTTCCAGTACTAGAGAGTTAAGAGTGAAAACTCTTAAATCCAAATTATTGAAAAAAAAGTATGGACGCATTTATATTTTTGATTATTTTTAATACAAATCATACGCAATGGAAAATAATTATTAAATGTAATTGTTAAAATTTTAAAATTCCTCCCCATTTTAATAATAAATAGTTTTAACCTTCTCCTGTAAAAAATGTAAATTTGAATAAATGAGGTTTACAAGTTAGACCGACGATAGATTCTATCAAATACTGCGCAACAGGACATGAATAAGAATACGGAACAAAGATTGAATCAACATCGGGGTCTTTTTTCCATTGGATTGTTGGGATATTGGAATCTCCAATAAGACAAATATCCGTTTTGCCGTAATAGCTGATTAAACGTTCAGATATACTTTAAAAAAGATGTTTTAAGTATCTAAGGATGTGGAAGGCGGTATATACATATACTACACCCAGTAGCGGTGAGCATTTTTTCATGCGTTACCGATGAAAAACGAATACTGGTAAAAAAAACTTTCACCAGTATCATCCCAAACAAGAGTGGATGAATATCCTAGTGTCCGATCCACAGCAATTAAGACCCCAACTCCATCCCTTTTACCACTCAACATGAAATCCCTATCCTTGCGGTAAACTGTATATTCGTTTTGAAAAAGTTCGCTGTCAAATATGCCACAATTTAGCCAAGCTTCCGTCAGAACAATTATATCATAACTATTTGCAAATAAGTTTGCTCTAAACTCCTCGCTCTTAGTCTTCAAGCCCCGAAAATTCTGAGAGAATACTTTAGTGTGGTTCACCTTGTAGTATGATATAAATATTCCTTAAATAGAATATAAAATTATTGTAGGGCCCTATACTCATAGCAGTTGTAATACTTAAAACAAACATATAAATTAAATCTCCACAAATGCATATTTCTCCTAATAATAATAACATCATCAAGCAAACGAACACAGGAAACAATACAACAAATGTGGCCAACACGGAACAGACCAGATACTTTATTACTAAAATAATATTCGCAAAACATTCGCATATTTTTTTGCGAATGCGAATGCGAATGCGAATACTTTGAAATATGCGAATATTCGCGAATGCGAATGCGAATGCGAATATTCGTTACATCACTAGTGTGTATACCTACTTCTATATTAGGAAGATACTATTGCAACTGGGATAACTTTATTTCAAATACAGTGTTCGAAAATTGCTCCAGAATGAAGATGTATTCGAGCAATCGCAAAATCAAGTTTGTAATATTTTTTTAATAATAAAATCTGCTCTGTGTTAATAAGTACCTACACACGTTTCAATAGCATTCCCCACGAGGCGTAGTCTAATTGAAAATAATATAATGTATTTACATTATTACAAGTTTGTTGTAGTGCAGGAGGGCCACCCACAATATTGTGTCGTGTTCGCACTCTGCTAAACTGTCAAATACATTATTCGCGTAACCCATTCACCTTGTCAATTTGCATCATGTCAAATCTTCCAAACTCTATTATAATTACTAGGAACTCTATGGTAATATAATGCCTGGGGATAAAAATCACGTAACGCGTAGGTCGGTGGGTGCCATGTAAAAATACAACAAGGTTTTCCCAGATATTAACGTTATCCAAACCTACGACAACGCAATACAGTTTAATTAACACAGTAAAACTTAATTAGGGTATGTATAATTCATAAGTAGATATAATTTTTCTTATAAAACAGGGTATGACACATTTCTATACATAGCTTTGCTGGATGAAATTGCCTCCGGGCTATTATAAGCACGACTATTGTATGTTTATTTTTATACCTAACAACAGTAACTTTATTATTATTACTGTTTAAACAGGTTCGATTATGATGATGGCTGTGGAAATGTAATTGAACATGGAAAAAACGCATTAAGTAGATAGATAATCATGTAAGTACCTAAAGTGTTATCAAAACATACAAATTGGTGAATTTATGAAACTTTATTATGTTGGAATGAAGTACTACATTCTAGTGATGTAACGAATATTCGCATTCGCATATTTCAGAATATTCGCATTCGTATTCGCAAAAAAATATGCGAATGTTTTGCGAATATTATTTTGGTTATAAAGTATCGGTAATTCGGTAAAAGTACTGGATAATTACCCGGTACATTGTAGAAAAAGGTACTGCAAGAAAATATTCTTTAAGAAAACCGAAGAGTTTTGGAATATTTTAAATTCCTATACCATTTTGAAAATTCGGCGACGGGAGGATGGGGGGGTAGAAATTTTAATGTTTGAGCAACTTGTAGAAATTCAAGAAAGTCAGTATTCGCTATTCGCATTCGCGAATATCCAAAATCACACATTCGTTACATCACTACTACATAGTAAGAAATCAATAATGAAAAGTCGAATACAGTAAAATAAATTATTATCGATAATGACAATATGGTGGAATGCAAAATGTACCTAAGGAAAAGGTAATACAGTATAGCGTAGTGAATGTTTATATAAGAAAATGACAGAAACGTGTCCCCTTTCCAATGTTTCACTGAGCTAATGTTATCTATCTATGTACAGTATATTGTAGTTGTTTCTTTCATATACATATTATCAATATTACTCTGGCAGGCAGTTGTATCAACAATAAAAAAACATTAACCGACTTCAAGTGGTATAATACGCTAATGCTCCTGTGTCATCTGATATCTGATACTAGACCTAAGTCATGTTGGTATCTACACTATCTACCAGTAGTTTACCAATATGTTCACCATACAATTTATACCAAGCGCATATAACGCTAGTGACTACACATTTATTATCCTTTATCTAATAGAGTTTTATATGATCAAAACAATATATCAACTAAAACAAACTACCTATCATACAGATAATTGAATGATATCACCCCTAACCCATCACTATTTACAACAAGTAGGTAGGTACATATTAAAACATAATATTGGGGGTTATTCTGAACATTCGACCAGTTGCTTGCAAACGATAGTATTGCGTTCCATCCAACTTTTTAAACGACAGTCGAATGAGAATGTATTGTATCGTATACTCGTATGGGTGTCGCATGGCAACCGATAGTATCGAATCAGATGCAATTCGATACTGTCGTATTTTCAGAATAACCCCCATTATAATATATACTTTATACCTAAGCATACACATTTATGTTATTATTATTATTACTGATCCTTTATACATCTCCGCCACGACTAAACCATAACAAACAACATACGCATTTGGTAAATCAAAATATTTAGCAATATAAAATAGACGGTAGGTATATTTCGCTCGTGGAACGCTGTTATGAATACTATGAGATTACGTTTGTTTCATAATTTATTTCATATAAATGTGAACAACCTGGCAAGTGGTTAGTGATTCATTCACCCATTCGTTATCGCCCTATCGCTGACAGATTGCAAGGTGAAGTTGTACAACTTATATATTAACTTGTATTCATTCATTTACACATGTAATTACACACCTGTGATCATCATAAAATACATATACACACCACACCATACCATAAAGAAAATGCGCGCCCGAAAAACCAAGAAGACAAGGACTATGAAATCGGCACCCGCGGCAGACTTATTTAACAAATGCCTACATCAAGCCAAAGCTGCTACAAACATTACAGAGGAATCTTGCAAACCCAGTAATAAGACAAAGAAATCACGCGATTTTGGACTACATATCATATCTTCTGGGATCGCATTGGCCTTCAGCTGTAATGATCCTTGTAAGAGTCGTCTTATTGTCAGTAATAATAATTACATGATGAAAACATAGGTATCCTCTTTACTTCATCTCAACTCGTGATGAGTATATAAATAACATTAGGTACAGTATATTACATGCACCTGAATGAACAGGTCAACAAAGCACAGATGATTACTTGTAAAAACGGACAATTTCCTCTTGGCTCGAGCGGAACATATTTAGCATCCATTCGAAACGAGAATTTCAACAATTTTTATTCCGCGACAAAATGACCGTGACAAGGCACATTATTCACATTACAAAAGTATCGATAGTTTATGCGTCGAGTTACAAGATCTACATTTAATTTGAGTCGGTCTGCAAATATATACATAGTTGTAGCAGTACATGTGATTATAAACCGAGAAGATAATCAGACAGTGGATTATCTTAATCGATCATTCTCACGACTTAACGTTTCACAATTATGATCATCGCCGATGAGATGAATTATAAGATAAAAACTAAAGAGAACTCATTTTTACGATGTCATCCGTCAGTAAGCATTTAATAAAATAAGCAGTAAGGAATTTATGTTATGTGATCGTGATTTTTCGATACTAGATACTAAATAGGTATTTAACAATGGAACGCTACAAATCATTGAACTAGCAGACGCATTAGAATAACATCTATCTATAAGGCTGGCTAATGTAGTCAGTAAGCACCTATGTGTTTTGTTGCCATTTACCTGCCATACAGTCGCATAATAGAAGCACTCTACGATATGTTATAACAAGTTCTACCAAATAGATAAAAGCTGATGGAACACAATCAGTGAAGCACTAAAGTATTACGAAACATATGTTACACATACGAAGTCCTTATCAAAACATTGTTCACGGCACTGTAGGTACTTACTGTAGGTAAATGTACAATAATGACTTGGAACTTGCTTCTAATGTTTTAAACATGTACCTATGTATGTTGGTGTCAGAAATCATGAGCAAGCCCCAGTCGTGGAATTGATATATTTTAACTTTTCGATTTTCGAAGAGGAAACACTATGAAAGTTCATTTTAATTTAGATAATAAATATTTAAATAAAAAACACTGTTTACTTTCATTTAAAATTGTTATAATATTAAAAGCTTTTCGGACATACGTCCATCTTCAGTAATAATTACTTATAGTTATAAGTAATTATTACTGAAGATGGACGTATGTCCGAAAAGCTTTTAATATTATAACAATTTTAAATGAAAGTAAACAGTGTTTTTTATTTAAATATTTATTATCTAAATTGATATATTTTATAATCAAAATAAAAAAACAAACGTTTTTTCTACTACATTGTTTTTTTTATTGAGAGAGACGTTCTTCGTCTTACAAGGACATTGCCAATCTTCACAATGTCCTTGCCAATAGTAGAAAAAAGTTTGTTTTTAAGTTGACTTGTGGAATACTATTACCTACCTCAACACCGACACAGAGAATGATAAATAATTAACTACTAAATATGGAAGCTGTTTTCTCTTCGCTAACAAAATTTAAGAAATTCAGACTAGGTAGTTCACTAATTTCATGGCTGATTTTTTTTAATTGAAGATGTTATATTTGTCTTCATTTTGTCAAACACCTGCCTTTTACAGAACATTCAAAAACTTGCAGAAATGAGTAGGAGACTAATTCTATACCGGGTGCTCCAAGAAACAGAATTAAACCAAATTCTAAATTACCTATTTAATTCAAATCGATTACTGTCTAGAAAAGACTAATGTTTATTCATAGAGAAAGACTAATGTTTATTCATATCATATAACGTGTTAAACAAAATTTGTAATTAGCTAAGTATGTAGCTTAATAAATATTAAGCAAGACAAACCAATCAACCAAGTGGATTAAGCAATATATTTTTAAGGTAATAAAAAGCCATCTGAAATTTATTGATCAATTTTGTTTTAAATACTAATTAACTAAACAAGAAACATAAAACAACCATCTCCCGTGTTATTTTCGTATATTCATCCCATTTCCACAAACAAACTGAAATAAATCTGGTAATTTAACGATAATATGCATTTACTTAACGAACTACCATTCCATCTCCTAACAATATTGGACGTTCGATACAATCAAGTCGTGTTCTTAATACTTTCCGGTTATTAATAATCCATACAATAGCTGTATAATAATAGCACAATGGTAAGCGAGTGCAAGCGGGATAATTCAATATGTCGAGCTACTGAAAACCATAAACATAAACAAAACTATATTTGTCGCGAGTGCTTTTAGAACAATGAGAATTATTATTCTCGGTAGGTAACTTGTGATTTTGCATCCACTACCATAATGTGTACCTACATTATGAATTCAGTACACAAGATACCGATTTTTAATGCGGTGAATAGCTTAATACAATCCGTAACGGTTGAATACCCTTAAACTCGAACTAACATGAACATCTATTTAAACTCGGGATGAAATAAATATATGTAAGTGCTTTGACCGAAAAGCTTGGAGAAAGCCTGCCAAACGAAAAGTTAGATCAACTAAAACGTAGACATAGCTACACGCAGCACAATTCAGTGAAAACTAAGAAAACGAATATGAATGAAAATAACATACATTTATAAATTGAAATTAACAAAGACGATATAAAAGAAGAATAACTTATAAAGAAACAAAACAATTTATGACAGATAAGAAGTTATGGAATTAATTTAGTATGCGTAGTTGTTTTACTCGTAGTAACTTCCCTCATATCCGGCGCATATGTTATTATTACTATATACCTATACCTACCATACACCATACAAGTTCCATCATTTACCAAGTAACAAACACACTTTCTACAACTTGCCAGAGACCTGTTCCTGTTAAGCGTAATGTTCACATCACACATCAAACATAACATGGCAAAGATAAGAGGCGAACTTTATTATGAATCATTATTGGGTATAGTAAGTAAGTTCGCGATATTTAGCATGACATACCTACAGGGTGTTATTTCGTCACGACTAATAATAGTCGCATTGTAACTAAATAATCGGAGATAATCGTAAGTTGATTTGATATAATCAATAAAGAATAAATGACGATACACAAAAACCTACGCCAAATGCAAAACTTTCCACTGCAAACGATAATTCGAAGTAGCAACATGCCTGTCTAGATATTTAATACTATAATATCTCTTTATTGCTCTGCAAATTGGGGGAATAAAACAAAATAAAGACACACAATATGTGTAATATTACATCTATATATATATATATATATATATATATATATATATATATATATATATGTTTATTTAGGTACTTGGTTACGTTCGTTATATGTTCATGTATGAGATGAGAAAAGTTTTCCAGTAGGTACCTACACTAATAATACTTTACTCCAACTAACGAGTTTCTCTTTGTTGGATGTATTTCATATTATTATTTATTGTAGTAAAGCATCTAAATATAGATTTCGCTACGTACTTGTTAGGTTCGTAAATTTTTAGAAGCGCAAGAATGGAAACTAAGGAATGGTTGGGAGGCTAAAAGTTGATTCCCACGATATCCGCAAACTAAAAATAAGCAACAAAAAAGATACACATATATGTATTCCACGAATAACATGTTTAACTTTGCATGCCATGACGTCAGGGCTGTGAGGGAACATTTCTATAAGTGGGTGTATTACACACTCCAGGTACGTATCCTGTTACTTCATGGAATTTTGTAATTAAAAGATAAGAAATACATTTATGGCAAGGCAATGTATCAAAAACTAATAGAATAACGGAATGTAAAACGTGACATATCTACTTAAACAAACAAGATCACGTTGATGTTAGATTATTTCATTAAGTACACAAAACGATCAACAAGTTTCTAAAACGTTAGAACTGTGAAGAGTTCTCAGTTTGCTTCTATTTTATAATTTTTGAGTTTATCTGAAAGCAAATAAAACGATGAAGTCATCTGAAAATATTAAGGATAAAACACACGACTACAACGATAATATCACCAAAACATGCGAATGAATGGAAGATATTCAATGAAATGATTCATAATGTCATAATCGTCAAATGTACAACGATAATATTATGTTTGTAATGATATCGCAAAAGACCTTGTGCTAGGAAAAACAAAGAGCGACCTAATCACTTTCCATAACATTATTGTGTAAACTCGCCCTTTTGAAACTGGAAGCCAAATAATAGTAAGTATAATGACTGGAATAATACCACACAGCATCCCCCAAATGTGTCAAGGTTACAGAGAGGGAAAACATTAAAGTTTCAGCCTATATAAATAACTACCTAATGCTCGCACACAATGTACTGGTAGAGTTGATACAACTAACAGTCTCGCACTCACACTACTTGGCTTGCCACTTGCCAACGTATACGTAGAAAGGAGTTCGACAGTAACATAGAGTTAGGTTGTATGTTTCTCCACCACCATAACTACTTTCTTATAAACTTGGAATGAGTCCAAAATGGAATCAACGCCAAAACATTGGAAATTCTTACGAGGGTTATCCAATCAACGACTAACAACATTTCTTACTATTAAACTGGAATGCAATCAGATGAGTACATAATTATAATTCCTTTTTTTTCCCGGAAGATCTGTTGAATCTAATTTAATTCACTTCACGGATGATGTTTTGATGGCTATGGGTGGTGGATGACAGTTGGATGCCGTGTACACTGATTTCTCAAAAGCATTTGATAAAATTAATCATGATATTCTAATTCACAAGCTTGGGAGGTACGGTGTGCACGGTGATCTCCTGCGGTGGCTGTCATCGTACGTCAGAAATAGACTACAGGCTGTAGCAATCAACAATGCCCTTTCCCAATTTAGAGACTGTCTATCGGGGGTTCCACAAGGTTCACATCTAGGTCCAATTCTTTTTATAATGTACATCAATGATATCCAACAGTATTTTAAGTACTCCAATTTCCTCATTTATGCAGATGACACCAAAATTTATAAAAAAATATCTAACTTGGATGATATACGAAATCTTCAGTCTGATATCGAGCGTCTTTTTTATTATTGTTCAGTGAATCAGCTCTTTCTGAATATATCCAAATTCAATATTATTACCTTTACCCGAAGTAAAAATCCTATCTTGTACAATTATACGCTTTGTGGAACACCTCTCATGAGATGTCATGAAGTTAGAGATCTTGGCGTCATTCTTGACGAAAAAATGTTATTCAGGGAACATATAGACAATATTGTTGAAAAGGCGTTTAAACAACTTGGTTTTATTTTAAGAGTATCTAAGCCTTTTAAAAACGTACGTACAATAAAGGTATTATATTTCACATACGTAAGGAGTTGTTTGGAGTTTGCATCTGTGGTGTGGAACCCACAGTATATCACATATATAGACAGAGTTGAAAAGGTGCAAAACAAATTTCTCAAACACTTGGATTATAGATGTTGTCAATCATTTGATAACTACGCACATTCAGCTCGATATCATGGTATTGCCCTGCTGGAGAACAGACGTACAAAGGCTGATATGGTTTTCCTATATAAAATAATTAACAATGTTATTGATTGCAGTGATCTACTTCTTAGGATTAACTTTAATTGCCCCCCACGATCCACTAGGGTTCCCAATACTTTTCGACTCCCGCAATGTAGTACAAACTACGCACAATATTTATTCTTCCAAAGGTCGTGCGGGAATTACAACGTTTTTTTCAAGGATGTTGACTTTTACATATCATCATTGCCGAAATTTAGGGGTGCTGTTTCCAGATCTCTGCGCGGTTCTGATCAATGAGTGTCCTGAACGTAGTGAGGTTCGCACGAGCATTATTTCCCCTAACTCCCCCCTCCCCCTATATCCCCCTTTTTGCTTGGAGAGCATTTGCCCCCCTCATGGGCGTCATTCATTACTTGTGTATGTTGTAATGGCATATTCATTACATGGGTGAACGTTTTTGTTTTTTCTTTACTTTTTTGTATTTTGGCCTCAGCTAGTGCATAGAGTGCACTTTACTTCTTTTTGTTTGGGTTATATTTTTTTTAATTTGGAACATAGTGTTATATAAAATAATTTAACAAACTTCACTGGCTTGTGAAAAATGTAATATTTAACTTGTACTATATAAAATGTAAAAGCTGTTTGTTTGTATTAATAAAATAAATTTAAAAAAAAATTTAAAAAAAAAATTGTGTCTCGTTACTAACATCGGCATTTTTAATATAAATTAGTAGGTAATTGTTAGGTGGAGTAGATTAAGGATAAAAGTAGTTCTTATCAACCCTGTTGTATAAGTAAACATATTGCCGTTTACCAGTAAACAAAACAGTAATATGCTAACAATAGAGAGAAGTTATCTCAGTCAGTAACAACCAAAAAGGATCGAATGTGGTAGATACATACGCAGAAGGAAGGAAACTGTACACTGATTATGAACTATAAGTTCAGGAGTAAGCTGAAGACTCTGCTTTTCAAGAAATGCCATGGCGCCCTTGAGATGGTCACGGATCATTAAACGGTGCCAAATATAAATTGTCTTTATTATTGTTATTATAAAGCTACAACAATTTTTTTCAGCAGCGAAGCTAAACATTTAGATTAGAAGAAACTTAAGGAACATTTGGAGGACGCTAGCCCTACTGAAACAATGATTTGTTTCACTAGGTGAGTCAGCACTTCCTAGAAATGTGATTGAACGGTTTGTAATGTGATTCTGAAGCCGTACAGATTTATCATTATAATTTACTTATCAAATTGATTTCTATAAACGGTTCACTAAACTTTTACAAAAAACAACATCTACATTTTTTGTTGATCTTAGAAAAGCATTTGATAGCATTAGTCATTGTTAATTATTGGATAGATTAAATCAAATGGAATCACAGGAAAAGTGGAAAAATGGCTGGGGAGCTATCTCTATCAAAGAAGATAGCAAAAATTTTATCTCAGTGAACCTTTGACCTCTCTCTGAGTTGGGATCCCGTAGGGAACAGTGCTGGGACTGTTTTTTATTTTGTATGTGAATCATATTTTTCATCCTCCATTGAAGTTCAATGATCTTGTTATTTTCTGATGACCTTTGATTATTAAGGGTTATACTTGGGATGATGCGGAGACTACTTCGACGCTAGCCTGATGATGAGAGCGGTAGCTATTGAATGCCGTAATTAATAAAAGTCACTGTGGAAGAACAAAACATAAGTGTTTTATTTTTATTAAGTTACATGAATTATTCTAATATAATCTAATATAATCTACTATATGTCTTAATAGAGTCACGCAGGTTTGGCAATAATTATAATCTAAAAGTTTGGAATAAAAGTTGAGTTAAATAAACTTGATGTTTTTTTTATACTTAATAGTAATTACCCATTATTGTAACAATGTTATTACTAGAAAAGCGATCGATCAGGTTGGCAGGATACAGATTATGGTAATGTGATAATATCTTATTATGTAAAGTTGTACATAAGTGGTTTCCTATATATAATAATTGATACAAGACTTTTCCTCATGTAATCCTAAGTGGTATTTTTAGCAGAATTGTGTGTCAAACATTATTTGCCGTACTTTTTTTATTTTATTATAATCATAAAAACCAAACTAGGGTTTGAATCCCAGTTTGTGCTGATTTGAGAATATATAAGAAAATTGATAGATTATAAAAATATATTAATAGATTCTTTCTGAAACGAGTCATTTGGCCATCTCACCTGTCTTTCTTTTTTCATGCATTATTATTTCTTGTTCAACCTTAAATTCACAAAAAAGGTGAGCGCCAAAATAACCATTACTTAACAGGTATAAATAAATTAACTAATCGTTTATTCGCCCACTCGATACATATAAAATATTCCTTTCGTGTAAAAGAAACACAAGGTAAATTTACAATACAGACAGGAAGGTAAAAAATAAAAGCAAAAAAATACTAAAATATTATAGATAAAAGTCAAAAAGACAATAAGTTATATAAGACACAATAATGTATTACATAACATATTATGTCAGTATAACACAAAACGTCGTTTTTGTATTGTTATAACCTGTTAGATTTTGTTGTGGATAATAACTGTCGGTGATTACATTAAATATTAAATTATAAAACAACTATGAAATTCTGTGGAAATAAACGTGCATTAAATGATATTGACTACATATCTCAGTTCATATTATATTTTCATTCACAGATAAAGTCATTCATGACTTGTTATAATACAAAAACTATAGTTGAAATAATTGAGGGAATGAAAGCTAAGGAGTGTTATCTTAATCGTACATTGTCTACCTACACAACATCTCTACATATCTCTTACTGTAAAGAAACGTATTGTTGTAATATGAAGGTAAGTATGATCACATATATTTGTACGGCACCTGACGTCTACCAATACAAATATCGCTAGAGTATAAAATTTTCATTTAACACGGAATAATAATAACGTTGAACAAATAATATAGAATTGTTTTTATGGTGATGTCGCATTACACACCTGCGACTAGCTCAAATCATAGATAAACTTTTACGTGTAGGTATATATACATAGGTGTACGTTGTAGTTAGTGGATACGCATGTGAGATAACATGGTACCTGCCGGGCTTATTATTATTGTATGTAAATATTGAAAATAAATTGTATTGTGTGTACACGGAACAAGATCATTGCGTAGGTATTATATTTTGATAAAATTAGTAAAACTTACTTCATTTGTTTAACTATCGTACTCTTGCCCGATTCACCAGCACCTGAAACAATAAAAATAATCAACAGGTTAATAAATATCATTACAAAACACATTACTTCTACGCGGCGAATTGTGTTAAAATATTATTATTATTGAAGAAACAGCAAGATAACATAACAATGTAAACATTCTGTAATTATTTATACAGAAAGTACAAATGATTACTACTCGGAATAACGGGGTTATGAACGATAAATAAGACACAAGAGCCTCTACCAAATAGTCCATTTTCACGGACATAAGATGGCAATAAAAAAGATTTTTAGATCCTTGATTAAACAATTTGGTATAACGAGCACGATAAAGCTTCTCAAACATTGTAGAATAACTATTAGAGAGAGGGAGAGAGAGACCTAACTAAATATTCATTAGTCACTCTTGAAATGTAGGTAATTCAAAGACTACAATCGTTAATTATCATTCCCATAAATTTAATCTAGGAAATTAAATCTTATGTACGCCTATTTTTCAAATTATGGCAACGCGCCAATTGGAATGAATAATCTATTAGCAAAGCTATAAATTATTTTGATTTCAAAAATGAAATGAAATAAAATACTTATCGTTTAGTGATTAATCAGATACATAATATTATATTCGGACAATTGTTTTAAGAGGGTAGCGTTATTGCACAATTTATTTAATATTGATAGGTATAACCAACCCACAAAATAATATCAAGAACAGTTTAAATAAACTTAAGCCTAAGTCCTCATCTGGCCCAGATAATACCATCTAGAATTCCGCGACACACATACTTATACCCCCCCCCGTCACTAATTTCCGAACTGATATAAGAATTTAAAATATTTCAAAAGCTCTTCGGTTTTCTTACGGAATATTTTCTCACAGTATCTTTTTCTACAATGTAACACGGGTATTCGTACCGACGATTGTTTATGTCAATAATACCGGATACTAATGGTACCTATGTGTTTACATTTCTACACCCCCTCCTTGTATTTTCAAAATGGTATAGGAATTTTAAGTATCCGGTACTTTTACCGAATATCCAATAAACAAATAATCACATTTTAGTTCTCGATTCTCTATGAATGTTTCCTTATCATAACAGAATATCACAAAAATATTTCAAGCGAAAGATTGCTTTCACAAATAATGTACATTATTAGTATTCAGTATAGTCGCAAATAAAATATACCTGTGACCTGTGACTCATTTCTTTCAATAATCATAGGAAAATTATTAAATTACGATGCCTTACATCAGGAACCTGAAACCCCACTAGTGTTATAATATAAGTATATATTATATACTTCATGAACCGATTACAGTTAAGTATTTACTTTTAAATCCGATAAGCTAAGCATATTTGTGTTAAACACAAGGCATTATAGATATCTTGGAAGGAAAATACTATAAACATTATTTACGTAATACCATAAACGAGTGCGAATAATAGTTATTAAATACAAAATATTATTTGGTAATAACAGCTATTTTGAAAAAACAAACATAACGGAAAGGCAAAAATCACTACGGTCTGCTAACACAGAGTCTGTCAATAGACTTGTGGTGCCGCGTAGGGGTGGTCTAGCCAACTATGTTGACCGTGCCTTCTGTGTGGCTGGTCCGTTGCTGTGGAACAAAATTCCCTATGATTTGCGAACTCTGGAGGGTGTGGAGGTGTTCAAGACGAGGTTAAAAACACTATTGTTCAGAAGGTGTTATGATTCTTGAATGGGCCCTTGCGGTGGTTTTTCCACAAAACGGCGCATCTTAAATAAGTTGTCTAGTTATTATTAGTACAATTTACATTTCATGTGTACTTTTACCTGACATATTTTTTTGGTTTCCATAATTTACATTTATTAGAGAAGATATATAGACTGCATAAATGTGTATGCATGTATGTAGTCGCACTGGTGGGTGATTTACGTTATTGTCTAATTGTAATATTAACATCACTTTCTCAAATTTCTCATATATTTTAGTTTTGTTATACCTTTTGTGCTATTTATTTGTTTTGTATTTAAATATTAAATTGTATAGGTTGTAAAGTAATAATATTGTAATTTAAGAGGCAACAACCGTTTATTGTTCAATGAATAAATAAATAGGTAACTTAGTTTTCGGATAATCAGATAATCCTACAATGTAATAGGTATACAGTACCTACATATTATATCGTTACTAAGTTAGTGCGGTAATTCTTTCATGTTGGAAATACAAATTAGAATTAAATATTGAAATGAAAGAACTCACAATGTTTTCATTATTACATGCACAATATCTACATTATATTTTTATATAAATTTTGTTATTACTTATTGTATGTTTAATCTATAAGAATCGGATTGTGCCACAAATAATAATTATGTAACATGTAGGTATAGCTATCGAGTGAGTTAAGTATTGCAGTATAAAATCGCCTGCACTTTTGTCTGAGTAAGCTACCACAGGGTTTAATAAAACAAACTTAAAGTTTGTGTTGCAAACCATCGTAACTAACTCTTATCGTGTACAATATTGTAGTTTAAAATATTATATGAATGTAGGTACATAAATATGTATTGGTTTGTTAACAACATTATTAGGTCAGTTAGCTGAATTGGTTATGTAAGAAAGCTCTTGTGGTACCTATTTAATATTGGCTGAAATGGCTTCATCGCTATATAATACATCTTATATGAGTTTAAAAAATGCGAGAAGTAGTAGAACTAGAATAGCGTAAAGAAATGTCACGGTTATATTTACATTTCGTCAAGGTTTTCAATAACCTTTCAGGTGTAATACAATTTAATGATTTTATTATGTGATTTGAAAGGTATCACAATACAGCGATAAATTTCCCTGTCTCATGCTTACAAAATACAAAAAAGTAATAAAATACAGAGCTCACACGAAAAGAGCTTAAAACTAAAAAAAAGTCTATATGCTAATGCGAAACTTTGAAAGGGTCGAGTAGAAATAGATAGTGAAGGAACAACAATAATAATAATATGCTAATCGTATAACGACACTGGAGTATGCTGATGAACATTTGCATACAGTGACTTCCGATAACAAGAGACACTGTATCTGGATGCTATGCTGCTACAACGTAACATACCTATGATAAAATATTTTTGCAGTAGACTATACAGAATGTGCATAGAAAAAACAAGTCAATTTCATTCTCGCAATCAAATAATTTTAACAGTCTCAAACAATTCAAGAGAATAGTTTCTTGAGTTGCGAGTATTTCCTTAAATTAAGAAAATCATTTCTTTTCAATAAAATAAATAAATTTCTCACTTAAATAAATATTGGTTTCTGATTTCAAAAGATTTTTTTCGTGCCGATTAATATGAATATCTTGGATTATGAAAAACACATAATTTTGAAAGTAAAAATAGCGTGGTCAGTAACAAATCTAATACACAGGAACGATATAAAAAATTTAAACAATATCAAAACACAAAGATAGATTATCTAAATTAATTTACAATTGAAACTTAAAAAAATAAAATTCAATCCTATAGACTCAAAAGCCTCACCCATACTCATATTAAAATCTACAACGGTGACTTTTATCGTATTTTGTTACATTTAAGCGGAACTCATATGACATTCACTTGTAAATAATTATAGGTAATATAATGCTATTATATAGATTACATTTCTAATTCCTTAAATTTTATGGAAAATTAAGATTGTGCTCGTTAAATAAAAGCATGACACCCCAAGATATTGTTTCTTCCACTATGATTTATTTTCACCATGTTCTCGCCTTGTTTGCATCGGATGAAATATTTAATTATTTATAAATAAATATGGATGAACATAATTCATTCACCCAAGTAAGTAGGTACCTACGTATATTATCAGTCAATTAGCTAACTACTTATATTTGACAACTTTCGCTTCACCGGGGACCAAATTACGCTAAATAATAACCAAACAATTTGATATGAACATAGATATAGAACATATTGAAATATACCTACCTATGCAAAAATGTTTGTCGAAATAAATAGAATATACGACAATAACTCTAATGTTCAGTTCATTTACGAGCCATAGTTGACGCTTTTAACATTACTATTGACTATTGTGTTTCACACGAGATAGGCGTGTTTGAAAAAAGGTGTGAACCGTATATTTATTTGATATATAATTACAGGGATATTTCTACTAAAGCAGATAATGTCCTAACGATGTGCATATATATCTAATCATATAACACTCTTTAATCTACTTCTACTCATAGATTATTATTTGTTTTTCATAGGTATATATTATCGTGCGCATTCAAGGTAGTTAGTTTTGCAGGCAACATAGTCTTTTAGAATGTTCATTATCATTTTATGGAAATATAATAGACAGCACGAGTGAGTCAGTCTTCTAATTAACCTTAGAGATCTGCCGAAATTTATGTAAACCAAAAATAACAATAAATAAGAAACATAAATACGATGTACTACATATTGTAATTAAGACAGCACATGAAAAGTTAATTAATTTATTCATGTTAACTACATATTACACAATTTAATCGAATTATATACGCGTGTGGTCTACACTCTACTGTGGCGTTACTTGGAGCGTACAAACCTTTGTTTGATTTACGGTAATTATTGATACTTAATTTCCCATATATTCAAAGGCAATTTATTGTCGTCTGCGGGACATAGATATTATTGAGCAGGTACTTACACATACATCACACCACATAATTATATTATGCGTGAATAACTGGTCGTTTACACAACACACTGACCAATACTTCTTGCTTTGTAGGTAAGACAATAGAGGTAAATAAAAAGGAAGAACAATGTAACCAAATATTTGATGAACATTTTATAGCCTACTTATTATATTATATTGAAATAGGTATATACATTTTTGATATTTGATAAAAACTATCGATTAAGTAACAACTGAAATAGATATTGAAAAAATACTATTCAACATATGCAATTGATAAGCTCTTTTTTAAACGTGTGATAAATATTGATAATTTGTGATTTTCTAATCAAAAGCAATTAGATAAAAGTTGTACAACAAACAACACAAGCGCCGCATGTCCTAGGCAGTTTGTATCATACGGAGTGTGAGCTAAACCAATTTCCATATGAAAATTTTCACATGAATTACATGGAAAACAGTAATTTGGACCACACCTATGCATCGCATTGTTAGTTCGAGGTCGATATTAATTAATTATTACCACTTAAAATAACATATTTCCTACATATATTACGATAATATGTATGTTAGATATCTACAAAGCAACACACCAACATAATTATATAAAATAACAATTTATGATTGAGTAAATGAAGAATGGTTAATTAGCAAAAATAGAGTAGGTACGTAGGAAGGTAGATGATTAAATTTATAAAAAGAAAAATACATTAGATTAATAAATTGCCGTATTCTAAATTATAAACATATCTAGGTATATAGATGGAGTTACAGGTATGAATGATAAAAGATTTTGAAGATATCGCGAATACATTGAGTACAAAATCAAAGGAAAGTGTAACTTGAACTTGAACTATATGTGACATGGGAGGCCAATTAAAATACTGATCTTCTTGTTTCCGTACATTGTATTGAGGATGTTTATATACTTTAAATTACATTACAGTATATAGGAATGTGTAGGAGTAAGAGTAGGATCCTGTAACGTTGTTTAATTAAAATAAAGAAGGTGATGAATAATATTTGGATGTTTGCCAGTCATTACGATATTTCAAGCCATGCATGGTTCAAATAATTTTACATTTCCAACACTAAAGTGTAATTTTCCTCTCGCCCGACTTTGAATTAACTTTTCTATTGCCCACCTACCTTGTACAATATACTATATATGTATATATTTTGACGAGTCTATTTAGTATCTGAATCATTTCAAAGAACAATAATTACAGAAAATATAAAGGAATGAAAATATTACATCAAGATTTTCATTGAGGTATGCACGTACGTACATTTATTTGAAACAATGTTTTCACCAACTTTTGGAGATGTTTTAATCAATAAATTATTACACTGGAAATAAACTAGAATGTTTAAAATAAAAAAAAAATATGTGAAGTTCTTTAATCGTGTATTCCATTAAACATTTTTTTCGGGTGAAGTCTCCTCCGTTCACAGAGATTTTACATAAAATAAGTCGCCCTTTACCACGTATTATATTAATATTCCCAATGTCTGATATCGTCGTTACCGGAAGACTCTAGTATAAAAAAGGGTGATAAGTATATGATTTAAGAATATAAAATTACTATTGACCTTAGATTTTGGATTGCAACCCATAATATATGGAAGAAATAAATAATTGGCAGTAATAAACAATACAAATGTATTAATATATTATGATTGTTAAATTTGGTAAGTATAATGTGTATATTTGTGGGATGCTACGTGCACCGTTGATGGATACATTCAACACTTGTTACTAGAAATAGCAAGTATAATAATTAACAGACAATGTAGCTGTAGGTACTCTCTACCTATAAATGATACATATTACAGATGGGATGTAGTATAAGTCGATTCATAATATTTACACAATAACACACAAAATACAATACAGTTTCTATGGATACTTAAACCTTTAGAGTGGCCACATTGATAATGGTATATAATGACGTAAATATCCTCCATTATAATAAATTGACCTTTAAAATGTTATCAAAAGTTGCGACAAAGCTGGCGAACGAACTTAATATGTATAATAACATAATATGTTCTCAGTGCCATATAAATGTGGAAATAATTTATCAATAGAGTCAACTTATTGTTTTATTTTATTTTTTTATTTTTACAATATTAAAGAATCAAACAGTCATAACATAATATGTTAACAATTAATACACTCAACATGTGGACCAGCGAAGATTCCACTCTTACCAGAAATGTCTTAGTCTTGAGAAAAAAAGCAAAAGTTAGAATTTTCTAAAAAAGTCAAAGTAAATTTAAAAACAATAATAATACAATATTTAAAAATAATACAAAAATATAAAAGTAACAAATCCCAAAATACTAGAAATCAGTCTTTCAGTTTCATTAGTCTTGAGAAAAAAGTAAAAGTTAAAATTGTCTAAAAAGGTCAAAGTAAATTTAAAAACAATAATACAATATTTAAAAATAATTCAAAAATATAAAGTATAATTATACCCTATTGTTGTTGTATATTTACTCCTTTCAGTGCCATTCAGTATCATACAAAATAAAATCAAAATTACAAAAGCTCTAAACGATATGTATAATTGTATACGCTACTTATATATACATCATAACCTGAAGCATGACATAGATATATAATCCAGGTTTTGACGATATATTTCGGAAATATTTGTACACACACATTAATTAATAACTATGAAAAATAATTAAACAATAATAATATGAATAAAATGAAAATAGACTATGCATAGATATTACGAAGGTAAAAGAAAGTGTGAAGTAAAATAAAAACATATTTTCATTTTAACGAGAATTCAAAGCTATGTTCTTTGTCGGCTTCTAAAAAGCAAAAAAGGTAATAAAAGCTTGTTTTTAAAACTTCGCTTTATAACCCACTCTCAAATATAAAAACATTTCGCTTTGACTCTCATATGAAAAAGCACTGCAAATATTTTCCGAAGATAGAATATACCTTCTCAAATTATACCTACTATTGGTATAATTACAGTGTATCTATTTACAAAATGTAATTAGTGTACACTGATAAATACAAAAAAAAAACGGGAAAAATACCCGAATAAGGGAAAAATGAACAAATTGATATCAATCGGATATTAATAATAAATCGGACAACGAGCTTCTCAAGCTATTCGAGCGGAAGTGAGATACATATTTTCATAGTTTTTTTTTCAATAAATATAAAATACAACATCACGAAAGTCGTAGCAACACATGACAGACGTAGAGACAAACGAGGAATAACAGTTGTAATGATATTTTACGATCTTATCATTCCTATTATAGAGTGAGACGTGGGCGAAAAGTCATTGTTTCCCAGTTAGTACAAAAGATCATGATGGTACTTGACCCCACTAGAGATTAGGTAGAATGGTCGCTATAACATGTCATTATTAAACACAGGTAGCGTACAGCCACCGAGAGTGATTATTATATTTATCTATCTGCTTAGAGATTATTGTTATGGATCTCCTACGCACTGAACGTGTATATCAGCTATCTACTCACTGAACTGACTAAACTAACGACTTGTAGGAGCTACGAGTGATACATTATACATAGATAATGTAAATACACGAATGGTTATCATTCACATTGATAGTATTGTATTATTTTCATTGTAATCTGCTTGAGGTTAGTTTTATGAATGAAGTATGTAATTTCATGACTTAAGTATAATATGTTAGTGGCATTACAGAGGCGTTGTATTGCCTACTTAATATACAATACAATGAATAAGCAAGTACCTACGTCTAAATAAATATAACAAGTATAAGATTAGATAGTAATATACGAACTAAAGTTATAGCAAATCACCTCATCTAAATAAATTTGAATATAAAGCAAATTAACGACGATCACAGATGTGATAGCGCTTTCGATTTTCAAGAAATACTTCGAAATACGAAGGCAATAATAACACGAAGACAAATCTTCAAAATTTAAAATGAATAAACTGCAAGTTCAAGATCTTATTAATAAGTAAGATAGTAACGTATGGGTATATTACACAGTAGGTACACTACATGTATTCAGCAGTTAGAATACAGAAGTTACATTACCAAGGTAGTGGTTGATGGCCAGTGGCCAGTTAGTGATAAACATAAAATTTAATTACGAGATAGACTATAAAAACATAGTCTGGATGCACATCAAAATTTCCATTTGTAGATATTTGTATCACGCGATATAACAGCCCATAAAACTAAGCGCCTGCGCAGTGCTTTAGCACACATGGCCGATGAGATATAAGTAGGTATTAAATAAATAACATCTATATTTTTTATTCTTATTTTACAATGTACACAAATCCTGTAAATAGATCGGTAACATTAACATAGACCATACATTATATCATATACCAATAACTACAATAGTGCTCGTATAAACAATATTCTTAATTAAATTTGTGTCAAGTGAATTAATTTCCAAGAATTTTTTTATAACATATTGCAAACCACATAAACAATATTGATTAAAAGAACTCTTATTTAAAGACATAAGCAAATTGCGAATAAAATTGGCTTAAACCTAAAATACTGATAATATTATATAATAAATATAGCTTAAAAAATTAATTACAATTTTCATTAGAAAAGAAGATTTCCGTAAGAGCATCCATAATGTGTCCTTACATCAGATGGTGTTTGTTTTATTTATACATATTTCCAGGTGGAGTAAAAGATCTTTAAATATTATATCAAACATGCAAACCGTGCACCCCCACTACTGCTTCTACATTGCATGCTTGGCGTCAGAATTCGTAAAAAACAATAAGTGTTTGACAAGACAGACGGAATACTGGAAGAACGGGTAGACTTATCTACAAGTTCTTTCCAAACATCCGTGAAAAATGAGAATTTACTTCTTGTCCCTCGACGTGGTAGGGTCGGAGCAGTCAGGTCTGATTTAGTGGTACTGGTAGACTTTGACAGAGTTTTTAATTGTCATTGCCTTACAGATGTAAGGATAAATAGGAGTAATTCGACTCCTGAAATATCCGAGAAAGAGGATATTTCAATAACAACTCAAGGAATATAATAATAAGTATAGGTGCGTATAACACGTGACGATATAATAATAATCTGTAACTGGGTACTAAGATTTAAACAAGTAGGTAATATCCATATCCATGTAGGTATGTATGTATAGCAATACTGAGTCACCACTGAGACTCCCATCATAATAAATAGATAATTCTACTATGGGTGTTGTACATATTTATTAGTCATAAATAATATAAACAGAACGTCAAAGAATAAAAAGTGTATCGTAATAATTATAATGGATTTATAATTGTAGGTAGGTACATAATACTTTCACTTATTTTAGAGGCATTGACTATGTAACAATTACGAGACATTTTCAAATAAAATATTTAAAACTTGAATCACTATGTTTATTTGTTACATTAATTTAAATTACGCTATCGCGATTTCAGTGCACTTGCACCATTGACGAGCTTTACATAATACTTCTTGGACTATGCTTCTTGCGAAACTTGCTATAAAATAGGCAGAATAGTAAATTTAATGGATGGTGAATCACTATTTTCCTATTTCCATGAAGTACCGAATCTACAGTGGAGTTTAGTATGGATATTCAAAAATAATTATCGTAGCCTGAATATAATTGCGCTGTGGTCTAGTTCGGTATGTTAATGTGAGTATATTATAAATTGTCTCGGTGCACACGCAGTAGAATTCCATAATTATGTAATTTGAAACAAGTGTTTCTTTCTACTATTGATTATTAATTCCCAGAGAGACGTCTTTCGACTTATAAGATTGATAATGACCTTATAAGTCGAAAGACGTCTCTTTGGGAATTAATAATCAATAGTAGAAAGAAACACTTGTTTCAAATTACATAAGTGAGTATATTATTTTATAAATTTATTTTGTCAAGTTTTTGTAAGGAATATTGTCCGTAATACTAAGCGAAGAAATCTGAATGACAAAAGCTGACTTTGTGTTGCATAACTTACTTGGGATAATTCATTCAGCCATTGACAATATATCAACACTTGAGTATGTCACCTCGAGGAGTGCATCAAGAAGCAAATAGGGATAAAACAAACACTCACACTCCACTCTCAAGCTGGTAAGAGTATCGAGCCGCACCGTGTGAAAGTACTAACAAGTATGTAGTTGTTGTATGTAGGTATATAATATCGCAAGTATTATTGTTATCAAGTGTTAAGGGTATTATAAAAGGTATATCCTACTCGACATTGCACTACACATTACTACTGCGTAGTATAGAACACCCCGCATACACAAATTCAGTCAGATTCCTTTTATATTTAATAATTATTAGTGACTGTTATACAAAACATTAACACACTAATATAAGTTTTCACATCTTCCGAGAGAGCATAACATCATTCTATTATTCAATGAGATTGGATACCTGAAGTAGATTTTCCTCAAAGAAATATACCTAATTCCCAGAATACATTTCATAGAAACTTTGTAAAGCAGATGCTACGCGTATTCGAAATTCACTTTGTCGTAATATAAGTAATAAAATATAATAAAAAATGTATAGTTATCCATAGACAATCTATAACAGATAACGACGATTGTTTCAATCATTTTCAACAACGTTTGAACTACAATAACACAAAATAATTTGACGATGAAATTTCTAACAAACGCTTCGTATAAAAATATGTATAGACAACCATTGAAGCATTGAATATTTTGTGCCAAACTATAAGTAATAGGTACTCGTATAGGTATAGGTATGCAATCATCGATCTTATCATGTTTCACGGAAGAGGGGTCACAGGTTAGAAAGAATAAAAGTCTTAAATAAAGAATATTATGGTAAGTAGTTCCACAGTAAGGTGTAGATAAATATATACAATATGTAGGTGTAGGTATATTATGTGTGCAGAGGTCCCCTGCCTGGGACGGTAGCAATATGCTCCTTACTTTGTTAGTAAGTGAGGTGATGTACAATAATAGGAGAGGTGAGGCACATAAGTATATGTTATATTATATTTATGTACATACTATATATTCTAATACGTAGTGGGGAAATAATAAAATGAAACACGCAATGTCGGCGCCGGCAATCCTGAATATGGTATTACTGTGCAATATTGCTTCAGTCACCAGTCACATATAAACTATGAACTTTAATAATGGAATAGAAATGGAAACATACTGTGATGAACAACTGGGGGTGGACAGTGGACATAGACAGACATTATAATACATACATCAACAATAAGTATTTACCCATACATGCGTAGTAAAACCACGAATATTAAAGATAATGGATGTTTAAAGACGTTAGTAAAGTTGGATTTGGATTCAGCATGAGTTAATGGCATAGAAACAAAGTTTCATGCATTTTACAGAAGTTACAAAAATATTTCGATATGATATGTATAATGTAATTACGATGGAAAGAACCTACAACAAATCTTTATAATATAATACGCAAAAAGTGCATTATATGCGTTATTATCAAGAAATTATTATAGCAATATAATACTTCGACTAGACACACAATAATTATATGTATTACAAACATGGTAACATTTGATATTTCCAAGTATTTCAGTTGATTAAATGCACGCGGTGTTTATATACCTAGTAAACATACTATAGTTACATAGTTATATTATAATTAGTGCAACACATCACGCAATACGAGTACAATATCCTATATACCTAACGCATGGTGTCATAGCTAAGCTTCGTATTTGCTATTTCTAATAATCGAGCTACATACTTATATCTACTTACTAAAACTTATCAATAGTGGATTGATTATTTATTGGACATCATATATTGTAATGTTTTAATTTTTTTAACAGCGTTACAGTCACATTTATACAAAATTATACGAATTAATAAGTGGACCAGAAAATCTCTTATTATTACTAGTATGTAAATCATTATCATTCTCGATGGGCTAACACAAAAAATATATAGAAATGATACGAGTTTGATCAAAGATATTATGAATATTAATAAAATCACAATAGAGTAATCTAACATAAGAAAATTTTCACTCTTTTATTGATAAATTTACGCGATACATCCACTAAAGTCATAAAAACGTAAAACATTTAACATACACACTATTTACTCAATTATACTAACTAGTATTAATTTTTATATTATGTCGCTTATCGATCAGGAAATTAACCACAGCTTATGACTGATGTTTTAAAACTAATATTTTTTATACAAAACGCATGCATCGTCACCAGTAAGTTTTAGCTGGTGTTTTTCAAGAGTCTACATTAAAGACTATACACAATACACTGGGGATGTAGATAATAAAGTTCATTTGGTACAGAAACTGTACATACATAGACATTTCACGATACGAGCTTTTAACTTACTGTGAATGGTGTATAAGGTTTTATTGGGTTTATAACAAAACCCAGATATATCCTTTTTTAAATAAAAAAATATAATGTTACTCATTCTTACTAATGAGTACCATGGATCTTAATAAGGGATATTCCTATATATAAATTAAATAAAGCGTCCTAGTTTATTTTTGACATTATTTTATAAGTCACATTGTACGTTGACAAAGCTGTGTAGCGATTACTTTTATCGCGCTTCTTTAGAAAAGCGCCAGCAAAAATGGGGCCATTAAGGTCATCAAATACACGATAAGTCACCCACATAAATAATAGTTTGAATCCCAGTGCTTACTGCTTAGGTACTAAATGAGACACAATATATATTATGAAATTAGTGTTGTGGAATTCTCAAGAAATAATTTTTGGAGAAATTTACCGAGAAATTTCTCGGTAAATTTCTCGAAGTAGAGAATTTACCGAGAATTTTTTTTTTTTATTTAACAGTAAAATAATAATAAATCAGTACTTTATTCAATCAATCAATAACAATGTACAAATGTTGAGACAATTTATCACCAATATTGCTACAATTAAAGTTAGTCAATACCGGATATTTTTTCATATATTTTGTAGGGGAATTCCGCCGCATTATCGCCAATAAATAATAGGGGAATCCCCATGGGAAAAAATCAGAGAAATTTCTCTTCAATCAGAGGAGAAATTTCTCTACTCACATCACTATATGAAACATATCAGTTTGTACACTTGTCATACACCTCGAGTAGGCGCATCACATTGGTGACATTTCACAACACTTAGAATATTATTACATTATGTAGGTACTTACTAATGTAGGTATCGAGTGGTTTAGTTATGTGACATTTGACGTGAGGCATGAGAACAATAGAAGCGACTCGGATGTATAAGGATGCGACCTATATTGACCCCTCTACGAACAAATCGCATAAATATAAACCACAAAAGAATCCATAGCGATACAATAATAGCATACACATACCAACTTACTAGCTGTACATGGATTGTGTGTGAGGTGACAGAAGTTGTAAATTAATACATTTCGTCAAAATACATAATTAGGATGAGGATGCGCATATTGTTTACAAAACTACTTGCGAGCGTTAACTTTAAATAATGTTTTACTTGCGAATAAACTTCATAAAAAAACATTTATTTCAGAAAGATTTCATCAATCCACCTCACATCATACCACAATTATTGATCGTCATATTGCTAATATTCCTTACTTAATATGACTTACCTACTTGATACTTTTTGTAAATAGATTACGTTAACAGTGTAGTGCTACAGTATTTGATCTCAGAAAGGTATAAATGTAGCTGTACGTGTAAATTACTCAGTATGACGTGAAACCCAAATTTCATTCTCATAAGCGGTGCATATGATTAATATAATTTAATTCATGTCCTCCAGAAAATTAAACAACTTGAATAGTCAAAGCGCAGATACTCTGTACCCTGGAAGCTTATCTGAACGCTGGACACGTATTCTACAACATTCTGTAAACGTATTGTACGGACTAAAGTACATCACTTTTATTTATCTTCAAGTCATGTTCGACCAGTTAGATTCACAATGTTTAAGCGGGAACATCTTGCTCTGCTTAACGATGGCTAAATTAATATACTCGTACAATACATGATGTACACTACAAATACAATAAAGGAGAATTAGTATTATCTATGTAGCATGGTAGATTATATTAGTAACTACCCACTTACATTTTATAAAAAAGTCACGTCGTGCATACAAACTAGTGTAGTACGGATAATTTACTAAAGAAAGTAATGTACAAATTAGGTACGAGCATCACACTGCAAACATGTTAGGTATTAGTTTTCGTACTTTCTCGTGGTCATACCTATACCGATACCACATCTCCTAGTTTATGAATAAGATTGCATAATTGAGTTGACTAAACTTTGATATCATGAAGAGGCAATATACAGTAGAGAGCCTTTTGTACTTCTATACCAATAAACTATATGTATGTATGTATTACTTGTGTTAGATGTCCGTGAGTGTGGTCTGCAGTAATTATAATACAAACATACTAATCATATTATATCTCATCATATCATACATGATCATTTGCATATCTTCCAACATACCTATCTATCTCAAATATACTAACACAAAAGAACTTTGAAGTTTAATGAAAGAACATTTTGTTGGATAATATACAATGGAATATACCAAGTTACAGTGGTATGGACTATTAAATAATACCAAGTTAAGATCATAGAAAACTTGCAGAATAATATTATTATGAACCTATATCATAGTAAGCTAGTATACAAGTTTTTAGAGGATAGTAGAGGGTACTTTGGTACTTATTAATAACGCCACATACCTACTCCTTACAAAGGCAACGATCTGGGTATTGCGGGGCGATAACTTACCAAAGTACACAATATAATATAATACATATAGGTATATGATTTCATGTACCTACCTATCTGCTTTAGATACTTTCTTCATATTTTTCATTTACATAGATAATACCTACACACATCTACAGTGTGAAAATCAATATGGTATAAACAAATACCTAGCAGTATATTTCATACAAGGAAACACTTAAAATCGCATTAGCAAACTTTACATAAATAGTAGTAAAATCAATTAATGAGGATGTATAAGGTTTGGGTTTAAAAAATATAATAAAGTGCATATCTACATCACCAACAAGTAGGTAAATCAACATGTAGGTAAATGTCACTCAGTTATAGGTATATCGAAAAGTAATAGCGAATTTAAGAGAATAACTCTTTGGGAGAACCGATGAGTTTTGGAGTGTTTCAAATTCCTATACCATTTTGAAGTCAATATTCGCTGTTCGCATTCGCATTCGCGAATGTCGGCAGCAAGTGTTCGCATTCGCGAGTGTCCGGAATCGCACATTCGTTACATCACTAATATGGACCAACTGAAGAGGGACATGAATTGTGGCTCATACGTAGAGCTGAAAAGACTGGCTGAGAATAGGGAGGAATGGAGAAGAAAGACAAAACTCGTTGCAGACCAATCCAATGGATTGTAACTCATTATATATATAACTCGGAGTGCTACGGTACTACGGAGCTACAGTACAAGGGACCCCGCATTGCGGTCGATAGCATCCCGTGATAAGAACGCAGTACGGAATGAAGGCGTAGCTACATTTATACTGCAGACTTACATTACAATACATTCACTTCACTGACATACACATTTCAGTATGAGTAGTTGGGAGGGAGGTATATATTAATTATTCAACTTCACGCTACAAACAATATTTATGGTAAAGTTTGGGAAACAACAACAACCATAGAACCAACAACTTAAAGGGAGCAAATAATAATATGAACTACGATAAATAAATAAGCAGATGTATGATTAACGAAATGTTGAACCATAAATATTATATTACGGGAAGCTTTCATTTATAAAACACTAAAAACACATACATTATAATTATTTATAGAGTAAGTAACACTAAACAGGGAAATAATTCAATAGTACGATTTTCCCTAATGTTACAACTTCAAACTCCATTATTTAGTTATGAACCCGCTGTGTCTTCCAAACAATTGCAGTAACACATATTCTGTGGGTTTATACAGTGCTTAGTGCTTAGTAGATATCTATTCATTATGAAATCCGCTGAAATAATAACATAATTGTCTCGATCTATGTTACGGAGCAGAGACAATTCATTATTAGGATCCACAAAGGAATACAACTAGCAATTAATAATGATAAGATATTACAAGACAGTACGAGTGCACGCGTCAACGATATTATAATTATAATACTTGTACAGTACAGATACTATGTGAAGGTAAGCACAAAACTTGATGAAATAACACGGTGAGTTAGTTGGCTCAGTTAAAATATTCACAAAGGATAATGTAATATGCATTTCCATAAGGATTAGATATCTGCATATTACTAAACTAACCCCAAATAGGAAGTGGATGAAAATTTGGAGATTATTTTATTATAATCTACCCGTATATGGATGAAAAAATACCACATAGAAAGTACGTTTCAATTATAATGTAAACAAGTACAATTTATATTCCGGAAAATGTAGATACCTACATATGCGATGATAATTCCTTTAAATTATTTTCTACAACTTCCTGTCTGCGGCCGTATTTTAGGAAATGCCATTAAAGCATTAAATTCATATATGTTATGTGATTTACTTACGACATACACCAATATACAATAAAATAGGTTTGATTTCAAACAAGAAAAATATACCTGAACAGAAAGAAAAACCTTCCTCAATCTTGAGTTTCTTCTTTTTTTTTTAAAAAAAAAAAAGATATATCTGGGTTTTGTAATAAAACCCAAATACAACCTTATACACCTTTCACAGTAAGCAAAAAGCTTGTGTCGTGAAAGGGGAGTTTGCCGGCACCTGGGATAGAACCCCGGACCCCTTGTTCACAAGGCCGAGACTCTACCTCTAGGCTACCGACGAACTAAAAATGTAAAATTTTATATACGTCGAAAAAAATATTTTCTTAACTTAAGAAAATTTACATCTTCGTGTCAGAATAAAAATTCTTATTGAAGAGAATTGATTTCTTAAATTCAAAGAAATATTTTGAACTCAAGACAATATTCTCTTGAATTGCTTGAGCTAATTAAAATTCTTGGATTGAGCCAGTAAAATTTACCAGTTTTTTTTTTTCTGTGCACCGGTGTATTTAACGATCCAAAAAACTTCATTTCGCATTACACTATGTCCATGTAAATGACAACATAACAACAATATTAAAGCGTTAGGTTAGAAATGTCTACGAGTAATTACCACAGAAAAGCTCTGAAAGTAAAGGAATATTTCTATCTTGTATTTCGAGAATGAACAAAATATTTTAAAATGTAATTGGGTGAGATATTGAAGTTTCTTTATAGCCACCGTCAAAACGTGTGCAAGTCAATAGTTTTCTTCAAAAGAAATGAGAAAAATTACAACTGAAAGAAATACCAAGTGCAATGAGTGAACGATAAATTTAAAAATTACATATGTTTACAGCAGAATAGACAAATTACCGTAGGAATAAAAATACTGTGACAGTCACAAGTATATAAATAAATACATTTTATATCAGTTATCGGTAGGTACTTAGATATATGTAATCAAGTATTTTATTGGGCGTGAGAACATAATAAATAAAGTATTCCAACAACGTTAGCGGCACTGTTGGTGATAGATAACACGGGACATGGGAATTAAAATTATCGATAAATTAATATAAAATGTAAATAATAAATAGAAAGTAAATGGATTTGTGTTATATAAATAAGAAATAAACTACAACAAGTGCATATATTCTTTTTAATCAAAGTGAAAAATTAACTGTGTTTTGTAATAAAAATAAAATATCATCAATATTTTTATTTGGCGGATGAGGTGAATTTGATATAATGTCAAGGCAGTTAGTTAATAAGACATTAGGACTGTTCTGAGGTAATAGAAATAGTATTGCGACGTGGGTGAGAGGAGGTGGTCCTAGATAGTAGAGGTGGGTACGGAGTTTGTGTGCATGTGTATAGATAATAGAAAAGTGCCCGTGTTGATATTAATTAGTAGTGAAATACCTAATGTATGTACATATGTATGTGAGATGCACAGTAAGCATACGATATTGTGTACACTACAGTACCTACTACACTCCAACGTATGATAACAATATTTGCTTTATGTTTAGCCATATTACCAGTACCAGTGCAAACAGGACGCGTCCATCCATATTGTAAAGCAATATTCAATTCAATACACAACATACTCGTATCGAAAAGTCTCATTGAAGATGGAGTATTTATTATATACGAGAATGTAAGTGGTTACAGTTTCCTACATAATTATTTATTTATTTATCGTGTCGAAACCCAGAAAAAAACAATTAAACTGATCTCCAGTACTGCGCAAAACGCACAGCAGGGGGAGATGCGTCAAAAACATCCTCCATAGTGCGTATGTAATAGGGCACAATGGACACTACATAATTATATTTTAGTTTGATACTTTTTGCAAATTATATACTTCATCTTCTTTCGCTTGTTCTGATCCGATTGAGTTAGGGGTTCATTGCACCTAAGCTATTCAACAATATTCTTGCCGATTGCTACTTCCAGAGCCTCGAGCAAATTTAAATAACGTTTTTCAACAAACAAAATTGGTGCTCATTGTAGTCAGCCTGTTTTTAGTTTTCTTCAACTCTTTCCCACCTTACAAATCTTGAAAATAAAATTTTTAGAATATACATATTAAACCCTCACACCATATCCCACAAGCACGATAGCCAGGAAGAAAATGGCTTCCAATAAACAATCTGTGCTTGTTCTCTATACATTATAATTTTAGAGTCTCACTTTAAACTCTCTTTGCATTGATACGTGGTTACTAATAGAAGCCTGAACTATTGACATGTTACGATGTAAATACATAAAGTATACAGTATGTAAACAAATAGGTACACGTAGATGTTATCTGCATACACGACAGGTTCAATGTAAGTATAGTAGAGTAAGTACATAGATAATTTATGTAAGATACAAGTGGAGGTGTCAATTACATCAGATAAGTAGTAGTGACTAGCAAGTTACAATAAACACTCTACACTCTACACAATATACAGTGGCTAGTCACTGGAATGACATAATAAACGGAGCGATAATAGATAAACTGTAATGTACTCAGTACTACATATTATAACGTGATGATGATTGTCTTGTCACCATAAACTTGATCATTGTGCGGACAACAACACATTACCGACACATATACCTACAGTATTTATGTACATACATTGTCTTAACTAGATAAACACTTGAATAACTACATAGCGACAACTATTATATTATCACTTAATAGATAGCCGGTAGTCCGAGTCGCATTACTGTTTCCTTAACACTTTAAATAGCATGCAAGTTACTTTCCATCTCACATCAACATCTTTCCATTTAACAATATTAATCTGTTGCGAATAATAATCATCTTACGATATATAGAATAATATAAAATAGCAATTATATTAATGTTTGCTCAATTTAATAACAATTATGCATTTATTTTACTTTTGAGGACCCATTTTTCGAATAAGAAGAGCAGACATTTATTGAAAAACATGATTTACCCCTATCAATTAACATAATTGTGAATTAATAAAGTTATCAGAGGTGTTTTATTCTACTACAAGTTGAGCGTTTCTTTATCAATTTATAATGATTTTCGATTAATTTGCAATAACACACTCGTTTGTATCTCTATAAGAATGCACAGTTTTTACTAATTATTTGACTTTAATTTAATTATTTGATTTCTTATGAATGAGTTTTTACTAATTACTAATTATTTGTGTGATTTTGTTAATTTTAAAGCAATTCTCTGGAAATATATTGTCCCTATCAGTATAAATATGATTCTAGGACAGATATTATTTAATAATGCCATGTAAATCTTTAATCACATAAATAAATGACATAATATTACGGAGTATAATGGAGTGTGAATCATGTGTGCTGTAAAACAAATCTGCCCCATCCGTTCCGGAAGACGCTAGACCATTGCATTACCCACATCATCAAACATTCAACCACTATAATATTATACCGTGCTGTACTGTGACTGTGATTATGTTGATTGGTTCAATTGGATTGCGTTGCCGTCTTTCACATAAACGACATCCTGTGTAACTGATCACTGCACTTATAGTCGGGCCAGTATATGAGTGCACCTGAACCCCCCGCTACACGTTTACTCAACTTCCTTACGTCTCACCACCAACGATACATTTATCAGAGATTGACAATCAGTTAATTTTTTCCACTTTGAAATAGAAAATTTCTAGTTTAACAGATAAACAACAAAATATACCTATTATATCTGATATAATATACCTATACTATTCACTTTTAGTTTGTTTTTTTAACTATCCGACATTGTGCGTACAAAACAATGATGACTAATAGAGTGCTATAATTTAGCTAATAAAACAGCTTTTCTTTTTTGTACGTAAATGCCTACTTCCAATTATTTAATATCCTTTTTCAACCAACTTACTGTACTAATACACATACACTTGAAAACTTTTATAGGTATATATTATTTTTTTGACACAAAATATCCAAACAGGAACTCTTATATTAATGTAACAGATACGACAAGCGATAAGAGTGTGTGGTCCTTGGTCTACACCGTAAGGCGCGCAGTGCGTATGTTGGTATACAGGTACAAAGATTAGATAATAATATAGAAAATAAAATATTCTATAACAATGCCTTGGGTTGCTAATACCTGCCTATGAAAGAAAGAGACCATTATGCCTGAGGTGCATTGGTACACTGGCCCGACTGTAGTAGCTAGTAGAATATCACTTCATTTAATATGGCCACACATGCCCATACATCAACGCTACGCTACATCTACATCAAACATTAATTAGATTGATACACTGCAATGCACAATTCAACTAAGTAAACATTCACGATTGAATTATTCGGTTCAAAATTGTTTCGAAGCAAAACGTATCAAAGATTTTTTATGTATATTCCTAATAATATTTTGCAGCTTGAATGATTTTGAACAGCCGTATCAAAAAGTGTACGTTACAACCATATGCATTAAGGTTATAAGAAATATTACTGAGGAATATGATGTAAGTATGTGGGTGTTTAATAATAATGATAAATGCATGTTGCTGCACTGCACAGTGCACACTGTACATACTCCTACTAATTATTTCGTCTGGAGAGGAAGTACCTTATTAAATTATGAATGCACACATTCAAATGTTGCAAGCGAATAATATTGTATTGTATTGTATTTCGTTCGTTTCCATCTTCGATTCAGCAGCGATGTGATATGCCTCCCACCCTGGATGTCTTTATTTTTATGAAGAGAAGCTGTATATTTATTACATAGTCATTCCACTAACATTGAAATTAAAAACGCAAAGATTCGGCATTAATTTGAAATCATTGCAACAAGTGTTTTTTTTTTTGATAAGTGTCAAGAGATAATGAATCTTAGTTGATATTGCATTCCAATTCATTTTATCGGAATCATCTTGAGCACAAAAAGAACAATCACTTCTTTCATCTTAAGATATGAACCTATATCTGGCAACTATGTAGTAGATAATAAATTAGAACACAATGTACCTACCTCCTCGATATCATTCATCTGATGTTTATAATAGTATATAGAGTATAGTATAGAAGGTGTACTCCGTATCTATAGCTATAAAGTATGTATGCAGCACTCTGCAGACGTCTGAATGATGCGCCGGGTATTAGATTTATCATCATCATCATTATTATTAGTATTACGAGTGAATTAACAATGAGTTGTATAGTTTTTATTAATACAAAGTACTTAGATGATACAACTACTAGAGTAACTTGTCTTGCCTCTCTACCCCAGCCACCGTGACTAGAACAAATTTAACTTCACACTATTTTCACATTGTGCTATTTTTCTTTTGAATACCTTTAATATGAATTTGATTTACTATGCGAACCTCTCCGATCAAACGTACTTAGGCAAAGTATTTATTCTTATTATAATAATATGATGAACATGCCGTGTTACTGGAACAATCTAAGACGTGAAAAAACTCATTAAAACCTACAAATAAGCATTCTATTATTTGAATATAAATTTTGATCTATGTATATTAACGTCGGTGTTTGTAGCAGCAAGACAAAGTCAGTCAGTAGAGTAGAAAAAGAAAACAAAAGCAAGAGATGAATTATCTCTTTGTGGAGAGAATAAACAAAAGACGCGTTTTTATAATTGGAAAGATAATATTATAATATATAATACATTATACAGTAGGTAGATACTAGATTTATCATTATCATATTATTAGACATGACCATTGTAATAATATCATTAGGTGTGTTTTCATTTATGTTAATTAACATTATGCTATAAAAGCAAAATAAAACTCTTACTGTTCGTTATAGCTACTAAATTATAAGTTTAATATTATTATGTATTCTTAAATTAAACACATTCATTTATAAATAATCGGTACAACATCAAATAGTTACATTCTATAATCTATAGAATCTGATCAAGAATATGCAATTTACTAACGCGAGATAATATATAATATAAATACATCAAACAAATTAGTAGTCGCTTCTTAGATGACGAAGTCACATTTATAATTACATTATTATGAATGCCGCTGTTAGGACACCATTTATATAGATAGGTGTCTGTTTGTTCTAATTAGTTTGGTCAGGCGGTATATAATAATCCCAATACTGCATGTAAGCGCATTTAGACTTGTTTCAAATACGGCAAGTAGACAATTAACTTGGAGAATAGAGAATAAGTAAATAGAGTATGATAATATCTACTACAGTTATGATATAATGAGCACGCGAATAAGTACATAATAGTCATACTTAATTCATTATAAATAACTCTGTTTTACTAAACTAGTAAATACATTAAATAATATAACATTGTAGGTATATATATCCATAATTATTTTTCTCCTAACTGAAATGTACGTACGTTTCAATTGTAGTTTCTTATTGCTCGGTTATCCATTGTTTATATTATGTGTTATACAAAAATAGCGTCTCACAGGCAACAAGCAGCAATATGTAAGTATGTGAGTTGTTACTTCTAACTATATAATCACGGATATTACGATTTTAATATGAATCTATGGTCTAATATTTTATTCTTGAAATGAATACGTCATGTTCCCATGCCGCCCAATAGTAATTTGTAGGTACATATTCTATAATAATAGATACAAGTACGTAAGTATGAAAAGTAACAATAACAAATCAAAACTCACTCAGTTTGAAGAATAATGAGAGTGAAAATGAGAAAACGTGTAATAAAATAGCATTACTAACTAACTGGAATATAATTGTATTGATTCCAAACCATTTTGTACTTTTAACTAACGGCTTATTGGGGAGACTAGTCAACGATTAAACGCTACATAACAATAAAACGAGACTTCAATACATAATTACCTTTATCTGAGATGCCCAGATGCCGGTCAACTCTCCTTTCACGACACACGCTTTTAGCTTATTGTGAAAGGTGTATAAAGTTGTGTTTTGGTTTATAACATAAGCCCAGATAGGTACATCTTTATTATCGCCCTTGAAGTGAATATATTCCACAAAACGGCGCACTATAAATTGTCTAGTTATTATTATAAAAAAATTAAACTTTTTTTTATTTATTTCTCTCAATAAATTACAATTTTACATTCATACTTTATTGATGCTGCCTAACTAGGTAGGTCCTGTACTAGGGCAAACATCTAATGATTATATTTGTTTTCTACAAAAAAATCTCCTATGGTTTGCACTAATGTTATTCGATTGGTGGATAGTGGCTTATGATAGTGAGAATGGCGGAATTGGTGAAAGTTGTCCATGGACACCGAAAGAAATTTCTTTATTAAAACATATGTCACTAGATGAGAACTATATTGTAACGAATTAGAACAGGATGACGCAGATACAAGTACAAAAATCACTTGTGTAGGAAAACATGGATGAGAGCTAAATGCAGTAATTAATTACAGAAAATAAAATAATGTAGAATATGCCAGCGACAATTTAAAACAGTACAATATCCGTTGATTGTAATTTATCCAAAATATTTCTATAGATTTATGGAAAATAGAAAAAAATTGCAAATAAAAAGGAGGTAAACTCAATATGTGATAAATTACATGTAGGTATAATAAAGAAAATAAAATTTGTGTATTATAGTTACCTTAGTAAGTACTACACTCGACAATGTTATTATGTATTTAGGTATACCTAGTAGTATATAATGATGGTAGTACCTAGTAAGTGCCTAGTACGAGCTATGTAGGTAAGTACACCACACACAGGATATTTAATTGAATGTTAAATATTTATTCAGCGGTCTTCCTCTCGGTGATAATGTGAAATGAAATTAGATATGCAAGTACCTACCTACCTACCTACATACATACATACATACATAATATAGACACGTCGACACTCGGCAAATTACATTTCATGTAGGTACGCATAACACATGCAATATTAATTACCTTTCAAGAAGTTAGGTAGGTACATTACACTAGCTTTCAATATAGAAAACCGTATATTGCAAAAGCTTTTAAATTACACCTAGCAAATTTCCCAACTTATTTCATATAATTTGAGTACTCTGAGTGGGAAATGTCACATTATTAAATACACATTTGAAATTTTATTTGGAAAAACGTTTTTAAAGTAGTAGTTGCTTCTTCCGTTACTTAGTAGTACGTTACGTATGTAATAATAATCGTGTAAATAGTGGGCACACAAACATTTACGTATAGGTGTGAACGTTATAAAATATTTATGCAGGGATTAAGTATGTGAAAGGATAATATATATAGTGTAGTCAGAGATGTGACGTATTTGAAATAAAAGTATTTAAAATACAAATACAAAATACAAAATACGTATTTGTATTTTGTATTTCAAATACCTTTTTGTAAAAAGTATTTTGTATTTTATTTGAAATACTTTTTTTGAGTATTTTGTATTTTACACAAAATACTTTTACAAAATACCTTTTTATTGTTTGAAACAAAATTCTGCCATTAATTGATATGCGCGTACGCAAGCTTTTTTTGCCAATTTGTTGAATTACAAATACAACGTTTCCATTAGAGTACTCCATGTTTGAGATATACACGCATAATAATGATGATTGAACAAATTATACATGACGCCGTTTAATGTTTCATGGCTATCTCAAGGGCGCTGTGATTTCTCCTGAATGGTGGCATTTTCAATTTTGTCTGAAGGCAATCTATTCCAGGCAGATGACGCTGCGACTCTGTTTCTTCTTTCTGCAAATTTAGAGGTATTTGCCCTTTTGAGTTCAACGAGTTTAAGAAGCTGATCACAGCCTTCGCCACACATTTTCGTCAGCGGAACAGCTCAGTGGGTTGTGTGCTGCCTTGTGGACAGTGAGACACAGTTTAAACACCACTATCTCTAGGACTCACAGTTAGTGTAGACTTCTTAGTAGTGAAGTTATGTGGCAGCTCTTATTCTCTCTGTAAATGATCTGGAGGCAACATTAAAAACCATCTGAAGACGATAAGGAAGAGTCTGGAGCAGTCCTGTATATAATATGATGTAACAGTAGTCCATACGATTTCAGATTTGGATTATCCATTCTGATTTATTTTGCAGCCCAAGTCAGGAATTCTCTTACCTGCTTGATGATACTCAATCCATTTATGACAATTTTCGGCTTATCTCTTCTAACAACGGTACATTTTGTCATGACTTAATTAATTTTTTTTTCTATTTTGACAGTTCTTCCTAAGGCTCATCCTCATTGTCTGCAAGCAATGATATATCGAATCATATAAACCCTTTCTTCATTTATGTATACTCTTGTCCAGTTTTTCATTCATCAATGTTATTCATCAATTGTCTGCAAGCAATGCTATATCTAATCATGTCAACCCTTTCTCTATTTATGTATACTTTTGTCCGCTTTTAATTTCTTTTTCATTCATCAATGGTTTAAATATTAAATACTTTTGTCTTACACCTTGTTCGACTATTTATAAAAAGTATTTTAAAAATGTATTTTATAAAAGTATTTTGAAAATACGTATTTTGTATTTTGTATTTAAATACCATTTTGAAAAAGTATTTAGTATTTTGTATTTGAAATACAAAAATTCAAAAGTATTTGTATTTTGTATTTAAATACTTTTTTGGAAGTATTTTGCACATCTCTGAGTGTAGTACTGGATGCGATATCTATACATATTATTATTTATGAATACAATAACCTATCCAGACATGAGATAATATCTAAACAGTATCACATACATAATATTTGTACGTTTTATGTATCTACAACAGTATCGATCCCGTTTGTTTGGTTTTTGATAAGATTACAAGTAGGTACACTTCCATCAGATAAAATACATAATGAAAATAAAATAACCCTGAAAGTAAAAATAATAATTAAGTAACTCACTGTGCGGTAAACACACAAAAATGGCGGTACGAATTGATAAATATATTCTTTTCCACTTACTTCCTTTCTTTTATCAAACAACATCTTAATTTGATTATTATTGTCACGTTTATTATTTATAATTATTAAAAAAAAAACATTCCGGATATTTTTAAAATTATTTAATCATTCTTTCATGTCTATTGATTATAATACATGTAATTTTATAGAAAAATGCATATAAATAAGATATTATCAATATAGAGAGGGCAAGTTTACGTTTTATTCCCATATGAAATTATATAAAGTACGGTTATTTACATTCATCACAATGACCTATCAATAGATATTTGAGTTTTACTTTCATGATTTGCACAAACGTTAGTGTGACACGTACAGTATAATAAAACCGCAGAGTAATAAAATAGTTTGACAAGTTTAGTAGTGAAGTCATCGAGATGAACAATATAAAGATTATTAAAAATTAAAAAATTAATAAGTAAAAAATACTTAAGAGTTTTAAATTTCAAGCCCATATTCATACAACCCGAAACACGTGTAACTGATAAATAAAGAAATTTAAAACTCTTAAGTATTTTTTACTTATTAATTTTTTAATTTAAAAATGGAGTTTTACTCATTTAGTGAAAACAAAATTAATAAAGATTATTATTAACAAAAACACTATTATACCACATTTTTGTACAAAACAGCGTTCGTATGCATTAATGCTATTTTATAATGAACTTCGACAACATCACACTTTAAAATGTGGAATTATAATCGACAATATCAAGTATAATTGTCGTAAGACTCGTACGTAATGAGCAATTAATTAAACTATTATTGAAGGCAAATATTAAAAGACAAACAAGTCAATCATTTTCTAAATTAACAGGAAATAGAATTAGAAATAAATGAAGTTTCCAACTTTTTAGGCTGTAAACGTATCTATCTAAACTAAACTATATAATTTCATCAGTTAAATAATAAAACGAAGATTAGTGTTAGCGCATTCTATTATAATCATGTGCAAACAAATAACTACATGAATACCTACATGTGAGAGTAATTAACAATTCATAAGTATATTTTTATTTCTGTAAACACATCGTAAGTAAATACATTAATTTATTATTATAAGGAAAATTATCAGTAGGTAAAGTCGTTTCATTTTATTTGAATGATTAAATTTAACTTAATGATATAATAAGCAATTATTCGTGTCATAACAAACTATTAACACCAGAATGAGATTTAATTCATCGGAGACGCATGTATTCGTATATACACATATCTATCTACACACAATGGGACAGATATTATTCTCTTTATCACCCATTCACATAACACCGTGTTATACAGGTGTATGTCATTTGTAATGTAAACATCTTTATTATGCAGGTGAACTGTAAATCTAAATTGCACTTAAATTTATAAAATATCATTTTAACTTTACATTTAAAATAATGGTTTCGTAAATGAAAAGATACTAGTTCCTATTGACTTATCGTTAATTAGGTTAAAATAGAATGATATTTTATTCCGAAATGTTTACTTAGTGTGTGCATTCGTGTTCGAGTATTTTATTTTTCGCACGTCTTATAATGTAAGCATCTACTCGCATCCTGGAGTGATTTCATCATTGCACATTACAGTAATATAAACAAATTACAATTTAGTACAAGATATAGAACTTCACTGTTATGGAATGGAAAAGGGTAAACACACAACATTTTATAGGAGTTACAGTATTCTAAATCTGAGATAATTTCAAAGTTTTCTGTCACACGAATAATTTATTTATTTATTTATACATACATCCAAGCCTTTTACATGTTACAATATACACAAAAACAAAACATAATTCTCATTCAGAACACAGTTGGAACAGAACTACAACTGGCGAAGAACAAAATATAATTGGAAATCAAACTATAACAATCATATACAATTTGTTGAAACAAATCAATTAGAAAAGTCATGAAAAATAATCAAAATTTTCAGTAATGAGTAGGTATTTCCATCTTTTTTTAGGTTGTAAAGATTATAGTAATATGATTCAATGGTTATTTGCTAACCAAAAAGTTATTAAAAAAATATATCTGAAAAATACATACAAATTATATTATTTTATTTTCAAAAGTGTAGGTTAATTTCATTTTTTCCAGGATTTTTATCACAAACCGAAGTATAAAGGCAAAAATTTGTGTTCTGGTTCTCAGATAGAATAAATTATTGTAAAAAGTTCTAATGTCGAGACATAAATTTATACAGATTATTACATAAATTGCATGTTCAAAAATTACCATAACTAACCAAAATGATATTCAATACCTATTATTTATTAGCATATTAATTTCGCAATTATTTCCAACAAATTTGGATAATGGGGTGAGTCACCTCATTACGGATTCGCCGGTTACCTATCATGAGAAACTGTGACATTACGCACGTACCGATGACAACTTATTGATACCTACTTACTACTTAGTGTGTACAATGATGGTGCAGACTTCATAAATAATGCATTTAAAACGCGATTTTCTGTGACAAAAGGATCCACCTGTGAGTTTGTAAAAATGAGCTATAATGAGGCAAAGGACAATTAATTAGAGATTGTCTCACCTTAACACTTCCATTTCGTGAAATTTTGCAGTGAAAACCAAGTTTTTAGCGTCACGGCTAGCTAAACCCACAACTATATGAAAGATGACAAGCATTTTTATGCAAAAATATATTATCAATCTTGATCATAAAATTCACTGTAACAATTTCAACATCCCATCAAGATTCTTGCTCTAATGTGCAATGTTAATATTAATGACCAACGCTGAACTTATAAGGATAATATTGATCTATCAATCTATACCATCACGGTATCTGTCACAAGTGGGGTAGCAAGCGGACTAATAATGAACACACATGCCACTCTCTCCGCGTGCTGTAAAAACAAATAAGATATTCAGGCTAAACAAATTAAATTTGCAGATGGCTCCTTCTGTCATTTGACCACGGTGCGTTTATTACTTACTAGTTATGTATATATACCTACGTGTAATACTACCTATATTTATATGAATACTTTATTGGATAGTGAATACATGCAGCACATACAGCCATACTGGCATGATAGCAACATAGTAGTGTATAATATGAAACAATTTAACGTTATTCATGCAAGACGACTGAGTTGTGTTGTATGACATGACTAGTATAGTAAGGAATGCGTTATTCATCAATAATATCCTACAGTTTAGTAATGTGTGTAATCTATAATATGCTATAGTAGCTACCTAGCTAATTAATATTACTATTAATAATTTAATATTGTCTACAGCATATACTTACAATTCCTCGTACATATTATTATGTACCTATGTAGGCAGGAAAAATGTAAATACCTATGTATTTGTACTAAATCCGATAAAAAGGGTGAGTGGCATGCGTCGTGAACTGATTTTTCCTGGGATTGCATTGTCTTTAAACTGTGATGGTCCCAGTAGAGATGTATTTTCAATAATATACTACTATACCATCACGGCATATCCCACAAGTGGCGTAACCAGCAGACCAGCTGCATGTAAGAAACATGCAAGCTTTCCTCTTCGTGCCAATATAAAATCAAGACATTCAGGATGGGTGGCAAACCTCAATATTGCCATAATATTCATAACAATTAATAACCTTATCCTTTGATATCCTGTATATCTATATAGATGATTTTTTTCCCAGATTTAGACTGTTAAATTTTAATGTGATTATGACTGATCATATGGAGACTTATCTGGTTGTATAATGCTGAGAAGTGTGGATGGCAGTTCTGTCGCCGCGTTAAAAGAATTTAATAAAAACTTATTTTTTAAATATTTTTTAAATACCCCGAATGTGGAAAATGTTTTCAAGGGCCCGTTCTAGAATCAGAATATCTCGCGAACAATGAAGTATTTGGGTTTGCCTTGAATCCCGTCTGTGTTTGTAAATACATGATGTTTTGTAAATACTTGCCTTTACAAGATATTCGATATCACAGAATCCACCCATTCCTATGTGTACTACAAAAAATATCCTTCAGATAATAACTACATTTATGTATTTGGCTTAAAATCTAACAAAGGCATAGTAAAAATTTGTTTGTTATCAATGTACACTAAAGAATATACAAAATAAAACCTATACATACCTATTTATAAAAAAAGTTATGTGAATAGACAAAACACCAAATGTCATTATGAAATACAGAAATACCCAGAGAAAGCCATAAATCTAAACAATTTATTTTGCCTAAATTTATCTCAACTCCAATTACACATCATGATGTACTTATTTACCTTCACAAAATCGATAAAATGACACTTTCTTATCTCGGTACTGATCCGCGTAATGACGTTATGCTTCTATGTACACTTTTTATTTATCGGAATACATTAAAAATAAAAGCTTTCACTTTAAATAATTACTGGTCAATTTATATTCCTCACTTAACAAAATCACAATACGAAAACAAAACGACGTGAATATAATCACAGGAATGTCAAAAGAACGTTTTGAATTTAAAATAATTTGTCAATTATTTTAAAGCTATTCGGTGGGTATTCATTAAATATTCAAATTCAAGGTGTATTGACCTGTCACATATCTAATTTTAATACGTGAGAAAATGTATAAATTCAAATTTGCACAAACATTTCAGTAGGTATGTGTATAAATAATTTATTAGGACATCTCAAGATTGTCACATAGCATCCTGTATAACCATTTTGCACAACCTTTATAGTTTACGCACAAAGTTTACGTGACAGGGATACTCGTTCTTTGGTATGTTGGATGTCAAAGTTCATGTTTATATTTATGTACACAGTGTGAAGCTGGAGAAATGATCTCCAATCATCATATTTGATAAACATTTGATAACATGGGTGACGGGACAGATGTCATATTGTTGTGTATCAATGTAGGTGACAGTTGCGGTATGCGGGGGGTTTGAAAGCTGTCTTCGGCAGCGGAGGAAGTAGGACTAGAAGCAGGTTGGGCATGAACCTACCTAGGAGTAGCAGCTTGATATCCTTAGCTGCCTGGATGCCATCCTCCTTGAGGTTTCTCTCTATGAGGCGACTGCGGGCTGCCGCGGCCCGCTCCTCAGCCGACTGGGCACATCCCATGATGCGCACAGCGTCAGAACAGAATGTGGCCGCAATCTTGTCCTACAAGCACCGCACTACCGACACACAACCCTCAAACACATGTAGTAACAACACCCTGCAAGGAACAAATCACTCACCCTAACCTAAAACAACCGTAATGGCCGCTAACTTTGACACTACCCTCACACACGATAATCGATTATTTTTACACTTTTATTACTGGAAATGAATAAATGCGGTATCTAGATTGAAACTATAGACATTTTAAACGGTCAAGAGTAAGACAAACCGGTTATTTGAATAGTTTTTTAACGCGAAACACGCCGGCGATGAAGCGCTATCTGGCGGGAACGCGAAAAATGGCGAGACTAGAGGAGTACTGAATAGTGAGTAGGCACCCACTGTGACCGCGCCCCGCTACAGTTCTACTAACTACTAACGCCACCACGCGGATCATGGACACACCAACGCTACTTACATTGCGCAATGTTGCCAGTACATGCCACTTGCATCATCTCGCAATATCCACACATTATTACCAACGGGATAAGTTGGAAGATATCGCAATTTAGCGATAAACTTGCCCTCTCCGCATTGAATTGTATAACTGAAAAATTTATGATACTTTGTAATGATTGATGTTGTAACCAATGTACAGTATAGAATAAAAATAAATAAAGTTATTAAAGAATACAGCAAATTTGGGAAAATTAACAGATGCAAGACAAAATTACAAATATATTATGATAACACACGTTTAATGTGAATAATCCGCATTCATACCATCACGGTTATTTCATATTTGCAGTGCAGAACATGCAAGTCGTCAGAATGGATGGCATTCCCAACACGAATAGTACAATAACCCAATAAGAAATTAATTATTACACTGATGTCTTCGAATCAATATACAAAACTATGTAGGTGCTATTTTAAAATACCCATTAACCCCATTAAAGGGTTTTTATTGCATTCAGTACATTTATATGACGTATGATTCTAAACAATTAGAATTACATTTTCTTATAATGAATTAGAGGGAATATGAAAAATGTTGTAATAAATATTAGACAAAAAAGACTAATTCCTATATATCTGGCAACACGTTTAAGTCTCCCTCACGGTGTGACCTCTTCTTACCTCCTCCGCCCCGCACGCATGCGTAGGGATTTGCAGTACGGTAACCAAGCAAAATACAACCGTAATCATTTCTGTGATAACTGCTTAGCGGTCATACCTAGAACTAGAATTATAGGAATACAATAAGTAGATATACGCGTTACATATAATTATATAAACAATACCTACACCCTGCAGTTGTGGAATATAATCAGTAATGTACTATTAGACAGTTAATTATTATACCTAGGTGCTCAATTTCGCTTTCCTAAAGGTGTTTAACCGTGGAGCGCCCGGAATACAATAAGCCTTCCACTATTTTAAGGATTTTTTCGAGTGTACTGTAAAAGGCTGGCAAGTATTTGTAAAACGTTAAACATCCTCAATTCAGCGATGCGCTATTTTACCCAGTAGAGGTTTTCACGGCCACCGAGTAATAAATAGTCTATAAATATCGAAATTTAAAAACAAGAAAGAAAAAATACATAAAAAACTACAAGAATGAAGAGATCTTGTTTTTTTTTATTTCTAAGACAAATCAAGAATTATATTTGTGGGATGTAGAAATGCGAAAAGCCTGATATTTTCTGAAAATATTGTACTAATTTCATTTTCATTTGCCTGGAGTGCCGCGAAAGCTACGAGTAGGTAGTACCATCAGAATTTCACTCATCTTGAATCGGATATCCATAAAATTTCTAAAATAGTACGATGACGAGCAAAATTGACGAGAACGCAGTGGCGTATTCAGAAAAAAAACTTAAGGAGAGACGCAAAAGATATCTTGAGCTTCCTACACTTTTATCGTAATAAAAAAATAATCAAATCACATGCAAACTTTAAGAAAGTGGCCCCGCAGGGAGGGGGCGCCCTCCATATGTATCCGCCACTGCGAAAACGTCAAACAATTCAAATTCCTATACCAAATCGAGAAATGGACGACGGGGATGAGGGGAGCGACTAATTTTTTGCAAGTATACCATATTACGAAATCGTAATAGCTGAGACATAAAAAAGGTCCATACATTAGATATTATTTTGTAATAATAATAACATATTTGCCCTCCACCCTTTTCCCTATAGAAAATCTTGGGTGAACCCAAGGAAGATAGCCACAGATTAAAGGTAGCACCCTCCCTCTACTATGGATGTCATAGGAATGTCAGTTCCTATGACAATATGTAATTGCATTATTAAAGACGTTCTCTGTGTCAAAAAAATGAAACATTCCCGATTGGTGGCATACCAATTACATTGACAACATTTAAGTCATTCTCTAAGTCAAAAAATAAAACATTTACGATAGCATACCTGAATTTATATTGTTAAATGTCTTTTACCCATAGGTATCTGCCTTTTACAGGACACTCGAAAACTTACTTTAAAAGTAGGAGATCGAACTGTCGGTTCCATACAAAACAAAAATCTCATAATTTCCGCGAAATAATGGCAAAGTTTTTTCCGCGAAAAAATTAATGACATACGTTTATTTCATATAGAACCGGCCATTTGTTTTCTATTTCTTCAAGCACACAGGCATCTCGAATGAAATTTGAAAAATGTACGCATATTTACCTTAATAAAATTTACCGTAATTTAATGAAAATTGGCATTTACCTCGAATCAAGTTAATGATAATTTTTAAAATTGAAAATAAAAATGACCATAGAATGCCTATATTCCATACTTGTATATTATTGGCAATAACTTCCACCGGCGAAAGTCGATCGAAGAATAACAATATTATTGTCGGCTATGGACGTCTGCTATACGTCAAAACTATTTTTGTACCAAATACATATAAAAAATAATCACTTTTAGTAATATTTTGCATGTCTAGCTACCATAATAATTATACGCTGTTTATTATATCTCACACTTAACGCATGAAAATTGGAACAACTGTGTTTATTTTATTAAGTATACTAGCGTATATAACCCGGCATCGCTCGGGTTTAATTAAACAGAAAACCGTGCAAATACATGGGTTAAAACGACAAAATCTTATTGAAAAAAATGGAGTAAGCATTTACATGGATAAAAGAAGTTAAAAGCTCTTCCCAATGAGAAAACTTGATTTTTGACTCCCTACATGCCCATATTTAAGAAACAAAAAATAGGTAGGTACCTACATCAAAAAAAAACATTGCAAATCTCTTCTCAATGAAAAATCTTTAAGTTTGATACCTCAGATGCCCATATTTAGGTAAAAAAAATAGGTAGGTACCTACATCGAAAAAGGTGCTAAAAACCTCTTCCCGTTAAAAAAATCTTGAAGTCTGATACCTCACATGCCCATATTTAGGTAAAAAAAAATAGGTAGGTACCTACATCGAAAAAAGTGCTAAAAAACTCTTCCCAATGAAAAACCTTGAAGTTAGACACCACACATGCCCACATTTATGTAAAAAAATAATGAGTAGGTACCTACATGGAAAAAAAGTGCTAAAAACCTCGTCCCGATGAAAAAGCTTGAAGTTAAGAAACCACACATATTGGTAGGTACCTACGTGCAAAAACTACTAAAAACCTCATCTTAATGTAAAAACTTGAAGATTGTCATCCCAAATTTCTATAAAAAAAGGGTAAATATCATACATACATGGGTATTTGAGCGATTTGCTATGAAATAAAAAAAATGTCAATAATAAATTGTCACCTATGTACTCTGTATTCTCAAAAAAACCCTTAAAGAATGGATGTATCTGCATCCTTCAATATTCAAGAATATTTTACTATCAAATATTTCATAATGCACGCAAAAAATATTAGAAAAAATAAATAGGTTCCCACTCATTGAAAAATCATTTAACATTGTTTATGGATTTTATAGGTAAATCTTTTTTTTCTACAGCATAGTTTTCTATGATTTCATAATGTCTTCCATTATGAAAATAGCTCAATATGTCAAAAATATGCAATTTTTACTCACGTAATTCAAGTGTTTTTATCATTAGCAAACACGATATTTCATTACGAAAATAAACCTTTAATATTAAGTTTCAGCATTTTTGTATTTATTGTCACATCCAGTTTGAAATTAATTCAATACAATGAAAAATATTTGACTGTGAATATTGCTATTTGCTAAACCTCGCATATATTCTTCATACATTTTGTTGCCAATTTTGAGACATTGTCGCATTAAAATTGTAATATCTTTATCAATATATAAGGTATTTCAAATGTTTTTAGCCTTAAACCTGCCCAGAAGATGAGACCTCGTATAGAGTGTATTATTTTACTTCGGTCTTTCCCAATTTCAGAGTCCATTAAGGACATACGAACATACATACATACGAACGGACTCAAATATTTATGTGTGGATTTACCTACTTATTATTATGACATCTTCTTTCAATTCTAGGACACACCTTTATAGAGTTCTATAATTTACTTCGATCAATTTGTATTATAGATTATCCAATAATTTCCAGTATGAATGTCGACGATCATGGTTGCGTATTTATTATTATCATTTTCAATATGTCACAAACTGTTTCTCAGGATTTTCTCCCGGTACTCTAAATCACACGGGCACATGTGCCAAGTGTAACCTGTTTCTGTGTCAGTGTCATCCATTTCTATGGCAGTTCGTCAATTTATCTGTGTCATTTAAAATAAATTTCACCCGTTTCTGTGTCAGTTCGTCGTTTTGTCATTTTTATTATTATTATGCTTCACTTTCACACACCATTACGAAATAATTTTCAGATTCTATTACCCCTGTAAGTTTTCCTGTTATTTTTAATTTCTAGTAGATACCCACTTAAAAACATAGTTGTCAATCAATTGACAATGTCCTTAAAAGACGAAAGACGTCCCACTCAGTAAAAAACATATAGTAAGAAAAAAATATTTTTTAATTTCGTTACGGGACGCCACTACCAAAAAACTGACACAGTGAATAAAAATAGTAGATTTACTTGAATTTAGAACTACTTGAAATCTCGTCTTCTATTAAATATGACTTATGACGAATGTTAATTTTGAAAAAAGTAAATAAATATTCAAAAAGCAAAACTTTTATGACACCTTGATTTTTTTTTTTTTTTTTTTTATTTATTTATTTAATTGTTTTAGTAACTATGCATAATAATTATTTTTATTTGAACTTTTGTGACATATAATTTGTGGTTAAATAGAAGAAATCACTAACATAGTGACAATCTTGCCACAGCATATCGTCTTATTTTTTCTATGTAAATTGCTTTGTTGATTTTGTTGTGTAAATGTGCAAGAAAAACAAAATAAATAAATAAATGAAATATTTTATAATGAACCACGATCTGTATGTTACATGAAGTTAATCTGTTGGCTACTCCAGTGACTTCGAGTGGGCTTTGAAGGGGAGTGGGGAGGGGCTATAAAGCTTAACTCAAGCCAACTTTTGGATTTAAAAAAATGCTTTAGGTTGACTGGATGATATGAGAAATGGTGTTGAAATATCTAGGGAGAAGTGATGCGAACCCTAACAGTTGGCTCTTCCGTTTGTGAGAAATGTCGCATCTAATGATAAAGATAGATAAATTCATGAAAAGAATTCTCATTCACAAGATGTAAGCTAATGCAGGTAATGGATTAGCTAACTTGATTCGCGTGATATTTTTTTTCGTCAAAAAATAAAACGCCAACCTGCGTTACTAATAATTCTTAACATTGAAAACTTGTGCTGTGAATGGCACAAAATGGTTTCCCACTGAAACTTGGACCTTGAACCTTTGGGTTAGTTGGAAGAGATCGCGCCTTTGCGATAAACTCGCCCTCTGTATATTGATTGTATTTAATTTGAATGTATCATCATCATCATCATCGCCCTCAACGCTCCTCTCGGGAGCACAGGGCAGAAACCAGCCTCCTCCATTCAGAGCGTCTCTGTGCCAATTGCGTCACCTCTTTCCACGACATTCCTTGCGCTCTGATATCGTTGTCATAGGAACGGTGTATTGTGAAAGAGGGACGCCCGGGCCGACGGAACCCCTGCGGACGGAAAAACAGTGCTCTTTTTGGCCAACTATCATTAGGCATTCTCAAAACATGTCCCAGCCAGGACCATCGTCTCTCCTGTATTACGGAGATTACAGGTCTCTGCTGAGTGCGCCGGCGCACAGCATCATTTGTAACATGTTCATACCATTTGACATCCAAAATCCTTCTAAGACACCCGTTTTCAAAGCTTAGTATCTTCCGCTCCTGAGCCTTGGTTAAGTGCCAAGACTCACAGCCATATAGAAGGATTGGAATGATGCACGCATTGAACAAGCGACATTTTGTCCTGATGCTGAGTCCTGTTGCTTAAAAGATTCCCACGATGGCGGTTTTGGCCGGTTGGCCCTTCAGGCCTGCCCAATGGCCCGCCCGTGAGGACAAATTTAGTTTAATTATGCGGATAAATAGGAGTTCACAACTCCTGAGATATCCGGGTGGAGGTGGGTCTCTCTTCAATGATGCTGAGTCCAGACGCCTTCCAAACTTTGTTCAAGTTATTGAAAGCCCCACTAGCTGCCCCTATGCGGATTGGTAATTCCGACCGGAGATCACCCTCTGGCGTTATGGTTGCTCCCAGGTACCTGAATTTGCTAACCTGAGATATTTGGGAATTACCAACCATTAATGGGGTGTGAGTACTCGTGCATGTACTATTACATAATTATGTACTCCGTTTTACCAGCGTTGATACGAAGGCCAAGGCGCAAGGATGAATTTGAATGTATACCTTTTATGTAATTGTTTTTTTTTTTATCAATGTACAGTAAAGAATGAATAAATAAAATACGTAGCTAGAACATATTATTGTGTTGTTTATTAGTTTTTCGCGACGAGGTTGTTTATTAATTGGTAACGATGGATTTTCTCCGTGTTGAATTTAGACGCAAGGGCCGTCATTTTCAAACTAACTCAGTCAATGATTCTGATGACGATTGTCACATTTTATTTTTTAATAAATCAAATGTTTTTGTGTTAACACTTTGGAAATTCATTATAATTAAAATACTTAATTTTTTTATTTTTTATTTATTTAAGAATATAATATGGCACTAGGCTTTCTATAGTTCAAGAATACAAAGTTGATATTCATACTGTTTTCATCATTATACCGTTCAATGCAATCAACATCATAAGATTAATTCATTCATTACATCTATAAATTCAGGTAACAGGATTTGTTATCACAATGATATCAAGAAAAAACCAGGATAAAATATTAATTATAATAACCGTTATTAAGTAATACAAAGTTGATATTCATACTATTTTCATCATTATACCGTTCAATGCAATCAACATCATAAGATTAATTCATTCATTACATCTATAAATTCAGGTAACAGGATTTGTTATCACAATGATATCAAGAAAAAACCAGGATAAAATATTAATTATAATAACCGTTATTAAGTAATACAAATCTTTTTCAATAATTCTTGCTAATATGGTAATTATAGATATATAGATAAGTGCACACAAAAATATTTGAGTATTTGTATATATGTAGGTATGTATTAATAATTAAATGACTCTGAAATTAGGAAAGACAGAAGTAAAATAATACACTCTTTACGAGGTTTCATTCTTTAGGCAGGGCTTAGGCTAAAAATATATTTTAAATATCTTGTGTATTGATCCTTAAAGGTACTACAATTTTAGTAATACCATGTCACAAAATTGCCGAGCAAATGTATGAAAATCAATGTAATATTTTTTTACTAAATAGCAATATTCATAGTCAAACATTTTTCATTGTACTTTTAGATTAAAAATGCATGTATCAATAAATAAAAAAATACTTATCCGCGTTTTTTTTATTAATTTTGAACATTTGGAATGTCAAATTTCAAGTGTTAATGATAGAATGTCCAAGCTCATGTCCTTCCAGAAGGACCTTCCGGCAGGACACTCCGACGAGATAACGTCCTTCCAGCAGTACTAATTTTATTGAACAATTTGCATGAGTGTTAGAGGCTGTCCTTCTGGCAGTACTAGATTTCCATACTTCTAGCAGTACGACTCCACGCGTTTCCGCCATTTTGTTCGTCGAAATATGTTGCTTTAGCGCGAACGCGGACAGCACGTCTTATACTCGCAGCCATTTCGAATCAACTGATTGTAGAAAGATGATTCAAAAACTTTGCACTAAGAAAAAGAGATGCACTATATATCTGCTTTTATTGTATCCTGCTAGCAGGCTTAGAAAGCCTCCAATAACCAAAGACATTGCATCCTACCGGTAGGACATGTAGTCCTTCTAGCAGGACGCTGGACGTTCTATCATTAACATTAGAAAGAGTTTTTTTTTTGTTTTTAACACTTTTGTCCACTAAGTATACCTAGGTACTGGCCTATTTTTTAAATTAAATATGGCCATCGGGGTGTCAAAAATTAAGTTTTTTTTTCACAGGAAAGAGGTTTTTAGAATTCTTTCTATTTAGGTATTTACCTATTATTTTTTAACTTTAATATGGGCGTGTGGGGTGTCAAACATATTTTTTTTTCATTAGGGAGAGGTTTTTAACACGTTTTTCACGTAAGTGCCTTTTATAAATAAGATTATGTCATTTTAACCCATGTATTTGCACGGTTATCCATTTATTTATACCCGAGCGATGCCGGGTAACAAAAACTAAAGCAATAGTACGAGTACATTATAAATAAGTAATATGTATACATATAAAGAAGTCTCACACTATTTTCCATAAGTTTTCGAGTGTCCTGTAAAAGGTCCACTCGTCCTGAATGTCTTATGTCGTGATGGTGTAGTAGTATGTAGTAGTAGTATATCTACACTTTTTTGCATGTATACACAAATCACTCGTATCGGTTGGTATGCTTTAACTTAAATGAATAAGAATGAATATTATTCTGTTTGGTTTTGGGCCCGCCAACCATTGAGACTCGAGCACTCGAGTTACAAACATGCTCGCATCAATTTGAGCAGCCAGTATTACGTAGTATTATATTCTCTTTGTGAGCAGCTTAAGCACGCAAGGTATATATTAGTAAGTCCCACGATGCGGAAATGTCTACCAGGTAGATCAAATTTGAAAAATTGACCATTAAAATATGATTATAAATATAAAATACAAATAATACCCAATATGAATCAGTACAGTGACTTACCGCAGGTCATGAACCCAAAAGTTTATTTTTATGTTTAGCAAAGTTATACATATAAATCGCTCTCCTATTACGAGTACCAATATTCTGTAATTCTTTTCTATTCTATTCTATTCTATACCATTACCATATTTCCCATGACTGCAGTAGCCAGCAGAATTAATAAATGTACTCGTCGTCCTCTCCGTGCCAATACAAGTTAATACAGGATGGATGCCATACTTCATTGCAGAATGAAGATGTTGAATGTCTCGGGACTAGAGGGTTATTCCTGGGAATTCCCGGGAAAATTCTTTAATTTTTATTTCCCGTTTCCCGGTAAAAAAAACAAAATTTATAAGTCATGCAGATTGCCACACCGATAACGAAATCTTTGTTTATTTAACTGTAATAGTCGTAATAAACTTGTTGACGCTGACGAACATTTTGATGTGATAAAATATGAAAACAAATATTAATTACCAACATTAGTTTTACTTAGAAAAAAACTTAATTATAGCTTCAATGTATTCGTTTAAAACAAAGCATGATTCTAAATATCGAAATCGGGGGGGCGATAATGTACAAGAATCCTACGATTTTTCATGTTTTTTTTTTAATATTTCGAAAAGTTAGATAGTCTGTTCTTAAAAATATTATTGAAGCAAATTATCAATTTTTCGTTTTATTCACTGACCGCTTTAAAAAATATTTTTTTTTGTTAAAAGTTCTCATTTTTTGAAGTAAAAAATCACCAAATGAACTCGATTTTTGTTTATTAAAAAAGCTTTGCCAAAATCCATAATATTTATTTGCTTGATAAGATGAATAAAAATTTAAAAGTGTATATATTTTGTAAACAATTTTTATTTCGATATATCAGAGTATCTAAATAAATCTCGTCAGTCGGCTATTTAGTTTATTTTAAGCAAAAAACTTATATTGGTGACAAAAATTATATTTATTATTTTATCAAATCAAAATGTTTGCAACCGTTAACAATTAGTTTTGAGAGTTTTTCTATCAAAGTTGTAGAAAATTGATTATTTATAAATATAATAATTAATTTCCCGTTTCCCGGGAACGAAAGTAATCCTGGAAAAATTACCTACCCTCTACTTGGGACGTTTTACGTATATAGTTTTACCTTTTGTATCACACTTGAAACCTTACAGAAAAAGTGGGAGACCAATTTTGTGACGGGCACTCCACAGGACTTCTGTATCTCGATGTACGAGTACCAATAAAAATTCAGCGATGAACCGTGTCACGTATCCCAATTATCATAATTTCTAATGCTATAAATAGGACGACCTCTATATTTATGAAATGCTGTGAGTACAGTGGCTACTTTTATTGAATGTTATGTGGTTTCTAACGATCGGAAAAAGTTGGTTATTTATTTTTTCTGTAGGTACTTTATACATTAATTATTACAACTACAAGCCATTAGACTCAAAAATACATTTATGTTAAATACGATCAGTATACAACGAGCGAGTTTATCGAAGATGTGCGATTTCTTCCAACTTATCCAATTTATTGTTTATCGACTATCTTTCTTTGTTTCAGACCGGCTGTCTTTGTTTCAAATATGTAATGTTTGTTATAACACAGGATTCCATACGAAACCAAAAATAAAATCTTTGAATGATATGAAATGGAATAGGTACTAGTATAAATTCGGAAGGTTAATAAATAAGTATTGCTGCCTACCTACATAGAATAAATAATATAGAAAAAGCAACTTGATTGTCCAAGAGTCGATTATAGATTAAACCAAGTATCGATTTTCTTTTATATTATTTGAGTAAATAATATTTTTCATTGTGCCGTTTGTCTATAATGTTCTTCAAATTATTTCCAACAATGGCAAACTTACACGGAACACGCATAGGTTAATGAGACTGGCGGCAAGGCGATAGAAAGTTTCAGTGAATATTTTCTGTCACAAAACGAAACTTAAGGCGGTTTAATGATAAATATAAGACATAAAAGTCGCACAAAACTATCGTAACCAAGAAATAGTGAAATGAACATTCAAAGAATTTGGAAAAGTATTTTCTTACTTTGAAAATGAATACACTATCGACACGTAGATTAATATTTTAGTAAATGTGTATGTACGTACTCGTATGTCCATGTACACTTTTTTAGCTCATCGTTTAGGCATGTGTCGGGTTAAAAATATTAAAACACTGAATTTTCCTTTTTGCTATGTAAATGTACCCAATGTATAACGAATTAAGTAAATAAAAAGCATTGAAATTACGTAAAATTGTACAAATTTCTATAATATCTTTATTGAAAATTCATTATGTCAACCTGACGAAAAACCTTCACGTTAGCTTGAGGATAAAGTGAAATCTCTTGAAAGCCAGTTTTTGATTCGAGGATTTAAAAAGTATCCACTAAAAATTGTTTTTATTTTAATTTGTACCTTTATTCCCATGAAGTTTTGCTGGTCAAAAATAAAAAGATTGAAACCCTATTGTGCCTTTTTAAAAAGGTTTTGGATCTGTAGGGTTACTCTTGACATAATCTAAATCTCACGATCTTAATCTTATTCATACGACGCGCAAAGTGACTATTGGCCAAAAATATGCGCGTAGCGGTAGCGCGGCGTTTTTGTCCATAGTCCCTTCGTGCGTCGTACGATTAAGATCAAGACTAGATTAAGATCGTATTTAGATTGTGTCAAGAGTAGCCCTGCTGAATATAATGAAGTGTTTGGATATAAATGAAAAATTAATTGTTGATGATTTTGTTTACAGCTATGCACCTTCCCATATGTATGAAACAATGGTGCTACGGATATTCGCATTTAAGGGAATTTTCATATTTTTGAAAATTTACATTTATTCAAAATTTGCATATTTTTGGATATTCATATTTATGCAAAATTTTATGGGAATATTTCGAATATTCATCAAGCCCAACATATACAAAAAGGGAGATAGAGAAAATTTTATCCATTAAAATTCAATGTTGTTAACGCTTTTGGGTATGTTTTCGATTTAAGTAAAAATTTATTGAATACATTCTTATATAAATGTACAAACACATGCCTGTACCAGTGTACCTATATACCTACTATTGTAAGTGACAAGTTTAACGAACTATCGGACAAGCTGTTGAAAACATTTTATCACACGTGCACCGTTGTTCAAATCGTCAAGTATCCAAGTTAAATTAAAAAAAGAACAATATTGTTTACTAGTTTATGTAACCCGGCATCGCTCGGGTTTAATTAAACAGAAAACCGTGCAAATATATGAGTTTAAACGACAAAATCTTATTGAAAAAAAATGGAGTAAGCACTTACCTACGTGGATAAAAGAAGTAAAAAGCTCTTCCCAATGAGAAAACTTTATTTTTGACTCCCTACATTCCCCAAATTAAGTTACAAAAAATAGGTAGGTACCTACATCGAAAAAAGTGCTAAAAACCTTTTCCCAATGAAAAATCTCGAAGATTGATACCCCACGTGCCCATGTTTAGGTAATAAAAAATAGGTAGGTACCTACATCAAAAAAAGTGCTAAAAACCTTTTCCCAATGAAGTTTATGTAAAAAAAGGTTATAAGTAGGTAGGTACCTACATGGAAAAAGTATTAAAAATCTCATCCCGATGAAAAAGCTTGAAGTTAAGACACCCCACATATTGGTAGGTACATGGAAAAAGTGCTAAAAACCTCTTCCAAATGAAAAATATGCCTATATTTTATTTAGAAAAATAGACAGGTACCTACGTGGAAAAACTACTAAAAACCTCATCTTAATGTAAAAACTTGAAGATTTGTCATCCCAAATTTCTTTAAAAAATATCCCATTTTGTGAAAAAAATTGTAAGCACATAAATGTTATATAATTGCCCACATACGAATTGGTATTTTTGGTTTGCAGTAATACCTACATGCGTATTTGAGCGATTTGCTATGGAATAAAAAAAAGTCAAGACTCTGTATTCCCCAAAAAACCTTAAAGAGCGGATGTATCTATCTGCATCTTTTAATATTAAAGAATATTTTACTTTCATGCATGTAAAAAATATTAGGCGAAAATAAATAAGTTCCCACTCATTGAAAACTCATTTAACATTGTTTATGGACTTTATAGGTAAATCTTTTTTTTTTCTACAGCATAGTTTTCTATGATTTCATAATGTCTTCCATTATGAAAATAGCTCAATATGTCAAAAATATGCAATTTTTACTCACGTAATTCAAGTGTTTTTATCATTAGCAAACACGATATTTCGTTACGAAAATAAACCTTTAATATTTAGTTTCAGCATTGTTGTATTTATTATCACATCCATTTTGAAATTAATTCAATACAATGAAAAATGTTTGACTGTGAATATTGCTATTTACTAAACCTTGCATATATTTTTCATACATTTTGTTGCTAATTTTGTCTCATTGAAATTGTAATATATTTATCAATATTAATTAATTAATGCCTAGAGCCCGTTGCCGAGCATATTTATGAAGCATCCGAAGAATCGTTGCTACGTAGTTGTTCCTGCCGGTGATGCCATCGAAGGTAACTGTGGAGGCCGATTCTGGATAAGCACACTTTGTCGCACTTTGGACAGGGCTGCTCTTCATTTGTGATGGGTCTGCGGGTGGTCTGTATTTAATTATCAATATATAAGATAATTAAAATGTTTTAAGCCTTAAACCTGCCCAGGAGATAAGACCTCGTATAGAGTGTATTATTTTACTTCGGTCTTTCCTAATTTCAGAGTCCATTAAGGACATACGAACACACATACATACGAACGGACTCAAATATTTATGTGTGGATTATTACCAATGAGAACTGTATTCTCAGTTCATGTTATTAGAGAGAGATAGAATGTTATATTGTTTCAACTTATATTATAGTTCTAGAGTAACTTATGTACATTATCTAATGCACTTTATTATACCTATAGATTTAAATTATTTATTTTATTTTCTTTCACAAACAAACGGTTATAGCATAAATAACAATACACAGACAAATCAATAACAATTAGTAAACCAGCAAAGTTTGTAAATATTATATGGTATAGTAATGAACATTTTGTAGTAAACACGAAAAAAAACAGATACTTCAAGAAAAAAGAAAGCTTCAAGCACATGCAATCAATCATCTCCAATCAAGAAGAGAATAAAGGAATGGGACAGGAAATTGGAGCAGAAAGGAAAGCATCAAATGATTAAACCCAATGAGACCCCGAAGTCACCAGTAGGCCTAGTCAAAACACATTTTTTTAAGCGTTACGTTTTCGTTTCGTTTTCGTTCAAACGTTGACGACGTAGCGATAAAGCGTCAATTATCGTAGCTACTTGTGTATTTTAGCTACGAAAATTGAAGCGTTCTCGCAACCTCGTCTTATTTGAACGAAAACGAAACGAAAACGTAACGCTTAAATGTGTTTTGACTAGGCACACAGGGATCTTTTTATATTATCATTGAAACGCCCCAAGGTTGTATTGAATATATCTATATTGTTAAAAAATGAGTTGAAATTGTTACATGCTCGGTAAATGAATGAGCTCTGCAGATTATACCTCTAGAAGTAGCTAATGCTGTGAATTTTTTCAATAACCATTTGAAAGCAACAAGCTATCAACTGTTCACTATGGAATATTTTTTACATAAATTGATAGGTATATTACAAGGATGAATGTAAATAAGTTAAGATGGTTTGGGCACGTGGAAAGAATGAATGAGGACAGAATGACCAAGAATATATATTTGGGTGAGAAGAATGGTGCTCGGAGACGTGGACATCCGAGGATCAAATGGCAAGATCATGTAAATCAAATCCTACAGGACGGTCACGTGTTGAGCACATAGAACAGGAGAGCATGCATGAGGAATTGTATGACAGTGACGGAAGCGAAAGATGTATGCAAGGATAGAAGGAAGTGGCGCTCGATCCTTTCTGCCTACCCCGCGATTGAATCGGCGTGATGGTATGTATGTATGATAGGTATATAAAAATGTAGCTTTTCTCGCGGATAGAATACGATACCTGAAGCATTTTTTTAAGATAAGTTATTTCTTTAACATAATATGATAAGTCATGGAATTTTCGAAGTACTACCCTACTGAGCAAGTATACTCACTAAGTTATACTTTCGTAGGTTCTTGATTTGTCACAAAATTTTCCCATATGCACCTACCTATCTATATAAAACATAGGCGAACATACCCATGGAAGGGGGGAGCAGCAGCCTCCACAGGCTATTGAAAATAGTAGGAAAGTATTTAAGGATGTGAATAGTATTGAAAATTGCCATCGAAGTGGTAAGCTGTCTACCAACTTCTAGAAGTCAGACTAAAGAAGAAGTGGCTTTAAAACTTTTGAATAAAAATGAGGAGAAAGTGAAACATTTCAAATTCCTATACCAAAATGAAAATTTTGGTGTAGGAATTTTCACGTATATAATATATACCTATATTGATTATTTTTATTCTTTGTGAAAACGATGTATTTTTTCGTTTAATATAAATGAAAAAAAAAAAAATATATGATTTTTTTATCTTCAAAAATCTCAGAACAAACTTTGAAAGGGTTATATTTTTGTTGCACTAAACAGCTCATTTATTGGCGTCTGATAAAGCATCAACCAAAGTGTTTCTAACATTTCGTTATGCTTTTGATTTGATTCAGGCGTTTTTGAGTTGAGCATGAGATATTCAGTATTAACATTTGCCCAATAAAAATTTCTTAAATTTTAAAACATATATTGTAGATAGAAACTTATACCTAAACAATCTTGCAGAAAACAAAGCTTATATCGTAATAGTGAAAAACGTTGACAACAAGATATGAACCACGGAGCTTTCGGTAAAAAAAAATTAACACATCAATTCGGTGGTCAGAATATTTTCATAAGGAGATTGATGTAATAGAAACATTACACATATCACATTTCGTACTTTCTCTGATATCAATTTCATGACATATTTTTTTAAAGTTTTACTAGAATAAAAATAATAGCTATTAAGACCTATGGTACATAAGTTTTAATTTGATAAAACTAGTACCATTACATTTGTAAAACTAGACATTTTAGATCTCCTTTATCCCTTCTATAAAATATCGAAATGTAAATTTCCTGAAAACAACTTTTTATATTTATTCATATTTAGGTCTTTGGATTACCTATAATTGCTATTTATTGTAATGACTTATAGTGCCAATCTATTTTCACACTTTGAATGTTTATAAGGAGTGTCTTCTTCCAATATAGCTACCACCCAACCTATCTTGCTAATAAACTGTTGCTGCACATACCATTTTACCGCAAATTTCAATTCGCAGATATAGTTGAGAATCTGAATGGATGTAGTTTTTGATTGATCTGTGGTAACTATGGTAATTTGAGAGCGACTATTATTTTGGTACGAAAGTAATCTAAGAATAGAAAGGGTTATTAACGTCCTTAATTCAAATTTCCTGTCAGGTTTCAGTGTTTCCTGTTTGGGAGCTTCCTGTATTTTTTTTTCATCTTACCTAGCAGAAGCAGCTTGATGTCCTTAGCCGCTTGGATCCCATCCTCCTTTAGATTCTTCTCAATCTGCTTACTTCTGGCTATGGCCGCCCTCTCCTCAGCAGATGAAGCGCACCCCATGATGTCTATCACAATCACTCCACGTGTCTAAACACTACCTAGGTATTATTACTATTATATATTATTAACCTTTCTTCTCACAAAATCACCAACTTTTCCGACGCTCTGTAAAATGAGCGAATATCAAAATCTAAACACATCACACATAAACTATAAAGTTTTATACAAAAAAACACGCGAAAATTAATTCGAAAAACATATAAAATACTAAGTCCTCTGTAATGCACTCACTCAGAAGATCACATCCGACAATCCTGGTACCTACTGAAAACTCTTTTCGAGGGTAAAAAAGGTTTTCCACTTCCGTTTGTCAAAAGGATGTTATCATTTTGATGTCTTTGTATATTCGTTGTTAGTGTGAAGGGGTGGTCCTGTTGATGAGATGGTTCTGTATTGGGTTTGAATTTAGTGATTAGGATTGTTTGAGATGAGAGGTTGCTCGGATTGCCGGATGAGAGACGGCGCACGCGTGGCGGAGGCTGACCGCTCGATTCCTTGCACCAGTCTATGTGATGCGTCGGCGCGAATCTTTTCCGTGACAATTCCTATCTGAGAATGATGCGGAATGGTCCCATACACCACACTGCTCTGCTCTGCTCTACTCTGCTCCTGATGTAGAATAAAGATAATAAAATTTACACATACATACCTATACTCCTTCTTTACAGGATAAAGAAAAGCTCTTAGTCCCTTATGGAAAATGTCATTAAGTTTGATACAAAAAATAAGCAATACTAAAACATGAATGAATAATTAATTAATTGTATTATTTAAATATTTACATTTATAAATAGGTATCTACATTATACGTAATTATAATAACCCGAAAAAACGTAATAATTATTTTTTCAAAAGAATTGAGATCTCGTATAGTTATATGTGTAAATAAATCACAAATGGCGGGCTTCCTCATTAGTTAGTGAATGCCAGTTTGAAACTTAAGAAATATCTTAATTTCGTTTAAAAACTTTATTAAAAAAAGGTTCGAACTATTCCATTCTAGGAAATCCACGGGGAAATAGGAAGGCTTAGATAGATGAAGGTAATCTGTTTAATTATGTTTTGTCTTAATACGTATATGTTTATTTATATCTACATCTATACCGGTGGTTATACTTAGAGAATACCTACCTATATTATGCAAATGTATGGGTAGGTACATTAGTTACGTTATAATGTAGGTACATATACCTACGTGTACGTTGTGGATTACTTCAGGACAATGGCATTTGAATAACGTAGTTGTCCTCTACCTCTATTCAATATTTACACTAAACTCCAAACCGGAAACACACGGATACACATTTTTATACATAAGGCAATGTGATTTTATAAATTTTTGAAACATTATTTTTCATTAATTTATTTTACTTCCTAAACATCGAATACAAAATATATAAATAAATAGTAAAATGAATAGCTATTTTGTATCGTATTCGTTTAAAAAAATAAGACATTCTACATCTTGAAATCAGCGATGAGGTTTGTCATCCAACCTGAATATCTTGAAATTATGGGATATTATGTCGTGATAGCAATTAGCAATACTCCTTTTCAGAATGTGGTTCGTTTTTAATTTTCTTATTTATCTAAATTGGTCAATCTACACCAAGTTATTTCAATTATGTTTGAATATCAAATCATATTTATTATTCAAATGTGTACGCTGTATCTATCCTTTGTAATAATATGGATTGTATTGTAATCTAATATTCCTACGCATAAGACTGAATAGCCGTACTAGTGAAATAAATAAATATATTTAGGTACAATGTAGGTACCAGAGATGTGCAAAATACTTTCAAAAAAGTATTTAAATACAAAATACAAATACTTTTGTATTTTTGTATTTCAAATACAAAATACTAAATACTTTTTCAAAATGGTATTGAAATACAAAATACAAAATACGTATTTTCAAAATACTTTTTTAAAATACCTTTTTAAAATACTTTTTACAAATAGTCGAACAAGGTGTAAGACAAAAGTATTTAATATTTAAACCATTGATTGAAATTAAAAACTGGACAAAAGTATACATAAATGGAGGAAGGGTTGACATGATTCGATATAGCATTGCTTGCAGACAATTGATGAATGCCATTGATGAATGAAAAACTGGACAAGAGTATACATAAATGGAGAAAGGGTTGACATGATTCGATATATCATTGCTTGCAGACAATGAGGATGAGCCTTAAGAAGAACTGTCAAAATAAAAAATTAAGTCATGACAAAATGTACGGTTGTTAGAAGAGATAAGCCGAAAATTGTCATAAATGGATTGAGTATCATCAAGCAGGTAAGAGAATTCCTGACTTGGGCTGCAAAATAAATCAGAATGGATAATCCAAATCTGAAATTGTATGGACTGCTGTAACATCATATTATATACAGGACTGCTCCAGACTCTTCCTTATCGTCTTCAGATGGTTTTTAATGCTGCCTCCGGATCATTTACAGAGAGAATAAGAGCTGCCACATAACTTCACTACTAAGAAGTCTACACTAACTGAGAGTCCTAGAGATACTGGTGTTTAAACTGTGTCTCACTGTCCACAAGGCAGCACACCACCCACTGAGCTGTTCCGCTGACGAATATGTGTGGCGAAGGCTGTGATCAGCTTCTTAAACTCGTTGAACTCAAAAGGGCAAATACCTCTAAATTTGCAGAAAGAAGAAACAAAGTCGCAGCGTCATCTGCCTGGAATAGATTGCCTTCAGACAAAATTGAAAATGCTACCATTCAAGAGAAATCACAGCGCCCTTGAAATGGCCATGGATCATTAAACGGCGTCATGTATAATTTGTTCAGTCATCATTATTATGTGTGTATATCTCAAACATGGAGTACTCTAATGGAAACGTTGTATTTGTAATTCAACAAATTGCCAAAAAAAGCTTGCGTACGCGCATATCAATTAATGGCAGAATTTTGTTTCAAACAATAAAAAGGTATTTTGTAAAAGTATTTTGTGTAAAATACAAAATACTCAAAAAAAGTATTTCAAATAAAATACAAAATACTTTTTACAAAAAGGTATTTGAAATACAAAATACAAATACGTATTTTGTATTTTGTATTTGTATTTTAAATACTTTTATTTCAAATACGTCACATCTCTGGTAGGTACAATGCGTAAAGGACGAGTTCATTGCTCTGGGTATAGTAGATATTGTTTTCTACTAACCTGGTTTACTTTTAGTCGATGGTTTATTTTGTAGATATCAACATTTTTCTTTTGTAATAAGTTTTATAGTTTATCTCTTATCTTTAATAAATATATTTAAGTACAATTATTATCATGCAAAATGTCCTATCTGCGGTGTCAGCAAAATAAACATTTAGTTACACTTACCAAACTATGGTGTTGTCTATGATGTATTAATTTATTGTTTATGGTTGTTCGCAATCGCAGTGTTACCTAACTTAAAGCTTTTACGCTAATTTTGAACTATTTGTCAAAATTAGCGTAAAAGTTTTCGATTTTTTTTTATTCGAAAATGGACCGGTGAAAGAACCGAGGGGGACCTGTTTCGCACCACCCAGGATAGTAAAGCTTTCTACTAAATGGTCGTCAATGTCGGGTGTAGGATAGCCTAGTATTCACAGCAATTTTAAAACTTTCGACGCCGGGACCCTCTACATACGGACGCCCAAAGCTTTTTCGTTTGGAAAGGTGGCGCATTATTCGTTTTGTATATTCATGATTTGTTCATTGCCTTATACATTTCGAGAGATAACGCAAATTTATAAAGAAGGAAAAATAAAATACGAATTTTCTTGTAATCAATGTAGAGTAAATAGTAAATAATAAATAGAAATAAATATTTGGTTTCCCACTATTTTCCATAAGTTATCGAGTGTCGTGGAATAGGCAAATGGTCTCGAAACTTCACGTAATATACTACAATTTGCACCTATTCTGAATGTACTATTCCACACCATCACAGTATATCCCACAAGTGGGTATTTATTTATATTTATATATTTTTTTATATATTTATATTTTTTCCTATCGTCCTTATATTGCGGACACTTGGACTCGTCAAATGTAGAAAATAATAACCAACGAATATTACAAACATTATATCAAAAAACGAGTCAATCAAAATTAAGTAACGATCACACAAAACATAAAATATATCCTACCATTTAGGATTTCGTCAAGTAGCCAGTATACCAGCCTCATGTAATAAACATGCAAGCCATCCTTTTTGTGCCAACAAAAAATTAAGATACTTGGAGATCAAAATTTCATGTGTCTTTATTTTTTCGAACACCTGAAAACGGAAGAGTTGAAGACCACTTCTTTGCCAAGTGCTCCAAGGAAAAACGAAAGAATCCCGAATGTCTTATTTTTTATTGACACGAAGAGGACAATCTGTATGCTTATTACTTGTTCAACGTGCTGTATGGGGTATAGCAGGCAGAAGATAGCAGTTATATTAAGTTTATAATTTATTATCCTGTGTTCCCCTAAAGGGTCGTTCACATACGTTCACTTTCAGTGATCACTCCGGATGATCCTCCAAGATGAACAAATGTGAACGGGCGTTTCATCGCTAGTGATCACTAGCGATGACGGAGGAAAGAGATTAAGTAGCATTCACATTGCTTCACTTTGGATGATCATCCAGAGTGTCAGGGTCAAACCTGTTCATCGAAAGTGAACACGTCTGTTCACATTTGTTCATCCTATGCTTTCACTGCCATGTCAACACTCTCAGACATGTTGTATGTAGTTTGGCGTATTTTCGTATAAAAATAATTAAACAAATTCAAAAATGAAAAATAACACTTAAAATAAATTAATATAGCTCTCGACTGCATAATAATTTTGTATATGATTCTGACATTCAATACAAATTCATAGTGAATAAAACAAATAATAAGATGAAACTTGTTTATGGTCGTTTCAGTGAAAGGACCTTTCATCAAAATTATGACGAGTGGTAATCGCTTTCCTCCGTCATCGCTAGTGATCACTAGCGATGAAACGGCCGTTCACACTTGTTCATCTTGGAGGATCATCCGGAGTGATCACTGAAAGTGAACGTATGTGAACGACCCTTTACCTCTCGTCATAATTTTGATGAAAGGTCCTTTCACTGAAACGACGATAAACAAGTTTTATCTTATTATTTGTTTAATTCTCTATGAATTTGTATTGAATGTCAGAATCATGTACATAATTACTATGCAGTCGAGAGCTATATTAATTTAATTTATGTGTTATTTTTAATTTTTGAATTTGTTTAATTATTTTTATACGAAAATACGTCAAACTACATACAACATGACCGTGAGTGTTGACACGGCAGTGAAAGCATAGGATGAACAAATGTGAACAGACGTGTTCACTTTCGATGAACAGGTTTGACCCTGACACTCTGGATGATCATCCAAAGTGAAGCAATGTGAATGCTACTTTAGTAATATTTTATTTTTATTTCCTCTAAATTTAAAAGCCTTATAATGCAGTATTTCATTATTTTTTTGTCGTTCATACACTTCTTAACCTTTCTATCAGATTTATAAATTTGTGTTATCTCTCAAAATGTACAAGGCAATGAACAATTAATCATGAATAAACAAAACGAATAATGCGTCACCGTTTTAAAACGAAAAAGCTTCGGGCGTCCGTCTGTAGAGGGTCCCGGCGTCGAAAATTTTAAAATTGCTGTGAATACTAGGCTATGCTTTCACTGCCATGTCAACACTCTCACTCATGTTGTATGTAGTTTGACGTATTTTCGTATAAAAATAATCAAACAAATTCAAAAATGAAAAATAACACTTAAAATAAATTAATATAGCTCTCGACTGCATAATAATTTTGTACATGATTCTGACATTCGATACAAATTCATAGAGAATAAAACAAATAATAAGATGAAACTTGTTTATGGTCGTTTCAGTGAAAGGACCTTTCATCAAAATTATGACGAGTGGTAATCTCTTTCCTCCGTCATCGCTAGTGATCACTATTGATGAAACGCCTGTTCACATTTGTTCATCTTGGAGGATCATCCGGAGTGATCACTGAAAGTGAACGTATGTGAACGACCCTTTACCTCTCGTCATAATTTTGATGAAAGGTCCTTTCACTGAAACGACGATAAACAAGTTTTATCTTATTATTTGTTTAATTCTCTATGAATTTGTATTGAATGTCAGAATCATTTTACAAAATTATTATGCAGTCGAGAGCTATATTAATTTATTTTAAGTGTTATTTTTATTTTTGAATTTGTTTAATTATTTTTATACGAAAATACCTCAAACTACATACAATATGAGTGAGAGTGTTGACATGGCAGTGAAAGCATAGGATGAACAAATGTGAACAGACGTGTTCACTTTCGATGAACAGGTTTGACCCTGACACTCTGGATGATCATCCAAAGTGAAGCAATGTGAATGCTTGGGTTAGTTGGAAGAGATCGCGCCTTTGCGATAAACTCGCCCTCTGTATATTGATTGTATGTAATTTTGATGTATACCTTTTATGTAATTGTATTTTATCAATGTACAGTAAAGAATAAATAAATAAAATAAATAAAAAATGCTACTTTAGAGTTTGATCAAGAAATCGTGAATACTTAAATATAATGTGAAATACTAATTATAATAATATCTTTTCAAATTTATATAATATTCAAAATTTTATCATTATTTTAGTATTTAAATTTTAGAGATCTGTGCGGTCTCGTGAATAAAAGTGAGTAAATCACAATTTTACTCTTCCTGAGCCGATTCGTAAGTTTCAATACACATAACTGCGTCCACACAAATAGCTTGTACAATTTTGTTGCATTATGCAAATAACCTTCCTTTAAATATTTTTTAGCCAAAATTAATTAATATTTTTAGCGGTTTGAATTTATTGCATATGCTAACATTTAAACTGTCAAAAATAAAAATGAGCGGGAGACTGTCGATTATGTATGTGATTTTGGTTAAATGAGTTTTTCATGTATTTTTTCGTATTTTGTGCAATTTAAGTTGTGCAAAGTGACAAACCTAGATTAATTTAGCCAAATATAGTTTGATAAAAGCATCCGACATGGATTTGCAACAGCGGTACTTGAGCATTCAAGATATTTTAGCTACTAATGAACGTGTGCCTTGTAAATTTGTTAATGAACTTCCAAGAATGGGTGAGTTTAATAATTATTAAATTTTATTATAAAAGTGTCAAATGCTATAACACAATAATTCTCTATTAAAACCCAGTGACATATTTACTGTAGATTTGTAATGTCATACGAATATGCTGTAAAAATGTGTTTCTATCCTACATATCTATCTATCTATACCCTCATGCAGTACCCCAAGTTGGGCTGACAGAGAGAATGGAACGTCTTGTAGATCTATCATTCGTTCTCTGTTTTATCTTTCTCATGCTATCCCTGAACTTTTCCTTTTCCATCTCTATGGAATCGTTCTCAAGACCATCAAAGAGTTTAACAGGACAATTAAAAACACAATTGTACTTATTTTTTGCAGGTTTTCTTGATCCTTCATCGGATAATGAACATTTAGCCGCTGGCACATCCTTAGAGCTCCCCTATTGGCTGGCTGAGACTCTCTTAACTAAGCGTCCTCCTATGGTGTCAGTGGACCTTCCTAGAGTATACAAAGAGGCTTATAGAGAAATTCTAAAGGCTGATGCCTCTGTTGTAGATTTACATAAATTAGGAATGTTTTATTATGATTTTGGATCTTATTTATCTTCTCTAGATCCTAGGGGAGAAGTTGGAAACTCATTAGTGTTGGTGAGTGACATTAATATTAAATTTGGTATAATTTCAGATTTACCAATTAGAATTAAAATAAATAATCATATACAAATGATAATTATCAACGGAAGGTAGGCACATGATATTAATAAAGGCAAGTTGACCATTTGTATATCGTTTGTGCATTCCTAGTGTTTGACGACATGTTTACTTTCGCACTGATAATAAATAACAATAATTATTATTAGAAATAGAGGTTGTACTTACGATTTATACATGTTTAACATAGCATTTTAAATTTAACATCGTGTGAACTAAAAAAGTGCATAAATTAAAGAGGTTTGAATTCATCGCAGGGAACTCTGCACATGGCAGAGGATTACATGAAATGGAGACAGAATGTTCAATAGAATGCACAATGGTCACTTTCCTTAGAATTGAGGGACTAATTAACCGTTTCATTACCAATAACAGCATATCACGTTGCGAATTTCCTTACCATGCATTACCAATCCCGTCATATCACGTTTTCCATTTTTGACTACTCCCAGAGTCACGTTTACTATGGGATAGTGGTGACTCATTAGTGTCTAATTTGTTTGCGATACGATAGCCAAAGGATTAATGAGTTCACTTGATCCTATGGAATGTCTCTGGTGAGTAGATTTGTATTATTAATATTAGTTTAAAACTAAATAAAATGGTTCATATAAATCACACGGTATTGAGGGTACAATCGTATTTGACATGGACGGTAATCAAAAGGTTAAGGCGATGATAGATGATTAACCAAACGTTTTTCATTACAATTTTACACCTAACGTTGAAATTTGTTTTCAGACTTTTCGCAACAGATTTCGTTACATAATGGATCTATGTCAGAATTCTCGTCCAGACCCAAAGGCCTCCAGCAGATTAGAACGTCTGGAACTTGCTTTGTTAGCCGAGGGTCACAAATCTAACGAAGCGCTTCAGGATTGGTGCACCAAGACAGCCACTCCTCTGCAACCTGCACCAATGTTGTCCACACATCTCAAAAGAAAAAGGCCAGTGGAAGCACAGGAGTAGGGTAGCAAAATTAAACATGAGCTATTTATTGTTTGTTTTTTATTTTCAAGAAACATAATATATTTTATAAATAAGCTTTGAATTTGGTGAAATAAAATATTTATATTTAGTACATCCACATGATTTTGTTTATTATGAACTGACTTTCAAAAGCTTCCCTTGTCAGCATCAGGATAACATTAAGTTCTAGAAGTGCTAAATATTAATATTTTATTTTGACAATTTCAACTTGAACTTCCACTAATTACCGTCGGTCGATAATGTGGACTCTAAATAATCTTTCATGATATATTTCTAAAACTTTCTGAGTTTATTAATTAGAGACTCAAAAGTAACTGAAACAAAAATACAATAATTATTATTAATAATAATAAAAATCTTTATTGCACAAAAAAACCAACATTATTAAAATATAAATATTGTAGAACCAGACAAATAAATTTGTGCAATGGGCGAGTTTATCGCAGAAGCGCGATATCTTCCAACTAACCCATAATAATTTTTTTCATAGACAACTACAACTTTCTGAACAAAGCCCAACGCTAGTTTAATAAGTATAATTTTTCTATAGATGATTGTGGCTACCTAAGCAGAGCTTAGTTAATTAATTTGATTTCAATTGTATGTTAATAGCGGTGCTTGGCAAACTCGGTAAAGAAGGGTTTTGCCACTATTTTCTCTTCTCCATTGATAAAGGAAAGAAAAGAGAAGAAAGGTAAATTAAATTCTTTCTTATTTCTTTCCTATATAGGCAAAGAGACAGAACCCTTTGTTCGTTGAGTTGTGTGGACTGAATTGATTCTTGTATATTACTTTTAACTATTTTGCTTCAACAACTTATCTTATGTCTGTCAAGCACATAATTGTAATTAATTAATAATATCTAATTATATTTTGTAAATAAAGTATAAAAAAATATGTATAAGCTTAAATCTATAAGAAATTATTTTTGTGATGAAAAAGCATGTTTTATTTTGCAATAAATTACATAAATTAAGTTTGCGTAAGTATTCTAATTAAAACAGTTATTATATATATCTTTAGCATCTTCTTATGTGGTGTAGATTTTCACTCTTTTTTCGCTCTTCATTTTAGTTAAACAATTAATATTTAAACTATTGTCAATTAATTCTTATATGAAATTGAAATCTAGCACATTTGTTCTTATATTTTGCATAAATTGACCTAAAAACACATTGCAACATTGTATAATAACTTTATAACCATATAGGTAATAACTTGTGTTAAATAAATACATCACATTCTTAAATTAAAGGTCAATTAGAGGAGGCAACTTCTATAAAATTGCACATCTCTGATAAGGGTTTTCTGAGGTTTTCCCGTTATCTTACAAAGGCTAATGCTGAAGATGTTTAATATAAGACCATCCACAGCGGTTCAAAACTTTAATAAAATGGTTGGCAACACATGATAATAGCTCATCCCTTTATATTTTTATTTTATTGTTTTCTATTTGTCTCATACCTAACTTTGAATTGAAGCTTTACTTTACTTTTACACGATAATAATGAGAGATAATGAGAGCGGAAGCTCTTCAAAGCCGGCTCACAAAATTAATCAAGTCAACAGTGGAATCATTATATATTTTGTTTTATTACCTACTAAATTATTTTTGTACATGTTTTAAGAAATGAGAAAATAATTGGTGCATTACTAGTTTACACCATATAGGTTAATAATCTTAAGGTGGTCAATAATTTTGATGATAAGTCTGAGAACTGCCAGTCTAGAGTTCTTGAGTTTAATCACTTATTCCACCTTTATAACTACATAGATACATAAGTGTTTTGTTTTGGGACATATTTAGGTTAATTCCAATCCTAGATCTTTTTAAAATCAAATCTGAAACAGTTCTTCAGTATTATATTGACTTGTATTGCGTTATTTGTTAACAAGTTTTAAAAAAAAAATTAATGTAAACATTACAATATCAAATATTTGTCTAATTGTAATGCTTATTCTCACAGTATTATTTTATGATTTATTTAGTAAACATATATTTGGTGTTTTCTAGGATCACTTATAATAATTTCTAATTGTGGTGTAACATGAATACCAGATATCCAACCAAACTTATCAGCGACTTGTCCTTTTCCACCAAACACCCTCACCAATGTTCCATTGGGTTTAAATATCTGAACTCTTGCATTGCCAGAATCTCCCACGAGAATAAATCCCAAGGGATCTACTGTAACAGACTCTGGATGTCTGAACTGTCCTTTGTGGCTTCCAAAAGAACCAAATTCATTGATTTTCTCTCCTAGTAATGAATAAGTCTTTATTTTTCTATTACCACTATCCACAATTACAACTTTATCTTTTGCCATAGCGATTCCAGTTGGCCCATTTAGTTGTGCGATTCTTACATTTGTTCCTTTTTCATTTACAATTCCAATTAGTCGCACAAATGCCCCAGTATCAATACTAAATACCTGAAAAATTATAAATAAAGTATCACTTATTTCAAAATTCACAATTTAAAAGTGTTGTGTGCTCTTTTTGAAATTTAAAAGCAAGTATATTTGCAATTTCCTTAATGTCATTCCATCATTAAATATATGGAGAAATGATTGAGTTTATTTTACATGTCAAATTCAAACTAAATATGAATTGACACTGAGGTAACATTGATAGGGCTATATCCCATTGAAAAATAAAATAATTTGCAGTTAATATTTACCTGAACTCTGTCATTTCCAGTGTCACAGACGTAAAGGAAGTTTTCTGAATCATCCACAGCTATTCCTTCTGGGGACAAGAAAAAGCCATCCTTTTTTCCTTTGCTTCCAATACTTCTAAGATATTTTCCATCTTTGGATATTACATGTACACTGTGATTCCATTTATCTGCCGAAAGAAGCACAAATGAAGTAGTTATAATAATGTGATACAGTTTTTTTCACCTTTGCATTTTACGAAGAACAGCTCTTTCTATTTGGAGTAACTTCGTAACAATTGAATGACTTTTTTCCTATTCTCATACTTATATGGTTTTAAACAATGAGATTTCAGTGGATTTTAATTATAATTTTATTACCTGTGACATATATTTCCTTTCTGGCTTGTGAGAAAGCAATACTGTGAGGGCAAATCATATTGGTGTCTGTGATTCTTTGCACCACTTTGCCCTTGTGCTTGTCTATTACGAGAATGTGCTGCGACTCCATAGTGCAGATATAGATGTTTTCATTGTTATCCCAGGGTCCCACGGCAACACCAGCCGGTCTTTGGCACTTTTTCCATGAAGAACGTGGATTAAAGTGTCTGGATCTGGAAAAATATATAGATTAAGCAATTAAATTGTTCATTTCCAGTTCTACTTACAGATAATATATGAAAATATTCAAATCAAAAGTGAAATTTACTTGATAACAACTTGACCAAAATTGGGAAGATAAACAAACCTGTAGTATATAGTTAACACTTCTGAGTTCTCCAATGGATTCTGTATTCCCTTTACTTCAACTGTAACTTGGTCATCTCCCTCAGCATCTGCCAGGACGCTCTCATCATCAATTTTAAAGTTCTCTTGATCAAAGACAAATTTAATTTCACCAAAGTGAGATACTTCATTCAGAACATCGATGGTCATACGATGATAGTTCATGAACATTGCCACCTGTGGAATAGAAAATAATAAACTTAATGTATTCTTTCATGGTATATCCCAAAAACGAGGTAACCTAACGGGCATTAATTGCATGTAATAAACATGAATTCTTTCCTCAAGCTGCCAAAAAATGAGATATATATATGATTGGTGGTTCATTTAGAAGGTAAACAGATTACAAAATATTGGCATTGGTTGAAGTATTTTAAAAGTTTGTTCTCCCTGATTTTAATCAGGGAGTTCCTACTTAGATGCTAGTATGTATGATTTGTTAGCAAAAATGTAAAGAAGGTTTGTCCTCTTCATGTCATAGAAATAGAAACATTTAGGATTCATCCTTAAGCTGTTTCTTCAGATAGGTAGGTAAAAATTACTTAATAATCAGGTATAATCTGATTTTCGAATGTCAAGTGATTACTTGATACATGAGTGAACCTTTTTCTGCTATTTCTCAGCTTTTAACAAGGATAATATTTAAGTTATTTTCTTTTCATTTCAGTGGACATATCAATCTCAAACGATGAAGAAATATAATTACCTTGTCTTTATCAGCTGTGACAGCATCAAAATTACTTGAAATACAATGTTTCACATTATCTTGCGTTGCCCTCAACTGCTTTTGTAATTTCTCAGCTGCAGCGTTCCCATTCTCCATCAGTTTATCTGCTTCTGACAACAGTTTCTCTCTTTCCAAGGATATCTCCTGGATCTTCTTATCTATTGAAGCATTGATCTTATCTATTAGAGACTCATGTCTATCCTGCGATTGAAATAAAAATGAAATAAAAGTTAAAATAATTCAATGCTCATGTTAAAATTCTGCATTATCATCTAATTCATGAACAAATTCAATAAGGCGCTATTTAACCTATTGCAAAACTCAGAGTAACCAATAGAGGCAAAATATGGAAACCATTCTGAGATTTATGGATAATTCCAATAGAAATCCTAGGTACTTAAGTATACCAAATTAAATTCAAATGTTGAAGTAGTATAGTATCAAATAGAAAATTAACCTTGTAATCTGTAAGTCTATGGTTAAGTCTTGTTGATGCAACTTCCAGCTGTTTCAGAAGTGAACTGATTTGTGATTTCAAGTCTGAGATGTGAGCAGACCAACATACCCCACAGAAACTCTGAAAATAAGAATAAAAATATATTAGGTAATCAACTTTTTTCTTGTCCAATGATGGCTGATCTGAAAAAGACTATTTTTCCATTTGATTGCTTATTTTGCTTACCACATGAAAACCTTTCTTTCAGTTCTCTGTTTTTATGACAACAATATCAGGGAACAAGGAATTGTTTGGGAATAGATTACTCAGTTGGTTCAAATAACTTCTTTGCTTTCTTCCTTGTGCCTCAAAATATACATAAAAAGTGGATGAAAAGAGATAAGTATGTAATATATTTACCTGCTTACAATGGTTACAAGATTGTTCATCGGCAATTTGCAGTAAAGACTGACACTTGCTGCATCTCTTTTGCACTATTGCCACAGGTGATGGCGCTGCAAAGGTGACTGGCCTATCTGAGGTGGGTGTGGTGGGAGATATGAGGAGCTTGAGTAAGTTGTCAATGTAGAGATTAGATGGAAGGGTCTCTAGGAATTTCGTGGATGTCACAGGGTATGCAGATTGGCAACTCGGACAGTAGAGAATATTATCTGAAAAAAATCAAATTAAAATGATTTTCAACCCCTGAGGTAGGTACCTACCTTGATGAAAATAATATGTCCCCCACTTTTTTCTGCGTGTCACTGGAATAAAACGTTTAACGTCTTTTTTAAGTGATGAGATCTAATTGCCATCCATTTTGAATGTCTTATTTTGTGTGACAGCCTCATTTAGTGGCTGCCCTGTGCCCTACTTCTGAGAGTAGTTGTAATTGTACAGATATAAAACATATATGGTTTATTTCACTCAAGTTTGATGGTGGGTTGAATTTTTTAAAGTGATGTGGGTTAAATATCCTATCTCTGGCTAATAATATATTTTTCAGAATCTCTTTCATATCCCTGATTCAGAAATTATCTACAAGGCACAATAAAACGATACAATTACCTTTGACTTGCGTCTCCAAGCAATGCAAGCAGAAGGTATGCTGGCAGGCCAACATTTTAGGAGTGTTCAGTTTCTCCAGGCACAGAGGACATTGCACCAGATCCTCTATAGCTCCCATAGAACTTCTGGAATAGGGTTAAGCAGAATTCTTAGGTATATTATTTATGATAGGTAAGTTTATTGCGTTTTCCTTACTATCACCATTAGGCAAATAAAATAAATTTAGTTGGGTCAGCCTTTCCAATTTTGATTTATCTAACTTTCTGATATAGTAGATATTAGTTTAGCCCTTGCATTGCAATACTCGTAGAACATCATTCATTATTTGAACATTTCATACTAATATTGGTCAAGCAAATGAGATGGAAAATTTTATTTTGTGAAGGGTCTCTGTGTAATCTACGAAATTTTAACTTTATAGACAAGTCGAACTGTGAATATAACTATGTATAGGTTGTATAGAAGTAGAAGCGTCTAAAAGTAGAAGTGTCATAGTTTAGTAAATGGGAACTGATTAATTTATTAGGAACTCAACATGGCATGGTATAATGATAAGATTCAATATACCTACTATATCATGATGTAATTAAGATAAGAATGGAATTGTTTTTCAGCTTTTATAACTACAAAATATTTATAATCCCGGATTTATTAATTGGATTATAATTTCATGTATCTATCTACACCTAACTAAAATGCGGATTATTCTATCAATGCGATTGAATTATTATTGGTGATACACACATAATAGTAATTTGATTATATAAATCTTACTTGCAGAGTTTTTCACATTAGCAGATCGTTGAAAGATAATAGTTATATATATTTTTTAGAAGATGTATCTAGCTTTTTGTTATAAATCCGAATACAACCCTATACAGTATACACCTTTCACAGTAAGCTAAAAGCTTGTGTCATGAAAATAAAGTTTGCCGACACTGTTGTATGGTTATCTATTTTATGTAACCAAAGTCTTTTGACCCTTTATTTATTTATTTAATCTTTGCTCTTCATTGATTATAAGCAATTTTACACAGCAATGTATTTATATTAAATACAATCAATATGGATAAGGCGAGTTTATTGCAGAGGAGCGGTTTCTTCTAACTAACCAACTTCCAACAAGTAAAACCCAGTTGGATCAAGTAAAACTCTTAAAAGAGCTATGTTTTTTGGAGTCCTAATATTTCGTGAACTACCAATGTTTAGATTCAGATAACCACATTATTTGTTGATCGTCAAAACTTAGCACAATCAGATTTTTAAAATACTTATTTCTTTTTTTCAATTTCGAATACCCCTTGTCTTCGCGAAAAAAAAATCATATTCCTCGAAAGGTTGTGTAGGGTTTATTATAGCTGATTTTTTTAGGTAAGGCCATGGACTTAGAGGGTAATTTTTCCCGGATTATTTTCGTTCCCGGGAAACGGGAAATTTAAAAATATTAAATGAATTTCCCGGGAATCCCGGTATTCCTGGGAATCAAAGTATTGTCCCCTCCTAGATAGTGGTTCTAACACTTCTAACATTGTTATCCATAAACAAGGAGATCTTGATTTCAGCGTTATCCACGGACAAAATAAGAGTAATATTTTGCATATTATCAGGCGAAATAAAGAAATGAATATACGAACAGTAAAGTATAAAGTACAATAAAATAATATTCTCACCTGTTTAGCATTGACACACCACGGTCTTTACTTGCCATTGACTTTATTCTCAACTGTATTGGAGCAGAAGTCTTGGAGTTTATACTTGGAGATGTCTCAACTGCAGGAGTCTGGACAGCAGTAGGACTTGGCATAGGGTCTTCCATGGATGTGGAACTTGGGATGTTGACAGACATTGGCCTCTTGCCGAAGAACATAAAGTTCTTTCGCTTCTTCTGAGCTTCAGTCATACTTGATCATGTATGTTTTCCGATAAAAGTGTGAAATTAATTTAAAAACGTCTAACACAGAGCACAACGTATATAACAAGTAACAACTATGATACATTTTATCTCAATTTGTGTATCGATATGATGTTCTTACAAGTATTCAGCTATTGTAAGATAATATTGTATTCATCTTGACAGATATGTACTTGGAATATTTACCTATGTAATAAAAAAACGAATGATAAATTGATACCAATAAAATGATAATGGTCACAAATTACACTTGAAAGTCCAGAATAATTGTAAACGCAGTCATTAGATAATGCTGAATAAAAAAACTAGTTTGATATTTATTCTCCTGTGTAAAATAAATTTTTATTAATTCCTTATCATCAAAGAAAAAATTAAGGTAAATGTAACTTATTACCGAGTAAGTTGTAAAATATTGCAGCGCAGCGATAAACTAGCCCTCTGTGGATTAAATGGTATAATTGCTAATTTTTAACACCGTGTAATAATACCAATGTACACTGAAGGATCGAATAAATGATAAGGAGGAAATTTGGAAAACATATTAAATAATACTCAGGAATTCAGAGAGTGGATAGAGAAATTCTTTCAGCGATTAGATGAAAAAATGCGAAATGACAGTTGAAGAAAAGGACACTTTTGTTTTATCTGTACATATATATGGCTGAATATAGGATTTTAATTTTCTTTTAAGTAAAGTACTACAAATACATATATCGTAAATCTTTGGTCATCAGAAAACTTTGGGATATTTTTATCGACTCCATGCTCATTCTTAAATGCAAAGTTTACATTCTTAAAATCTAACTTCTATGAGAGGGCCTTTGGTGTTGGACCAGTTACGTGAAATCGCCTACCGGTGCCATCGAGAGATACTCAGACTGTCACCAGCTTCAGAAGCAAATTGAAAACTGAACTCTTCACCGGCGCCCTTGAGACGGTCTAGGGACTGTTAAACGGTGTCAAAATAAAATCATCCAGAATCATCATCAAAGCATTTTGAACAAAAAAAAATTCTTCAATATTTTTCACTCAAGTTCAGCTCTGTAACATAATGAAAGATTTATAACGAACAACAATACATAATTGTAGTAAACGGTGTACAGTTTTGTTACTATATCTTATCATTGTAAGTATATTATGATAATCCCATCTTATCAACTTGCGTAGCTATGATATAGGTACTTTTATAATACACTATTTATTTTGCTATCGAGAGATATTATCGTAATGTAAAAACAATCATCACATATTTGTGATTAACATATCTGATAACAATGTACAGAAGTATCTGTTTTTATTATTAAATTCAATTAATATAATCTTCTATTTGACATTGGTAGCCCTGCAGATGCCTAGCAGTAGACGATGAATTTGATTGCTGTCAGAGAATTAATTCAAGTTTTTTTTTTTATTAAATAAGAAATAATTGAATAATAACTATGCGGTGCCTTGAATAACTTCGTATGAACTGTTTCGTTTGGAAGATGTTGATGATATCCATTGGTTTTTAGATTTTATTATGTAAACATAATTTTGAATTGTATTTGGTGCATAAGTAGTGTAACGTTAGATTATAAACAAACACGCATTTTTATTCTATTTTGTTTGCCAATGCTCTAAAAGACTCCTTATGTATTTTTCGATTTTTCAAGCGACAGACGATTATTGTAGATAGACTTTATGCATTAAATTTTCCATGATTTTCAGAGTTTTTCCTTTCCAGAGATTTTCAATACTACCCTGAATTGAGAAAAAATGATTTCTTTCAGTATTTCCAAGATGAACGTTAGGAAGGAATTAGAAAACCACCTAACCTATAGGTACAGCATCTTACAGCTGATGTCTTCAGTAGGTAATTATTATTACAGTTTTATGTGATATGAACTTGACTGTGTCGTAACAGAAACACACAATCGTCTTGTTGCATTCCAGCCAATCAGGTAAGTCTACAAACCGGTACTTGCATCGCAACATTTATTTGGGTGAGTCGGTGGATGCTGTGCTGAACTATATTATTAATTATTGCTGTAGGAATCTCAGAACACAATATTACAATATCTACCTATACGGAAATACAGTGGATAATAATATTTCATTACAGTCCACATTTGGTGTCCTTATTTCGTTAATTTATGATTGAATATAAAGTGTGTCACTATACTATGGTCACATGAAGGATATATAATATAAAAAAATAATAAAACACACTACCTATAATTATAATCCTTGTAGTATATTATATATTTTCATCCTCAACACATAACTCTAGATATTTCAGTGAGAAAATGAAATCCATTGTAGTCTAGTCATGGGTTTAACTACATTTTTTTGTAACTTCGCTACTAAATTACATGTTTTCGCTACTATATGTTTTTTTCAGATATTGTTTTCAAATACTACTAATGTGGTGTTCTCACTTTGGCGAATATCGCCAGGGCACCAAAATATCGCCAGCCATTTGAACCGTGTGAACAAAATGACAGCTAGTCTGAAACGATAAAAACCAGTAGAAACGATATCGTCTCGAGTTGACCACCTTCCAACTTTTTCGGCCGATTGAACGATTTGCGCAAGCGCAGATGTGCGCGGCGTTCGTATCTATGGTAAAAACTTTATAACCTATAAATTTTATTATGTTTCCCGCTTCGTGACAGCTGTTATCTTTGTTGTTGGTTTGTGGCGTTTGTTTCATTAATTAAAAGGCGCCTTATAACCTCTACTATAACATTTTCGACTAAAAATAAACACTTCGCGGTCTCCATCTCGACGTTCGCCATTTTGAAAACAGTGTCAAAATCAAAGCGCATCTGACAGATCGTTTCTATATCGGTGGACTGTGTGAAAGCCCGTAGACAATTTGTACTTAGCGATCGTCTACTGGCGAACTTTTCGACAATCTACCTACACGTACCGTATAATTATGCGTTATTGTTGCAGTTATTGACGAAAATTCGTTTGTAGGCGATCGTCAAGTACAAATTGTCTACGGGCTCAGGTGTGACGATCAATGGATGTCCGGCGAATTTTGTTTTTTCGCCTGGCGTTATGTTTTGAAATTCGCCTGGCGATATTCGCCAAATGTGAACACCCCATTAGGCATCAATCTTCTTATAATCATAATATTGTTTTTTCCATATTGTATTAACTTTCTCTAATCTTTTTATTCTAATTCTGCACATTAATGTTGTATTAACCTTTTTCCCAAAAATATAGAATATTCATACATACATAGTAATAAAGATTTTTTTCAATACAGCCTTTGCATTTTCTTTATTTGATTTAGTCGACCAAGAATTCAAAAATCCAGTTTTTAAATAGATAGTACCCCTACCTAACGTTCCAAAATTTTACAATTAAGTTCACTTTAACTAACGCAACTAAAATTCGTATTCTATATAATACAAGTTTTATATAATTCTAATTAGGAACAATTTTAGAGTTTATAGAATACGTTGGAACGTTCTTATTTTAGTTAGTGCACACTAAAAATGAAACAGAATCGGGCGTAATTTAATAGCATAATTATAGGTACAATTTTTCACAATGCAATTATTGTAAAAAATACATATTTCTTCTAATAGCATTTTAAATTATACACATTTTGCTCAACGTTTATCCATCATCGCTATGAGGATTTCCTTTTGTCTGTAAACATCAGCAGTCAATACATATATGTTTGTGGCCTTAGCTTAGTTCAGAGACCTATAATTTATACTGATATAAGAAGAGCATGAACCTCTAAAACCTCTAAACTGTATAGTTGTATGATGATAATATTGGTAGCAGTGTAGCTAGCAGAAGGGCTACTCCTGACGCTGTCTTTGTCTAGATTTTTATCTAGTATCTTATAAACGACAATTAAGTATTTGACACTTTTTAAAATAACATTTCTAGTCTCAAGTATCATACAAAAGTAGGGTTTTTAACGTCTTTGACTACCTTGTTTAGATAGAACGAGTACCGATGTATTCAACATGGTTATAATCCTTATTATTACATACATGTTTCTTGATAAGGTGAGAGAGTGGCAGTGGGCCGCCTCAGAAGAAGCCAGTAAGGATAATTACCTACTGTTTTACGCGACGACATATATGTATACAATGCACCAGACGCCAGGACCCAGGACAGTTAGAAAAAGGCTATTCTTCATTTTGACATGGCCGGGAACCGAACCCGAAACCTCGTGATTCAAAGACAAGAGTATTACCTCTGCCCCACAACGTCCGTCAATTGGATCAAACATGTGTGAAAAACTTGATTTGAAGTGATAAAATTCTTGTTGGCAGTTATGGAAAGAAATCTCTGGGGGAATATTATTATTATATTGATAAGACCGTGTCGGGAGTGATTCTCCAGATCTGGTAGTAGGGGAGTTTTTTTTTTGCAGCAAGCAGCACTTACGTTGATCATTGATGATGGCGGGCACAATAACAGAAACCTGTTCTAGGGGAACAAGTTTATTCATCCTCATTGCGAATATCAACAGATGAGCAAAACCAACGATGGATTGAAATAATAATGTTTTTTTAAATCTACAATATTTATTTATTTACATATGAGGCAGGTCGTCCTCACTGCGCTATACAAAAATATCATTTTCTGAATCGAAGTATACCTACCTACGTGAAAAACAAAATATGAAAATATCTATCTTAATTCCATCGTCATCTAACAATTTCTCTTCTATTTCTCAGTCCACATCCATCCACTCCTGAACGAAGATCTTTAACATAATACATTTCTTTTCTTTTTGTCCAATGTCCTGTACCATTCATGCATTTATTCTGTAAATTTCAACAACATTTTTCATACTTTGTAGGCACTTACGTTGTACCTACTCTGGGACTACTACTACTACTAAGATACCATCACCAGCCAGCCAGCAGACCAGCCTCTACTTTAGGACGTTATATGTTAAATACGAAAGTTGTTTATCCCTGTTTGATAACGAGATGTGTCTGTAAGAATTATTATTTGTATCATTACGCACATGACAGAAACAAGATCCCGAACAGTATTTGGAGTATGCAATGTGCATGCATATGTTGTGGAGTGGAATCCATCCAACTTTATGTAAAAAAAATACTACGTGGCGTATTTGTTGATCTAAATATCTAGTAGGTAAATTTATGTCAATGACCGTATGTGAGTGATATGTCTATTTGTGGTGTTACAAATATTCCCTTTCCATATGTTCACATATGCATATTTCTCTATTGTATTTCAATTTTCTCCCATTCCTTGCTTTTTCGTGCTTAAATATATTTTCTTTTATATAAGATATGATTTTGTATATAGATAATTTAGATAATGTACCCGTTTTATTTCATGTTGCATATGTACGTAACTGTATATTATCCATCGTATTTTAATTATTTTCCATTCCATTTTTGACATTCCATATAACTCAATCATTGGCAATGTATGTCTCTCTTGTCTTTCCTTCATAGTAGAATAATAGATTTTCCGGTAATATTTTTCACTTGTCTATCTTGACGAACTGTGCGGAGAACGTCCGGATCATTTCACTCCACCTGGTTTGTGCACGGCCATGAGATTTCATAATTTTATTAATAATATGTGTATAAAATGCTTTAAATTAACTTGAATCACGATGACGACGATGTACGAAAAAATGCGGTCAATAAATAAATATTATTATCAAATTATGTGTAATTTAAAATAATTAAATGTATATATCGAAAATAAATAATTAATTATTGAAAGTGTCTACTCTACCGAAAGTGAAAAATACACACATTTACGAATTTACAAATTTAAGTGTTCACTATTGCCATATTATGAATCAATGAGACCGGGCCAGCTCGTGACCATCTGTGAAAGACGGCTCATGCTTCGCTCAGCACAGGGTGAAGCAATAAGCAGATTAATTGAGCCCTATCTCTCAGGACGGGTTTTGGATTGTTTGGTGTTGGGGTATTTCAGATGGAAGAACAAGCTGTTTCTGGATTTGCGAGAGGAGGCGAATGGAGAGGGCTTCAGAAAGAAGCTGAAAGCACACTTTTTACTGGGAGCTTCGGACGATAGACGGCACCCTAGAGGTCATATTATCAGTAAATAGTGATTTTACGTATTAAACTGATTGTTATGAATTTATATTGTCAGTCTAAATAATATTGTTTATTTTCGGAGTCAATTAGCTAGCGTTCAGGTAATAGACGTATGTAGTATTTGTGGCAACATTGACGGAAATTTAAATTTAGAACACACTTCATTTCTATTCAAATATTATTCGTGAAATGGAATAAATTTAAATTTGAAGCTGTAGTTTTACCAAACACGTAGGAATATGCATAGAATATGACAAATAATAACAAGAAGAAGAACATTGAAGAGTATTTATTTAGAATAAAGACATTTTGCATCTTAAATTCAGCGATGAGATTTGCCACCCATCCTAAACGTTATAACTTTTCATTGGCACAGAGAAGACCTTGCATGTTTGAGTGCAGCTGGTCTGCTGGCTACTCACCTTGTAGGATATGCCGTAAAGTAGTTACCTATTTAGAATTTTACTTGTTCGTGGAAAAACACCGCAAGCAAAATCATGTAAATATGATAATCGGTGACGGGAATTTGATTGATAGTGAATATTGAGTGATAGTGTAAAAAATAAAAGGTTCCAGATGGAAGATATTGGCAGAAGGCAGAAATAAGGAAAGCAGTAATGGTTTATACCTTTATCCAGCAGTAGTGGTTGAAGAAGAGAAAAATCTCGTAATGGTGTCAAAATATATAATATGAATATTAGTATCAATATTCACTGAAAATATTAACTGTTATTTTTCACAGTGACTTAGACGCGTTGTTAATAAACATTACAATATTCTACAATATATTATTATTAATGTTACTGTTATTATTAATCCATTGTCTTTCAGAAATCACATCTCCGCGAAGACAGATAGTAGAATCATAATGATTAATGATCAACCTGTAGAATATTCATATTTAGTTATAGATATTATTTCAATATAGGTATACTAGTTTTATTACCCCTCTTTCTGTACTTACTGTTACTACCTTATGTGGAAATGGGATAAGAGGGGGTCTCCGGAATGCGACTGTGGGGCTCAGTCCCAAACAATCTAACATCCGGTGGGTGAGTTTCCAGAAAGAAAGTATGAGGGTGACTTGATGGACATCCATAGGTCGACCTCAATAGCGGTACAGGGGCTTTTTTGGGCGGAAACTTCGGGGTACAGGGGCGAGTTTATCGCTGTAATGCAATATCTTTAAACCAACTAACCTGAATAAGAAATTGAAAAATTGATACATTTTTGTAATATCAGTTAATTTTGTGATGATTTGATTAAATATATTTATTTTATTTAAAAAGTAGATATATATGGGTTTTCTTATTATTTATTTATTTATTTTTATTATTAGGCAGTTCATATTATCAGCAGCAATATTCTTAAGTTTGGATATAATACACACGTCAAAGCAATAACGTTTTTCATTTCTGATTACTTTTAAAGTTCTTGATTTTTTATAAAATTTTGAACAATTACAAAATATTCTGTAATTTTTCGAAGTTGAGAGACATAATAATATGATGGATATACAATTTTATTATCCCAAAATCCCAGAACGAACTTGAGATTGAGATCTCGAAAATTTGGTAAAATTTTACGCAAAAGATTTGTTTTGTCTCCTATAGAGGACACATTACATAAACATTTAAATATACAAACGGACTAACATAATATATTTTTGAGGATTTTATGTAGGTACGCTATTACTATTATTATGAGGCAGGTTGTGTATTGTGATTAATACCTGATTGTAATTTGGAGTAATTGTCAGACAGCATTCTTTCAGTTATACCTAAATACCTACATATCATATAGTCACTTGATTCTCAATAATTTGCAATAAACCCAGATATATCCTTATACATAATATAATATTATTATATAAATGTATTATTTATTTATTGATGTTGGATAATAGTACAAATAATATGAAGATTGTATTTTTTTTATTTTCTTTTGTTTTATTTACTCGTTACGGTGTTCGTTTCGGACATTAACTAAAATTAGTTAATGTCCGAAAATAATAGTGGATATGTTGATTACCAAGTTCAATATTACTAGGTAGAGAACCATGAGTATTGCTGAAAAACGTAAATGATTTAAAATTATATAATTCAGAAAAGAAAGACTTGTTTCGTTGATAAAACAAACCTTTTTTCAATAGAGTAATGCAAACCAAATCAAATAAACAAATATTATATAGGTTTCCATTTTTATTACTGAATTTCTAAAATATTCAAAGGAATACTGTTCCAGGGCAATGGAATGTTTTAACTATTAAATTCTGATTAAATAAACCCGAAGGCAGAGATCGTTAGGTAGACAAATGCTCTAGGATAAAATCAATTGAGATCTGGGTAAGTTAAAAAAAATACTAGGAAGAATGGATTCTAATACATAAAATAAGATTTAAAAATAGACATTGTTTTAGAGGTTATGTTTAGTTCTACTTTTAAGGTTTTATGTATTATATTTTCATTAATTTTGTAAATTTCATACTTCATTGTGAAAAACTGTAGGTTAAAATATAGCTTCTAATGTCCGTAAAATACATATATTCGGGCTCTGATAGTTCCGGAAATACCAATAGGTTTTTTCGGGGCTAGATTATTTTAATACTGGACTCGACCGGTTTGTATGAACCGGTGTTACAATGGTAAACCAGGAGTTTTTCCTTGTGACCTACAGGGGTTACTGGCTTATGTCTAATATTTTATCTATCTGTGTCATCAACTGACAGTAGGTATATCATGATTTATAAATAGAGAAGGATATATTTATGAATTTCCAAAGGTGGTTTCATTTACATATTCAAACAAAGTGTAGGGAAAGAGTTTGTCTTTCCTCTTTCCTTAGTAGGTACGCTTTAAGCTTTTTCTAAAGAGAGTTTATTGCTATTGGCGTTCTAAATAAATCCAAATACTGTACATCCAAACACTCTGATACTAAACAACGCAGTGTTTGTATCGTGCAGAGTAAATCGGCAGCGGAAGGAAATGAGCCCAGGATATCTCGGTTGAAAATCAAAATTTTACCACTAGGTAACTGTCAATCTCTTTATCATTTAACTAGCAGTTAATCTTTTTTAGGGAAATCCATGATTTTTTATGATTCGTGTACAACTTTAGAAGATATAAATATATACACGGGAACGTGAATTGAAGATGCGATTAATTAATTCCATAAATAAAATTGGTAAAGAATTTAGCTAACTTTTTTAACGATTGATGTATCATTGTACAGTGGAGATAGCAAATGAACCATTTTTAATATATTTTGTACTAATTTAGTTACGCGATCTTTCGAACAGACCTAGTTTTAAAAAATAAGATTGATTACACTAAAACATTTTCAAAGAGGTAGATATCTTAAGAATTACTGGAATAGAAAAAAAAACTGGTACATATTAATTATCAAAATACGGGTAGTATCCATATTATTTATAGCACGAGGAGTGCAGAAGCAATGTTACATCGACCCTAATATAATATTGAAAATCAGATAACAGAACAAATTTTCTGTTTCTACTCCAAAGTTTTTGATACCAGTGTAACTACTGTTTGAAGTTGAGACACTTCGATATAGTAAATATCACCAGATAATAAAAATTAGGTTGATTCAGATTTTATTTTTTTCATTTTATGATAAAAAAATATTTATCGAAAAAGGGGTCATATTTTTGGAAAGTATTCTTCCCTTGAGCCTTAAAATGTTAATAATAGCTTTTATTATCTAACATTGCTTGGGGTTATATATATTATGAACAGATAAAAAAGATGAAATGCAAAATCACTCAGAATTGGGTGGAATGCCTAAATAATAATAATAAAAAAAAGATGAATCATAAATATGGTACCTACTTATTTATGTAAACACATTAATAAGTACCTTACTTCACAAATCACTCGTTGCGGGTGGATTGCCGGTAGTAAAAAAAAAGTACCTTAATTAAAAAAATCACGAAAAAATAAGTAAGTACTTGCATGGAATAAAAGTACCTACTAAAAACCCCTTCCCTTTGTAAAAACTTGAAGTTAGAAATAAATAGGTAGGTGTATTTTATGTATCAATTAAACTACAGAGTATAGTCAAACAAAAATTCAAATATTTCTGCATTAATAGTTCAACATTTGTGGAAAATAGATCGATGTAACTTTGCTTCTACACACCTCATAAATGTGTTGTAAAAAATGACCTACTCGTATAAATATAATCTATAGCATAATATTAGTTTTGTTACAATATTTTGCCTATTATTATTACCTATAAGATGTTTAATATGATAGTGTTGTGAGAGTGGAGTAGGTCGAGGGTGGAGCTTTTAAGAACAATAACGGTAAATATTATATTTTTGTATGTTACATAGTTATCTATTTGAAATTCAATGAACACTTCAGATTTAGAATCATGTTGAAAATGTATTCGAAGATTCTTGAATCACAATAATTGGTCAGTTAAAACTTGTATAGGTACTTACATATTTTCAAAACACGAGATTATCTCTTTTTGAAGTTGAGTCATTGAAATTTAATGTTTTATTTATATGTATTTGTTAACTATGAAAAAAATGTGTAAAAAATACGAATAAATAAATAACATAAAAATGTCATCATTGAAAACAGTTCCATCCATCGTAAAAGAATTTCTATAGGGGAACCTGGCCTAAAATGACATAGGGTAAGCAAAAAACCATGCTGCGCCATAATTAACAAAAAAAAAAAAAGTTTATTTATATAAAATAATGTAGTAAAATGTTTAATAATAAAAAAAATTGCAAAAATTATATTAGTAACAATTTTATAAAATATAAATGGATTTTTTTCAAAAGCCCAAATGTGTCATTCTACCCAAGTTCACCGGGTAAAATGACATAAGTATGCCATTTTACCCAGTGAACTTAGTTAATACATTCAGATGATACTTATTTGCAAAGATCGCAAATATACATCTTGGTCCTCTTGGATAGTCCGGCACACTCATTGTGTGCCCATAAAGAGCACGATGAACACCTGAGCCAGCCTTCTCCTGGTTTAGATCTGCTGAATAAATCATCGCAAAAAATGCAAGCCGCGTCGACATCATCGCTTATATCTTTGAGGTCTGGCACCGGAAATTTTAATTTTTTTTTTGCCTGATTAGCAGCTTTGCGACATTTTGCAGCTATTTTAACTGCTTCTTTATCCTTTAAGATTTTCAAATATGGACTACTAGTTAAAATTTGGGACCCTTCACGTTGACGTTTTTTTACCGTCACCCTTGAACAAGAAGGAACCGGAAAAATGTCGGAGGAGGTAATCTTAGTTTCCAAAGTTTTTGAGGTCATTTCGATGTGAGCTGGAGAAAGATTTTCCACTTCTGCTTCATGTGTAGATATGCAATTTTCATTATTAATGGTACCTTCGACCATATTAATTTTTGGATCAATTGATGAATCGACACTTTCTCTAGTTTCGACAATTGTTATATTGGTTGTTTCCGCCGCGCTAAATGCATTATCTGGGAAAATATCTGGGTTATAAGGCCAAATTCCAGTACTAGCAAATCCGCTCAAAGCATTGTGGCAAGTGGACGCCTTTCCATATGCTTCAGCAAATAATCCAGCTATTTGAAACTGCGTTACTACTCTTCCTGGATGACATTTTAGCCAATTAGATATAGCTTGGTTGTAATATACCTTAAATGGCCCAAAGAAACTAACATCTAAGGGTTGAAGGCGGTGAGTACAGTGAGGAGGGAACGATAGCATAACAATACCATGTTCTTTTGCAAAATTAATCACATCAATATGTTTGTGGCTGGAATGTCCATCCACCAATAATAGAACTTTATTATCCGGTGTTGGATTGGAATATTCTTTGAAGTGTTTTATCCACTTCAGAAAAACTTCACCAGTCATCCATCCAGAGTCGTTCACAAAGCCTTTGGTTCCAGTTGGTGCTCCATCTATTAGTTCATTCTTCCACCGTTTACGGGCAAATATCAATGAAGGAGGAATATACGTTCCAGCGGAACTCATGCAGCATATAACTGTTACATGTTGCCCACGTTCAGCGCTGGTGAGTGAGCCAACCTGTTTTTTACCTTTGGAGGCAAAGATTTTTGGCGCCTTTTGCACAGTTGACAAAGCCGATTCATCAGCATTCCAAATTCTAGTGGGCTGGATATTATTTGCAGAGATTACGCTCCAGAGTGTTTCAAAAAAACACAAAACTTTAGGTTTGTTGAAACATTCTGCTCTACCTGCCGCTACAGCTTCGGGCTGCCTTAAGGAAATGTCTGGATGCCTCTTACGAAATCCTCGTAACCAATCCCAACCAGCCATCTTTTCTTCTTTGTTAAATCTATGATCGATACCATTTCTCTCTGCAAGTTCAAAAGCCAATTTTCTTATGTCGTTACATGTTAATCCAAATAATCTGGCTTCTAACAATTTCACGTGGCTTACTAAGTCTTCCTCCATATATTGTGTCAATGTTACTTTGAAACGCCCTAGACCTTTACTGGTACCACATATAGATTTGTTTGTACCTTGTGCTCTTCGACGTAAAGTAGCCTGAGGCACTCCAAAGACCTTGGACGCTCTAAGCCAACCCATTTCACCCTTTTTAATAGCGTCAATGGCATTTTGCATTTGCTCACTATCCCAGTTTTGACGTTCTGACTTTCTCTTATAATCTCCAACCATTATAATATCTAAAATAAAAACATATCTACTTATAAAGAATATTCTGTAATTATCATATTATAAAGTAGCAAAATCCATGTACTTGTATATTATTGTAATGAAATCAAACATTCTTATCTGAGCTTGGGTAAAATGACATAACGTGTCATTTTACCCGAGTGCCTAGTATGTCATTTTACCCAGTTGGTAGTTTCCACATTTATGAAATAATAAGAGAAAACCTAACCTCCAAGTTTGATAGTATTGTCAATCATAAATGAATAAAAGATATGTACGATCATAATATTTACCTGATATTTTAGTTTATTCTAACTACTCAAGAACATATATCACACTTTTGTTTTTTCAAAATTTACTTTGCCAGGCTGCAAATACTGTCTCCTTCGAAATACTCCTTGTGACGTGCACAAAACGCGGTAAAACTTTGTATAATCTTTTGACAGATTTATCTCTGTATAATTACTCAGTGTTGCCATTTGTCAAGCATTTACTTTCTGAGAAACACTCACTATGTCATTTTACCCTGGTATGTCATTTTAGGCCAGGTTCCCCTACTGCTGGTAGTACTACTTTACCATCAAGGCATATCCTACAAGCGGGGTAATCTGTGGGCCAACCGCTAGTAATATACATACAAGTAGTTTTCTCTATACCAATAAAAGTTAAGACATTCAGGATGGGTGGCATATCTCATCACTGAATTGAAGATTTTTATTGTTTGAAACGTGATGTTTTTCCAATTCCTGTCTTTAACAGGACAATCGAAAACTTACATAAAAGAGAAGGAGACTCATTTTTTATCAATAAATCCACAAACTAACAATAGTGGATATAAAATAACACACCGGCTGTCCATAAATAAGTTGTTCAAGGTGGGTAATTTCTGATGTTCTAAATCACTGCTGATTAATTGATGGTGACAAATATCTTACAGGAAGTATTTCACGATTATCAGTCTCTTCCAAGACACTGGAAAATTTGCCGGAAAGACTGGGAGACCTCAGATATTCAGGGAACTCCTTTGTTTAAATTTATATATTATATTTTTATCACAATTGGCTTTGTATCCAGCACACATAACATGTAGATCATTTTGAGTTTGATTGACACCTTTTCCTTATTCTAATTGACACAATATCAAACTTGTCACACCTTTTTCAGTTCCTGAGTTGAATTGAATATTATCAACATATCATTACATATGCTAATTACAGGATATACTCTGATTACAATGTATTATTGCCTGTTAGGTGTAATTAGAAATGTAACTAGATTGTTACAATATATATATTCTATTTACATAGTTCCGAAGACTGAGGATTAAAAAATAGGAATGCCTGTGTGTAGAAGAGCTGGCGTCTACGGCAAATGCATACAAAATTAATGCACAGTTAATCGTGGTGTGAAAGTGTAGAGTGTAATGTTTATCAAATACATAAATTATTAATTGTCTATTATTATAAGCTATTGATATAAGGTATTTTGTTTGAGAATGATTAATGCTTCGCCACAGAAAGCAATATATTTCTTCAGTTACTTTGAGTCTACCTTTGGAATCAAAATATTTTCTATCCTATCATTTTCCACACACTTCTGTCTGGCATTGCTTCATCGTTTTATACCAGCGATCAAACATCATCAAATGTAAATTTAAAGGAATAATATTTTTTATGGGTACCATATATTAAAATAAAATAATAAGTAGTGTGCATTGTGTGATAATGGTTCATTTAGATATTGAAATATAAGTTGTGATGCTTCTTAGGTGTCCATGAGGATTCCCCCCCCCCTGAAAAAGAAGTTACCATTTTTTTTTTTTAAAAAGATATATCTGGGTTTTGTTTGTTATAAACCCAAATACAACCTTATACACCTTTCACAGTAAGCTACTAAAAGCTTGTGTCGTGAAAGGGGAGTTTGCCGGCACCTGGTATCGAACCACCGACCCCATGTTCACTCTTCGACGAACTCTTTTAACTCTTCTCGACGAATTTATTGAAGATAATTTTATTTCGCTAGTTTTAGGCAATTAATTGTAAGATTAACACAAACAAAGGTCATAAATATAGATAAAAAAATCTTTGACAGTCTAATCTAAGATCTACACTGATATTATTAAAAAAAAAACAAAACGTGGAAATGCATTCTTATCAAGATACGCTGTATGAAAATGTATTATATTCATTTCCATATCGAATAGAACCTACCTATAATAATATATGTACATGTGCACTAAAATCCCAGTTAATAAAATGTTGCACTACCTGTAATGCATGTGGATATCATTATATTAGATATGTTCATAATGCATTATACTAGATATGCATCTAATTATCTGCCGTGATATTCTCGCGCAGTCCATCAGATATGCACGATGTCCACTGGGTCTACCTGTCACCATCAGCAGGCGTATTGTTTATGGAGAAATGTCACGAATTACTCTTCATCATAATATCTAGGTTCTAGCCAGCCAGGCTAGGTTAGTAGTATCTTTCTGACCACAGCTTACATACATAAAGTGTCTCACTGTTTTGCAGTATTTAAATCATATCAATCTCATTACATATGTGTAAGATTTGTTTTATGATATGAATAATGGATAGTGATTTTTGATGTACATAGGTACTTTTGCAGTGACCGATTTTGAATTTATAATGTTTTTAATGAAAAACAAAATTACTAGATTAAAAACATTTTCATATAGGAGGACTTCCGTTGCAATACAATTTCTGTGCTTTTTATAGTTTTCATTATCTAACTTTTGATGTATTGTAATTATTAATATTATAACCAATATAATGTCAATGAATATTTCGTATAATATAAGTACTTATACATTATTCATGCATTTGTGTATTCGGTATAATTAATAAAGAATTTCACACACAAATCTGGTCACACAAAATTTATTCAACATATAATAATAATTCATTATTTACGGATACAAAAGTAGGCAAATGTTTTTTAAAGATGAAAGTGACAAATCGTTTATGCAATATCACACATGCACACTTAGGTATGTTTTTTTTTCTCATTTCAAAGTACTAAATATATTTTATGCGTTTATTGAATGTCAAATGAAATCGACTCTGAGTTTTTAATTTAAATCATTCTCTATTATAATTACTCAGTATAACATAATTCACTCCTTTTTGGATGCTTTGCTATAAAATTAAAAAAATACTCAATAGTGACAAGTTATATTTAATAACAAAGTACCTAGGTTCTTTTGTAAAAATTCAATCTTAATCTATACCTATATGTTGACCTGAATGTTTTACTTTTCAATGGTATAGAGAAATCAATCAAATACTCCACTAACTACTACTTTTTGGAAGACGCCGATGATATAGATACATTAGGCAAAGATACAGATATAAGATTAATTAGGCACAAAGCTTAAAAAGCATTTCATATACTTACAGTTTAATTGTAAATCTACAACTTCTGAATGCTGAAAAAAAATCAGACGTCCAGAAATTGCTTTAAATCAAAGTAAATAAAGTTAAGAAATAAAATAAATAGAAGTTATTAGTGAAATAAGATATCTAGTTATTCCACTATTGACTTTATTAATTTTTGCGAGCCGGCTTTCAAGGGCTTCCGCTCTCATTGTCAGGCAAATGTAAATGCAAAAATCACCGTCAACTTAAATGATCAAACTGTTTCTACATTATATTTACTTACTACCCGTCTATTTAATCAAATAGAATATCAGATAGCTTTACGCACGGTTAAGTGGGAAAACACACGATTAAATACGATAATAATTTGCTGATTATCATTATTCTTTTTCCTATCATGTTAATGTGTAATACTGGTTATAAAATTATTGCTAGAGTGAGCGACCAACGACGCGACGACCGAAGTCGTCTCAGAATAAATTGTTTAAAAGTAGTGCCTACCCCAGTTTGATAACTGACCGCGAACCATACGCATTTCTATACAACAACGAACAAATATAATAATAATCAAAACAATATTATTTATATAAAAGTATGCATTGTTTTAGTATGATTTAAGTATCATTTATTTAATTAATTAACTATTCTATTGTCGTACGCGTCCTCAAAAATGTTCTACATACTCTTGTCGTTTATTACAATATTAAAACCTTTCTGTTCTATGCGAGTGTCAGTTGTTTTCAGAGAATAGTTCAGTTACATACAATAGTAATAAACAGTTGATATTGTAATGCTTTATATTGATTCTCTATTTTACCTACTATTTTCTTATTATTAATTTGTATCTGTTTTGCGAGATGCAAATATCATATTGTTAATAATGATTATTATGCCAATGTTGTATTGTCATGGATATTTCAGTACATAATTATTATCGTTTGTACATGTATGTTGTGAATCTTTTGTGTTATGTTGGACATCAGAATTCAGAATCTTTCAGTTGTAACGGAGATCGCTTCAGGAAGACAGTGTACATATGACAACAAAGTTGAAAATTTGTAACATTTAAAATAATTTAATAATCAGTTAGACTGATATAAAATTTAATTTGTGAAATCAAAATGCAGTTTTTTACTAAATGAAAATAAGTTTAAGTGAGTTTTTTTATTTGTTTAAAGGATATAATTTAAAGTGGTGAGTTTTATTATATTATGCTTATTATTTATTACTTAAGTTTTGTGAATGAGATTTAAAGTCCAGGAAAATTAGTGCATAATGAAATAAATTAACTGATTCATATAACATTTTTAACAATCGCAAATTTCTATACTGTACATAAAAAAAAAATACTTGAAACATCCTAGACTACAAGTAAAATTATCTTTTATAATTTTTTCTACAGTTGAATATTTATTGTTTCTCTTCTACGTTTGTGCAGTTTATTTTTGCGATATATTTAATATATGGATAAAAAATGTGATCATTTCTTATTTTATCACATTTTTATAGAACTAAAAATGCATTATTTATACTTTAATTTCTTAATTGTAAAACTTTTTTAATATGTTCCCAAGTGCTTATCGCGAAAACTTGCGATATTATTCATTTAACAAATATTCTCAATGAAGAAAAATATATTTTCTCCCAATCTGATGTCTACTACTCTCGTCATATTTTAACCACGCGCCGGAATGCGAAACATAATATTAAATAAATTAGAAGTTTCGCGCTTGACCAAAATGAAGCGTTCGTAGAAAAACATCCGCATTAACAATTTAAATTCAATAATGTAATTATCACCATGCGCCTAGTTAATTAATTGTTGATTTAATGAATGTGAGTTGTAATTTATAAATGTTTGTAATTTTTCAAAAAATAAAAATATAATAATAATAATAATAATAAAAATCTTTATTGCACAAAAAACAAACATTAATAAAATATAAGCATTGTAGAACCAGACAAATAAATTTGTGCAATGGGCGAGTTTATCGCGGAAGCGCGATATCTTCCAATTAACCCATATATAATATATTTAAATTAAATGCGAGTAATTTTCGAGGTACCTACCAAATTGGGATAATATATACTCGATTTTATAAAGTTTCATGATTATTTTTATGATTCAGACGGTTTAAAGCTTTTGTCTATACTATTATAGCATATTTCAAAGTTGAGTAGCCAGTAGACAGTTCATTGAAACTTTTTGGGTAGATCAAACAAAATGATAATGCAAACCCATGAACAAATATAGAGAGAAATAGCTTTTACTATAAGGCGGTATTGAGTTACAATGCTTTGCCAAAGGATTCAAAAGAAGTTAATAATTTAATTTCATTAAAAAAAAACTTAAGAAAAGTGTTCTGGAGAAAAGAAACTTGTGAAGTGCTTGAGATGTAGTGGTATACATTTTATATAGGTAGGTATATTGGTGAATATCTGTGATTGTTTTTGACCCCTTGTGCCAGCATATAATTGCTGCCTGGGGTCTTTAAATCAGAAGTCAACAGAGTTATTTATGAATGTGTTATTTTTTACGATGTTAATTTTTAGTAATAAATAAATGAAAAATACTTTGAAATCCAACAAAACGACCCTGCGAATATAACAATCGCGTCTCTCCCATATCATGAAGATCATAGGTTGTTGCAGAGTAAATTGATGCGCAGCTTCACATGTAACTTGATAAATTATGCAAATTTATGTGACATGTTTTAAACTTAATAAACGGACTATTAACAATATATATTTGTGACCCTGACATTGTTTAGGCGCTCATCTCTACTGCATTAAGAAGGTCAATTCACCGGTATTCTTTCCCTCACTATCATTAAATTAAACTACACCATGTCTATGATAGCATAATCTATGTAGGTACCTAGCAGGTTGTCACCGAGAACACACGGATTTTTACTATTACAACTCGTTCTGTTATAATGACATTCATTCATATTATAGATAGCCGTGTAGGTTTAGCCATCATAATATCACGTTATAACGAATATTATAATTACGATTTTTTTTCAACAGCGAAGGTTTTCATGCTAATGCAATGATCTCTATTAATAAATTAAAGCAAAAGAAATCATTTTACATATATCTGCAATCAGTTTGTGATTTTTTATAGAAAAATATCAAATGTGTATTTTAACTATTGTCTAATTCTCAGTTGATACATTTATAGTTTATACATATTGTACCGAGTTTTGTGACCAATTTAAAATTTATTTATTCGGAACGATTTGAATCGGTCGACTATTATTATTATTTTTGAAAATCTAAAATGTATATAAATGAACATCTTAGAGGCGAATAGTTTTATTTTTAGAAATTTACATAAATGTTATATTTTTAATAAGTACGATAAAGTACCACTACCCTAACGTCTAACAAATATCTACAGTGTATATTTATTCCATATTCTGATAACGATTAATTTAATGTTTTTAACTAACGCAATACTTTCCATGATATCACGGAATTCGTTATAATGAAATCCACTTACTCGTAAAGCTAAAATCTTATTTTAATATTTCGGAAGGTCAAATATAGAACGAGAAAGCTGTCAATTTATGGATATTAAAATTGTATAATTATGTATTAGATATTTTGCCTATTTTTAGTATTAATTTATTTACCAACGGATAATTTAAATTTCTAGCAAAAACTGGCCTCTGATTTTTATTTTTTTCTAAAACCAAGTAAACAGATAAACAATGAATTTATTTTGCGATTCTTCTTCAATTAGAAAGCGCGGGCTCAATACTAGAACTAGACATCTCGAATTTTGGTGATTTTGAGTTTTGTGTTCCCGATGTTTGCCTTTAATGTTTGAGTAATTTCTAGTAATAATTATGAATTAAGAGGCTTCCTAGTACTGTAATCAAAATATTTCAATAATCGCTGTCGTTTTGAATTTGACAATAAAAAAACATATGTCGTCGTAAAATATTACGTCATTTAACATATTCAATTCGTTGATAGATATGCCATCCATCCTGATACTCGTATATATAATTTTTATTGGTACGGATAAGACAACATGTATGTTTATCACATGCAGTAACTGACTTACACCACTTGCGGGAGATGTTGTGATGGTATATAGTATAGACCAGCGATGCACAAACCGCGGCCCTCGGTTGGTATATCTGCAGCCCGCAAGCGAATTATATAATATAAAAAAAATTGACAATAACAGTGATAATCGAATATTCGTCGTTAGTTATATTCTAGTACCGGATACTTAATAATTCGAGGGGGGTAGAAATTCTAAAACGCAACATGTGTAGTATCCGGTATTGACACAAACAATCGGTACAAATACCCGGTACATTGTAGATAAAGATATTGCGAGAAAATATTCTTTAAGAAAACCGAGGAGTTTTTGAAATATTTCAAATTCCTATACCATTCTGAAAATTCGGTGACGGGAGGTAGAAATTTTGATTTGTGAGCATTTCTAGAAATTTAAACTTTTAAATTTCTAGAAATGCTCACAAATCAAAATTTTCTTAATCTTCCCGTGTGGCCCCTGTTCCCTATAAGTCTGCTCATCCCTGGTATAGACAGTCTTATGTAGAATAAAATTCCTTTCGAAATAATCATAAGTACGTAATTATTATATTAATAAAATAAAAAAAAACAATTATGACGTTATTCTTGCGCACATAAAACGATAACAGGTCTACATTAAATAATCCTGTTTTGCACAATGTACCACAACTGTACAACACGTACCTACATGCTACGATGCATTATGAGAAGTATTATACTGACATATATATTATCATACATAATATTTGCCTGTTAACCTGTTATTCCCGTGCCCTACTTTACTATGTATGTGTGCCGGTCCAATCGAAGTATTTCAGCAATGTGATATCGCTTTGTACTGTAGCCCACTACACTGAGTCGTCTCTGGCATGTAGACCGGTCATACTAAAACCCGGGGTGCTGAAATTTGTAAGAAGGCTGGCATAAACAATTATTTTTTAGATGATTTATTTAGGTATGTAATTAATATTAATAACACGGAAAATGTATAATGTTAATGTGAATTATGTCTTAATAATGAGGTTAGTTTTTCAAATGAATCGTGTTAAATTTTGTGGATTTCCATTTTATCTATTTATTTAAATTCTAATAGAATTAAAACACCGTATATTCCATTTTAACCTGAATGGAGAAAATACAGTGTTTTGTTTTTTATTTGAACTAAGAAAAAACATAATAAGAAATAAGGTTATGTATTGATTTCTACTAAATATTATAGGGAAAGAGTTAGCCCAGCGCGTGTAATGCAATATTGTTTTCAAAATGACACGAATGAATAATAATTTAGTATGAGTAGCATTGAAAAACTTTTAACACAAAGAGTACGTCATAATGACGTGTATGTGTGTTTAAGTATGCAGTTGTTATACTTTGAAGTACTTACCGACCACCCGGACACTATAGGACTTTCATTTATCGTTTATTTTTAAATTTCTACATTATGTTTTAATTTCTAAATGTGTCCATAAGCGAGGTGCCACAAGTAATGGGCAGCCTGAAGGGTTGGTCGGAATATTGTTCCATTGGCTATACTAAATATGGGATTTTGATATGGGATGGTATGAATAGAGAAAATGGTTGAGTTTATTTTTCGATCTAGGGCGTCAAATTTCCTTGTACTGGCACTGTAAATAAAACACAATCAAGTTATTATGTACTTTCATAATAATAATAATATTCTTTCATACACTTGCAGGTAACACAATGAACTCGTTTGCGCATCCTTATTGCTAAAGTACATGCATAATATTTCATACGCAAATTATAATAATAAAGTAAAATGCATAATTTATTACTTGGATCACAATACAAGAACTGAATGGTGTCATGCAATAATGTGTCAAATCATAATTAATTTATATTTCTGTATCATCACGGCGTATACTACAAGTGGGGTAGTCAGCAAATCAACTGCATGCAACGAACATATACAAGTTAGCCGTATGCCAACAAAAGAATAAGACATTCTAGATGAGTGGCATAACTCATCCCTGAATTAAAGATGTTAAGTAAATGTTTTGAATAAAAAAAATTGAATATAATCGATCTTATAGTTCAAAACGTACGAGATAGCCTGTTAAATAAACATTAATGTTGTAAAAATGGTGTTCTCGCTTTGCTAAAATTATTGAGCATTAAAACTTATTTTTTAATTCACACCGTATACAAGTAATGACTATGTTGATTCTATACAAAACATCAATTGTCTTAGTTTTAAGTTGTTGTGACTTGACACATTGACGCACAACACCATCCGAAGGTGTATTTTTTTCATACACAGCAACATGAAATTTAAGCCACTTAAATGACAGTAATTGTTTAAGGTTTCGTGTAATATATACCTATTCGTTTTTATTATTTAAGTAAACAAATACGTAATTGCAGTTTTAAATAAAATATGCATTTGGGTTGATGGTAGATCTTCATAATGTATCCTTGACATGTGATCACGTTGGAATGGATTTCGCGAATTCTCGTAGGTTTCTATTGTGAAAAAAGGTGTGTATATGAAGAATGTTTTTTACAGAGTTGTTCGGAACATAAAAATTTTAGCGACTAAATTCTAAATAATGAAATATACCGCTATTTTTTTTTATTTTTTTCATTTTTCTCATTTTTGTAGGTAGTAATTGGTCTGATGTTCCCGAAAGAAATATTTTGATTTTTCAATCATAAAATTAATTATTTGCATTTTTCGAACACACACGCTTGACTGATTTTTCCCATTCCTTAATTTCTTCACTCATTATTCGAATACTAGAAACAATAGAAGCAGAATAGATTTTTTTGATGAACTTTTATATTTAACAATATTTTTTAGTCTACAAGTATATTAAAGTTTGCGTATCGAATGTTATTATAAAATACGTAATTAAGTACCTACATTACGATTATTACGGCATATACATACCGGCGTAATAATGATGGTTCGATCTTCGCAAACATTCTGTATCAGACAGTATAAACTCAATATAATTACCTATTATTATTAATATTATATCAGGTGAGATGGTGATGATAATGGCAGTGCCACTTTTGCTTATTCTCTATAAGTCGAACTCGTTATCAGAATAAAGGAGTATCTGTTATTCCAACTTGTAGTCTGGATTAAATGACACCTTACTCTTATTCACAAATGGAAATTTGCATTATTATTTATTGCATTAGTACACGAGTAGACGAATTACATTTTTTTGTTGTTGAAAAAATGACAAGTGTTTTCTTCTACTGTATATCAGCTAGAGAGATTCGATTCGTCTTTCGATTTCTAAAGTCATTATTCTACTTCACTCTATACTTTACCCTTAAGCCGTACCTATCCCAAGTGAGGTATAATAATAATTATAATATGGACAATTTGTGTTTGGATGATCCTTGACCATCCCAAGGGCGCCGTGACTTTTCCTTCCGCAACGCTAAAGCTCCTCCGAGGTGTTGTGACGTTCAAGGCCTTGTAGACTGTGAGCAGTGGCGGCCACTTCATTGGTTCAACTGATCAAGCGCACCCCCGACAATTCTGGCTAAAAATCACAAATAAAATATAATTTTATCTTCTAATGCTTCTGAAAGTATTTACAAAAATGCTAATAACCAATCAGCGCCTTAATTTAGCAAACGCACTGACATCAAAACGGTACGCCATACTTTTTACGATCGATGTGCGACCCAGATATCGCACTACCCAAATAGGATATTTTCTATACTAATGAGAGATGCAAGCGAAAACCGTCAAATTTGTCCATCCCATACAGTTTGTATGGGCAGGTTTGTGCGCCGCACTGCTTACAAAATCGTTCAACTCGTACACGTACACTATAGAGGTATGTCTAAGTAGTAGTGTGACCCTGAACCTTCAACCGAAGTCTGTCGATAATTCATCTTCGTTATAGATCGGAAGTGTTTAATTATTATTATTATGCATCTCGCATATTTTGCGTGATGTGCAAAATAATATTTCACTTTTAGTTCCGATTTTTACATTGTGTCGTTGGTATTTACGGCTGTTTATATTGGACTATTTTGATAGCATATTTAATTATACACAAGTTTAATATACCTATTCAGGCTAATTATTTTCAACATAGTGTTAACAAAGCAGTGATAATACAATTTATTAATATGTAAATAGTTTAGTTGTTTATATGAGGATATTTAAATTAAAGAATATTTTTTTAGCTGGCTTGTTGAACTTTGTGCAATATTTTTTGCTCTTGTGTTAAACTGACAATATTGTGTGTGAATAGGTATATAATAGTAAATATAAAGTGTGTTTTAAATGCAAATTTTCAATTAGTTATGCGGTTATCTCTGTAAAAAGGATTTATTAAATTGGTGCTAACCTAAAAGTAATTATTTGATTTTCAACAATAATTTCCTTAATTTTATTGTATTGATAGCGTTTTTAGTCAAGTGCCTTTCGTATATATGTATACATGTTTTGTGATATTTAACGTAGGCACATACTATATATATATATAATAAAGTCGTTTTTAAGAAGCACCATGAGTCAAGATCGGCTAAATGCATTATCAGTTCTCAGCATAGAAAAACAATTTTTACAAACCATACCCAATTTCAATCAAGAAGTGACCGAAGTATTTGCGCATCAAAAAAATAGGAGGATCGATCTTCTCTATAAGTGATAAGGTAGGAAACTATAGCTATTATTTTTTACTTGTATCACATATTTTTTTAATTAATGTACAATGGGAATGGGAAGTTTTCTAGCAATATAATCTATTATTAATTAATGTTATCTTTTTAATCTCGCGTGTATGTTTTATGATATTCCTAATATTTCCTAAAGGTCTGATCCTAATGTCATAAAAAAATAGAAACGATTGAATGAAATTCATCATTTGATAGCTAAAAATATGTATGGTCACACGGGACGGCTTCTGGTATTTTAGTTTACCTATTACGCGCACCCCCACACCCATTCCCACGAGCCGCTACTGACTGTGAGGCACAGTTTAAACTCCACTCTCTCTGGGACTTTCAGTCAGTGTAGCTCCTTAAACAGTAGTGTGATGTGGCAGTGCTTGTTCTCTCTGTAAATGTTCCTGGCGGTAGCATTAAAGGCCATCTGGAGACGACTGAGAAGGATCTGGGGCAGTCCTATAATATAATGTTTCAGTAGTCTAGATGATACTAAGATCTATCCCTACCTACTTCTTTTGCTTCCTTCACAATCCATTACGGAATCTCTCAAAGGGGGAGGGAGAAACCAGTGGAATCACTGCATGCAATAATAAACATATAGATGATCCTTACCGTGCCATAACAATATTACACTTTCAGGATGGGTGGCATTATGCCTTATCGTTGAATTTAAGATGTCAAATGTCACATTCACGATTTTATACGAATTTTAGCCAAGTATAAATATTAATGTTTTGAGTACAGTTGATAATATGTATAGGTACAGTACCTACTTGGTGCTATCTCATTGATGGTGGCCAGTGGCTTATGCCTAACTACTTATTATTATTATTATTATTATACTTATCCGTTCATTCAACTGGTCAGCAGCACACAGACAGCGTAATAGTAACATTATGTAGGTAGGTACTTGTCTTACAAAGTGTTACATACATACATTATCAGATGATTGTGATTGATTATATGCCGTGGATGATTTTGCAATTTGAAACATATTATTAAACAATATATGAGTAGGTATGTACGATGGTGGTCCGATAAGTACTTAGCCTACATAAGAAAAAATGAAAATTTTGGAAAAGTTTTGATTTATTTTTCAACATAGTCTTCTTTTAGCTCGATACACTTGAACCAGCGATTCTCCAACTTTTTTAACCCGTCTAAAAAATACATTTTCTCGAGGTCTACAAAGTAGGCTTCCGTGGCGGCAATGACCTCCTCATTCGACTCAAATTTCCACCCAGCGAGTGACTTTTTCAAGTTTGAAAACAAAAAGAAGTCGCACGGAGCCAAATCTAGAGAATACGGTGGATAGAGTAGCAATCCGTAGCCCTATTCGACCAATTTGGCCGTGGCGACAACGGAGATGTGAGCCGGTGCATTGTCACGGTGGAAGATCACTTTTTCTTCGTCGAATGGGGCCGTTTTTTCCACAATTCAGCATCGAATCGGCCCAATAATTTGGCATAGTAGAGCCTTGTGATCATTTTACATTTCTTCAGGCAGTCGATGTAGATCACACCTTGCAAATCCGAGAAAACGGTGACTATCACCTTTCCGGTCGATAGGACAGTCTTCGCCTTCTTTGGAGCACGTTCGCCGGGTAAAATCCACTTTTTCGACTGTTCCTTGGTCTTCGGTGTGTACCAGTGGATTTATGTTTTGTCAATGGCTTCGAAACGATGCAGAAACTCCTTCGGATTGCTCTTAAATAGCGTCAAAAATTGCTCTGAAATAGTCTCACGGTTGCGCTTGTTGTCCGGAGTGACAAAACGCGGCACCCATTGTGCCAACAGCTTTCTCATGTCCAAAATGTCATGAATGGTATAATCCATTTAGTCTTTTGAGATGCCTATTATCTTAGCTATCTTACGTACCTTAAATCAGCGGTCTGCCATTACGATATCGTGGATTTTTGACATGTTATCCTCCGAGGTAACCGTTTTCGGGGCACCTGGGCGTGACTCGTCAAAAACCGACGTATGACCATGTCGAAACTCTTAAACCAATTTTTGACGATCGTTACCAAAGAACAAGAGTCACCGTAGACAGCATCCAATCGGTCTTTGATTTCGCTGCGCGATTTCCCTTCCAAAAACAAGAATCGGATCACCGACCGATATTGCTCTTTTTCCATTTTTCGAAAATCCGTGGACCCGCCCGCTTCCACACGCGGTCAAAACAAAACCATAAGTCCAATTCGGTTGAAATTTTGATAGTAGCTGTCTACAAGAATGCACTACACGATGGTATATTTTTCTTGTGATAGTGATGCCACCGGGCGGAGAGGCTAAGTACTTATCGGACCACCCTCGTATATAAAAATTCTATGAAGCACCCAGCAAAGAATTTGTCTCCCACTTAAGTTTTCGAGTGTCCTGTAAAAGGCAGGTGTTCAAAAAATAAAGACATTTAACATCTTAAATTCAGCGATGAGGCTTGCCACTCATCCCGAATATCTTAAACTTTTGTTGGCATAGAGAGGACAGCTTGCATGTTTATTACATGCAGTTGATCTGCTGGCTATTTCACGCGTGGGATATGCAAAACATTTTCAGAATATTCACATTTGCCTGACGATGCGAGTGGAAACTCTCGCAAACCAGTTCGAAAATTTATAAGGTCACAGTGGAAAATAAATATCGTATTATTTTTTTATTTTATTTTTATTGTATTTATTCTGTATGGATTAATCAGTTGTAACAATAAGTACAAACATTATAATGAACTTCCACCAAAAGCCATCGATCGATAACTGAAATAAGTTTATTTATATATTTTCTCTATACCTTGACGGTATTCACCACGAGTATGTTAGCTAATGATAGAATGTCCAAGCTCATGTCCTTCCAGAAGGACCTTCCGGCAGGACATGAGCTTGGATTTCCATACTTCTGGCAGTACGACTCGGACAACACGTCTTATACTCGCAGCCATTTCGAATCAACTGATTGTAGAAAGATGATTCAAAAATTCGCTAAAAGAGAAAGAGATGTACTATATATCTGCTTTTATTGTATCCTGCTAGCAGGCTTAGAAAACCTCCAATAACCAAAGACATTGCATCCTACCGGTAGGACATGTAGTCCTTCTAGCAGGACGCTGGACGTTCTATCACTAATGAATTGAAAACAAAGAAGAAGGCAATCAATTATCTTTGAATTTAAATTGTTATGCAACTTTTTGGTGACGTTTTAAGAAAAGTTACAAAAAAGAGCAGGGAACTTCGATTCTTCCAGGTTTATCAAGTGGAGGAGATTTATTACTGACAGGACGGATGGTAGAAAAGTTATGGTAACTGAAGATGATAATCGGACACAAGTTAGTTTCATTTTATCTGAAGAAAATCGTTCTGAACCAAACATTATTGTTTCCTATTTGAGTTCTCTAGAGAAATATTTAAAAACGAATAGCTAAGACGATAAAACGATGTTTGTCTTTATTAACATTTGAAGTGCTTTGATGTCTACTAATTCGATTGTATGTTAGTGAGAATTGGTTGCATATATTATAAAACTTTCAATTTTTATATAAATATTTTTTAGTACAAACCGTGTATCTGGGTGAATGAGTCTTCTAAGACCAATAAAACTAACATATTTTACATATTTACAACTTTCCGCTATGGGAGTGATAAAAAATATATAAATTTTATTGCCATAATCATACAAGTGTTTATACTTAAATAAAAACTAAATAGGTTCAACATATTTATGTACGTTTTTTATTATTAATTCATCATGCAGTTAGTTTTTCATTTTTTATGTGGTCGAATGTTTTATTTTTTTAATAGATTGTGATCCTGAGGTAAAAAAGTTTTCCTAAATTTCCACTCATTTCGGTGAGTATTCTGGAAAAGGCAAGTTTTCCTATGACATGACATTTAGCTCATGGAAGACATTCAATGTCTTTGATTCATAAAAATTCATAAGGTGACCAAGCGCCTTCCTTTTTTGAGTTACGTCCACTCTTAATAACCGTCTCCTTTTTGATATAAAATATTCTTTAACTAAAGCAAGGAGATTGCAGATTTCCATGACAAATGTAGGACAATTTTTGTTCTATAAGAAGTTGTTCACCTTAATAAAATTCACATATTATGTTAAAAACTCTTTATATTTTGTGATGTTTATACCTATATAAAAATGATTTCAATGTATGGCAAGCTAAATTCAACATATTGTTTGTTTTTGTATTTGAATAAAAAATACAAGAACAGCCAATAGCTCACAATCATCTTTGACAGAAATTCGTATTATATATATATATAATGAGTTACAATCCATTGGATTGGTCTGCAACGAGTTTTGGTTTTTCTTCTCCATTCGTCTCTATTCTCAGCCAGTCTTTTCAGCTCTACGTATGAGCCACAGTTCATGTCCCTCTTCAGTTGGTCCATATACGTATTAACGAACAATATTCGAGGAGTAAATATAATTATATCGAAAAAAAATACAGATGGTCATGTGGAAAGAATGAATGAGAATAGAATGGCCAAGAAGATATTGGCTGGGAGGAATGGTGCTCGGAGACGTGGGCGTCCGAGGACCAAATGGCAAGATCATTTAAACCAAACCCTACAGGGCGGTCACGTGTTGAGCACATTGAACAGGAGAGCATGTATGAGGAATTGTAAGACAGTGTCGGAAGCGAAAGATGTATGCAAGGATAGAAGGAAGTGGCGCTCGATCCTTTCTGCCTACCCCGCGAGGGAAGCGTTGTGATAGTATGTATGAATATATGTACTTATGTAGTTTCCTCTGATACACATATTTATTAATAATTTGAATATCTGATGATGTTGGATTGATGCGCTTTATTTAGGCTACAGTAATAAAATATTTGACAAGTGTGTACAATACAACTTATACCGTCAGCATATTATCTTGTCTTGCTTGTCACTATATTAACAACTCAACATCTTAATATTTCACATAGGTACTGTCTTTAATTAAACAAGTTAATATCTATCTATGTTCTACTGTTTATATTAAAGATATTTATACTGTCTTTAATTAAACAAGTTAATATCTATCTATGTTCTACTGTTTATATTAAAGATATTTGTATAATCACAACATCGAGAAGTTGTGGAAATGCCAACATTTATAAAATCTTTAGATATGTGTGAGATAATGATATTGTTAAAGGTACTCGTTTTCACTCCGTTTAATTCATTTTTAAATTCTTAATCACTAAAAAAACAATTGTCAAATTTTCACTAGTTTAATAGTACCTATATTTCATAAATGGTCTTTGCCCTGGTTTGCGCCGAATTTAGCACTGTGCTCCCGAGAGGAGGGCGATAATTGATTAATATTTCATAAAAAATAATTAAATACTTACTAAAAATATTAAAAATCTATCTATATCATCTTGGAGTTTCTCCCAATTGGGGTATCCAGTGGCATATCTGCATGCAATGAAGATACAAGTTTTCCATTCCGTGCTATACAAAATAAATTATATCTATATATATTTTTAATCAACGGTGGCTATGAATGTATAGATTTTCATCTTTTTGGGTGATACTTATTATACTTGTATAATACGTAAGAATATATTTTGATTCATCGTAAAAAAATCTCTCACATCCGTCTTTGAAAATATCTGTACCTATTGTATTTTTCAGAGCTGATCTAGAACATGTAAAATATATCACTGTGTTATTTTTACTCAAAGTGTGCCATATGTCTCATTGAATGAAAAATACAGTTAAAATATTCATTAGATATTCATAATATAAGACAATTGATAATGAAGACACTTTCACACTGGTGGATAATATCAACACCCGTGCTATATGTAATGTAATGTATTGCTAAGCAGAGGATTTAAATGTAATGACACGGATAGACACCAAAGCACCAGACACCAATTTTTATATTATGTTATTATACTCTATGCACCAAAGTATCATTGTATGTCAGTATTAGATATGTATGTATCTACTAGCCCTAATCCCGTTTCCTTAGCTATCATCCTTTGCTTAGGAAAAAGTATTATTACCTAAGACATTATTATTCATCTTCTTTTGTACTATAGCAGGGGTTCCGTCGGGCCGGGCGTCCCTCTTTCACAATACACCGTTCCTATGACAACGATATCAGAGCGCAGGGAATGTCGTGGAAAGAGGTGACGCAATTGGCGCAGAGACGCTCTGAATGGAGGAGGCTGGTTTCTGCCCTGTGCTCCCGAGAGGAGCGTTGAGGGCGATGATGATGATGATGATTTGTACTATAATATTTCGCATTTAACATTTTAATATTTCAAGAGTAGGTACATGTGTTATTTCTTTACGTGATTTTATTAACGCTCTGAATTCATAGAAACTAGAATGATAGTAAAAGAGGATTATCCAGACTGACAGCGCCGGCCATCGAGAATTTGATTTTTTAATAAGAATATATTTTTTCCGTGTTATGTTTTTGCATTGTGATGATATTTCTGAAAGATGAGTTTATTCTTAGCAAAAATAATTACAAGGCTCACATTATGTAAAGAGGTTAATTTAAAAAGATTCAACAATTTTCCATTTCCTCACCAAAAATCTAGGTGATTTGAAAGTTAAAGTAAGTATTTAAAACCAAACATCTAAAAATAACGTCAATAAACTTAGACAACCGGAGGGAGCAAGAAAATACGAAACATATGACCGCCCAGAAGATGGCCTAGAATGCAGATCATCTTCAGTTAATATTGTTTATGATTTTGAATACAATAGACAAAGTCAGTTATATTTATTTCGCATGCTAAAATGTTAAGTGTGTACCATTACAATACCTAATACAATTACAACGTTCTATATCTAGTAAATAATTAGTACGTATCGAAACCATGACAAACTATTATTTTCATTTCAATGTCAGAGATTCTTAACATCTTATTTACTGTCAATATTATTTACATGACAAAAATATTCTAACGAAGTAATTTCATTATTTTTCATGACAGCCTTTTTTTAATTTAGTTGAGCGTAAGAGCCTTACAGGATTACTTCAGAAGTGGATCATATAAACATAATGTCAATCTATAATGTCTTAGAATTATTGTCTATTCGTAGAAGAAAGAGACTACTCGTATTAGTATGCAGGAATTTGCATCCGTTCCAACCAGATTTACTAAATAGGAAATTCATTATAAATTTAAATGTATCGAATTTAAAAACTGCATATATTGTTATTATGTGATTGTAATGCACTCTTTCCTACCACTCACAAAAAAGTAGAAACGTATTATGAATACGTTCCTACTTTCAAAAAACATGTTTGGCATTCTTCCATAATATTCTAACTAATCAGCTGTGGCTATGTATACTTTGAGAGTTGTTTAGATTTAGAAATGTTAACATTGAAGATTTGACCAAATAACGCGAACCAAAAATATTGTGATCAATGAAAATTATCATACACGTGCGCTTCGAACATTATACAAGAAACATGGTACGATATCCAACAGAGAAATACACGTGTAAAAAATAAACACATTTTATGAATAATTATATAACTGAATAATCTATATTACGATAATTATTAAAAAAAAATGTTTAATAATTTTACACAAAGGTACCTTTATATTTTTTTGTCGTGTTTTTAAATGTTGTTAATATCATGTTTACAATATTTAAAAACTTATTCTGAACGTTATTGTCTTCATTGAATTGCGAGCATTTGATGAGGTACAGAATAAATGACCTGTAAATTATTTTTATTTATTCTTTACTGTACATTGATTACAAGCAAATTCACACAAAAATACATTTAAAACAAAGACAATCATACAATCAATATACAGAGGGCGAGTTTATCGCAATTTTATTAAATTATGAAATAAAATAAAATAAATATTTATTATTATTGTTTTATGTTACTGTTGAGTAAGACGACCGGTTTCGTGGACTCCGAGTTCGCATCATCAGCACCTGCATCTTCTGTATAGGTACCTATATCAGCACCTGATGATGCGAACTCGGAGTCCGCGAGTCGTGCGTTAGTCTTACTCAACAACAACATAAAACAATAATAATGAATATTTATTTAATTTTATTTGATAATTTAAAATGAAGTGTTACAAAGTTAATGCCGACACAATCAATGGACCTGTAGATTAATTATTAAAAAAATGATACAATTGCTACGTTTAAATAAATAATCAGTTTAGATTCTAGCTTTTGAAATTTAGAAGTTTATAGTAAATGGATGTATTTGGATTTACTACCTATAAACCAAAACACATTTTTAAAAATGTACATAAAACAATATTCTGTTGACTAATCGTTATACATTTTATTGTTTCTTAGTAGGTGCATATAAAGGTTTAAATTGTTTGACGTTAAAAAATCTTAAATATGATTTAATCGTTTCAAATTATGTAGGTACATTAAAATTGATCATAAATATGTATAAAATAAACATGATATTGACATAAACATTGAAAAAAAATCAGTTTCAAGTAGATATATTCTTTTTACTGTAAAGGCTGTTTTGGTCGTATATTGTGTTCATAAATAAATAAATTATAATAAATTGGCAACGATTCTGCTTGAAAACTGTATTACCTATACAAAATATTTTGAGAATCACTGCTATATTCTAATGTCGATACTTATGTCATCAAATCACGTTCGCGACATACTTTTACATCGATTGATAAAACAATAATTCTCAAACATATAAGTTATTATAGGTAATATTACAATACATTAAAAACCTATCCGCACAAAAGCATATTCTAGTTATGATTATCACAAAGTAATTGTGCTTTATGAAAGATAGACATCGTTAATCAAACATTTAAATCAGTTAATCTTTTTATCCGTTAACTAAAGTTTGCGTTACTGTGTGAATAACTAAGTTTCTTTGTTTTTTGAGCCACATCACATCTATTTTTCTGTTGACATTGAATCATGCATTTACCAATTATTCTCACAATAGCGAAGTGTTTTATGAATTCATAAAAAAAATCTGTATAAAATGGAAACTGTAACTTGTAAAAAAAATTATCGCTAGACGATAAAGTAATTATCTATTTTTATTAGTAAAATTAACTTTGTAACTCTCTAATAATAACTATTTTTTTTAATTAACGCAAAATACCGTTAATTGTTAAGTTAATTACAGGATCTAAAAAGATATTAAAGATTCCATGTGTGAATAAGTTGGGAGGTAAAAACAAAATAGCGGTCTTCGACGCTTTTCCAAAACACTGTACACCTCTAATGGATGTCAGTTCTATAAAAAAAAAATCTTCAGGGAACCACAACTTTGAAAAAGAATCGAACATAATTTTAACGGATGTTTTTACGTAACACAATGTTGCAACGATTGATAGAAATGAAACGAAATTATTTTTGATTCGCTTCTGTACATTATTTTAATAAGCACAATTTTTTTACATTGAGTTAATTACTCCCAAAGATTGTCTCAGACGAGACAAAGACAAAACTCCCAGATACTTTTGTCAGGGAGTTTGAGTACAACTTAAAAGTGTAAAGTTAATAAGCAATTAATGGATTAACCCATTAACCTCTTAATCGTTAATGCTTAGTTTTGTTTTATGATATATGTAAAATAATAATAGTTAATCTATGAAACACATCGATATAATCAATTTAGTATAACTAAAGTAGGTTATGTAATAAAATATAATGATTATGGCAATCAAAATGTTGATTTGAAGATGTTATTGTACTCGCTCCGTGCATACACATAGTAGGTGTCCCTGTGTATGTGTGTGTGTGTGTGTGCGTGTGTCAACCAATATTATTGGATTGGATTAGTTAATTATATGTATGTGGATCGATGATGGCTTCGATGAACTCGAAACCGCGTTTGATAAGTGTTAGTGATAGTGAAATACCATTCCTGCAATATTTTATTATACAACTGTCATTATAACTGTCATGTGTTTAAAATTGGTTGTAGGTATAGATGTTGTAAAATATAATTAGATTTTTAAATCTTATTGACAAAGATTTGTACCTAATTTTATACTATTTTAAAATTTAATTAGAGGGTAGGTACTCTAATATTATGTAAGATATCGAAATGTACATCTTTATTTTATCAACCGACAGTTCTTGGTGGTAATTCATGATAGTAATGAATGAAACACAATATTTAGTAATTCCAGTGGTGACTTAAATAAATAAAAGGTATAAATAACTTGAGTTTGTTACTGTAATCTTGCGAGATCACTATTTTGAGGGAAAATATGAATTCTATGATATAACGAACATTCCTATTTTTATTATAACACTGTATTATAAATTAATGATGCAGAAAGGATGACAAAGAGGATATATATATAACTAAAGGAGGGGAAGCGGGAGCGACTAGGAACAACGCGGATTGATCACGTGGTTCAAATCCTCAAGGACAGTAATTCTCAAGGAGTAAGAGAAATCAACGTACGTGTATGAGAAATTGTATGAATGTAGAAGAAGCGAAAGAAGTATGCAAGGATAGACCTATATGGCGTTCTGTTCTCTCTGCCTACCCCACTTGGGATACTGCGTGAGGGTATAGATTATGAATGAGATAATGTGTCATAGTATTCAACAACATTTGAATACTATGACACATTATGTATAACACTATACTACAAACGTATTCTACAAACGATGTATAATGCTTTCACTCCACAAAATATTTCAGGACGTGGGTTAATGATTAACAATCCCAGATTTTTTACATGATATAAATTGAGTAGACCTGATAGGATTATTAGTATGGCAGGAGCAGATCATTTTCCATTGACCATTAATTATAACCTACTAATACGTTTGTAAAAAACTCAATGACGCTGTGAAAATTTGAAGAATCAATACAGCCATTTTAACCGTAGAACAATTTGCATGATATTCGATATCAGCCATTGTAATTTGTAATAATTATATTCAGATAACACTTTCAAATGTAACACCAAATGCAGTTAAAAAAACATAGATTTATATGTACTAAAGTACTAGATATGGTGTTTAGAACAATGAATCACAATTTTCATGTTCCTTTTTTAAATATTAGCAATTTGTAGTACTAGCAGAGAGAAGTAGCAACTTTAGAAAAAGGATGTCAAGTATACACTGCATAAGACAACATCAATATGAATGCAATGAATTTTTTTCTATGTGTACGGATATAATATGGTTACAATGGTACAATATCGAGTCCTTTACGAAGTACTCTTTTACTCATGTGATGCATCCGTATTTCTCTCTCACTCATATATTAACAATAAGGAAGCAAGACTTTTATCAGGTGTTCACAACATTTTCCGTTGTATGTCTGCAAGTAAAGAGAGAATGTATCTAACTATTTCATACACAACCTTTTTTTTAATGACACAACAAACAAACATGTTATCACCAAATATTATCAAACACGCATAAAATGAAACGATAGTACAATGTTTTTTTTTTATTATTTGAAATTTGAATAAAATCTAATATTTTTCCTACATAAATAAAACTTGTTCTGCTCCCTGCAGATTGTTTCTCGGAAAAAGTAAAAATTGACAATAATTTATTGTTTTTATCTGAATGGTCGTATAGTCAAAAGATATAACTTCATGGATATATGTATGCACTTATATGACATTGAATAAAAGAGTATATTGATCAGAAAAGAGCGAGAATCGAACTTGAGACACTGGATTGCTAACGGTAAATATTTTTTTGCCTTTCTTTTATATAACTAAAAACTTAAAAATGTGTGACAATATTTACTCCAAGTAATGGGCTCACCACCTGTTCTGTATTTTGTGTGGTTTGGAAAGGGTGTTTAATTTGTTTTTTGGCGCATGATCTTCCACTTATGCTTCCAAGAGGAGCGTGGAGAGTTTTGTGATGTGGAATGAACGTTTCGCTCTCCTTATGCCTCATTTGGGGTCTCAGGGCGACATAGTTACGCCATACTGGGAATTTAAGATACTTACAGAAAATTAAATTATAGTTGATAAAATTCCATTGAGTTGTATACACCTGAATAGTGCATGTGTAACATGCATTTTTGTAAGGAACGCTACATCTTACTCGAACGATAGTCAATTTCGTACTGAACAAGACAAAAATGCAGGTCGGCCGATCGGCCGACCTGAGTTGGAACATCGCGGCTAAGCTACCAGCACTTCTATACGAAGTAATATAATTCTATGTAAAAAAATACATGTCTGCATGTCTTACAGACTGGGCTTCTCAAAAACGCAGCATGAGAAAGCTAGGCACATCACGTTTCCAATAAATTTCATCATCGTTCACTCGAAAATTTTCTTGGCTATGAGTTGTATAAATATTATATCCATTCTGTAATTTGTATGCTTGTCAGATGTTATGTCGTTTTTCTATAGGCTGTTTGAAAGTCAATCAACACAATCAGTAATCAATTGTTGTACTGGTTATTAGTGTTATTTATATTTTTTCCGTTGACATTATAATCGTGAGTCCCTCATCGTGATATGGTTTTTAAGTCAACAGATCCTTTCATTTTTTATATTAATCTATGCTTCTTATTATGAGTTTTTATCTATTTATTTTTTATTACATATGAATAAAATTGTTTTCTTTTTAATTTCTGTCCAGGAAATATCCAGCGTTAATAAATTAAATTATTTTATTTATAATATTATAGAAATGAATTTATTTATTTGACAGTATTAAAAACATAACATGCCATAAAAATCCACCTAACTGGGCATAAGACCGTACCTAGCAGACCGAATCAATTTTTAACTTTGTCTCAGCTCTAAAATATTCTTTACTTTAATTGGTAAGTTATACTTCGAATCAACAGTGGATGATAGGATACACAATTTATTGTTTAGAGAAAACTACAATAATTTTGGTTAAAGGAGTGTATAGTAACTAAGCTATAAATTTGTTACTGAAAAACTGTGGTTAAAGGTAAATACTTCACGATGTTAATGATGGCTTGAATTTAAATTTATAATAGAACGTTGAATATAATTCAAAACATGTTTTAGCTATTTTGTTTATTTCACTTTGACATTTCTGGTACCAGAGTTTTGACTTATGATAAATTAAAGTAAACAATGGCGCTTCAGGAAGTAAGTGATATCATAAATTATATTGAAAAAGAAAAAAATATAAAAATAGACGATTTACCAAATAAAGATGTGATTAAGTCTAAAATAGAAATGCACATGGCCAACAAGAAAAACAAAATATCATTAATAAATAAGAGAAAGGAAGACATTTTACAGAACATTGAGAAAGAAAAGAAATCAATAGCTAAAAAATTCTTTGTTAATCATCCTTATAAAAGTAATTGTGAAAAACGTACATCACAAAATAATTCAATATGTTCCTTTTGTAATTACGAGAAGAGATGCGAGAATTTACAAAAACGTTTCAAAAAATGTCAATCTACTATATCTGAAGAATTTATATCTAGAATATCTTCAGAAATTTCAACTGCGATAGAAAAAGAAGGAAAAATTATATCTAATAATGATAAATCTGTACAAGAACTCAAAACGGAGAGTACAGAAATCTGTGGTAAAGAATTAGAATATATTAACAAATGTAGTGATTTAATCATAAAGGCTACTCCCGATGACACAAAAAGTGAAATTATTAAGAATAAAAGCTCTGAGACAAAAAAACAAAGAAAGATCAAGAAAGTGAAAAAAGAAATATCAAAAAATGACGATAGAGTGGTGCTGGATAAACTAGAATGTAGTCATGAAAATAATTGTGATAAAGCTATTATCTTTGAAAATAGTCCAGAGCTTTCCACAGAAGTGGATGAAAAATATGTCTCGCTCAAAATAAGAATCAAATCCAAATCTAGTAAAAGAGCAAAGAAGATAAGTAATTCTGAAAAGATACCCGACAAGGAAAAAGATTACAAAAATAATTGTTCAGAAGATATGAAAATGACTTCACACAAATTACTTATTCTAAGATCCGAAGATATGGTTAACTCTGTAAATATAAGTAATAATACAATGTCTGTTGTTGATATTGATGCACGAGATATAATGGACAGTAAAAGTAAAAAGATTAAATTAATAAAGGATAAGAAAAAATCTGACATAAAAACTGACAGCCGTATCAAAAGTTCTGAGCATTTGGGAGGTCTCACAGAACCAACTCCGTGTAAGCTTGTAGATTACAGAGAAGCTTGTAAAGATATTTTAATGAAGAAAGAACGATCCTACATCCCTTTGAATTGGTGGGATGTTTTTGTTATAGATCCAGAAGACTTGGTGTTTGAAAACTTTTGCAATGATCAAATATATAAAAGACAAGTAAGAATATTAAGCAGATGTGGGAAAATAATGACATGCCGACTTCACACTGTGCAGTTTCAAGATAAAGTGAAGATGAAAGCGGAGAAAGACACTCTCAAAGTAGATTTAAATACTGAATTCAAGATCTGTCCTGGGTTACCATTTTATTTCAATATAACATTTGCTCCAAAGAATTTTGATGAATCTTTTATAATTGAAATTCGTTTTACACTTTATGTTAATAATATTACTTATCTTGTAAATATTCCGATACAAGCTCTTATTCTAAAAGATGTGGATGTGCAAGTGTACCCACAGGTTGTAAATTTTGGCTCTATTGCCATGTGGAATATGAAAAATGAAGAAGATTATGCAAACGAGATCACCATTTCTACTTCAGCAGGGAGACAGTTGGAAGTTTATGTGCGGAAGTGTGGAGATATTCTCGATGATATTTATGTTGATGATGGTACTGAATTAACAACTCAAAGCAAATTCTCTCTTACTTCGGAATCTACTATTCTGAGCCCACGATCCAAAATAAGGAAAAAATTGAAGAGAAATATATCTTCGAATACATATCTGCATATCTATAAACTTCTTTTACAATATCTAGAAATCGCAACTGATTCTTTTCGATTTGATAAACATTATATACGCCTCTTACCAAATGTAGAAAAAAAAGTCAAAGTTTATTTTTCTGATGTTACGTATACAGGTTGTCACCAAATGAAATATAATTTAGATGTTTATGATTCTGGCAAATATCTTACATCAAAAAGGGTTTCATTACTCGCTAAGACATTTCAGCTTCCTGTAATAATGTCTCCTATGTCGATAGATTTTAAAGATTGTAAAAGATCGCATTCGTTTTTGAAAATTTTCAGCATAGACAACATGCACACAATATTTTCCATGCGAGTGTATTTAAAAATGCCAAATTTCAGAAATCATTGTTTAACGGTCAATCCTAAGAAAGCTTATATAAAAGCAGGGACTAGCAAATTATTTGAAATATGTTATTTAATTAAAAATGGGGAGAGTGAGAACTTAGAAGAGTTCACCCTTCACGGTGTGATGAAAGTTTATGTGAAAATGAATTGTACTAAGTATGCAAAAGCTCCTCCAATATCTATTCCTATATATGCCCCGTATTTAGTCTAGTGGAATGTGAACTCATATTATATTGTCCATTGTCTTGTCTTGTGCTTGGTATCAGTGTTGTAAATTTTAATCAATAAATAAATATCTACTATTTTTTTTAACTAGTAATTATGGTTTTTCCTTTCCATAATCAACCCTCGTAAAGCAATAAATATATTCAAATTAGACAATACTTACTTGTGTTGGATAATTTGATTTGCAGATTTTCAACTCGTTTCCTTATTTAATCATAAAGAACTACTTCTCTGTGTATATCACAGCATTAATGACACCCTGTTTATTGCAAAGTATTACTATGATGTCTTGGCTTCACAACGACTGATAACATCAAAAATTATTGTGCTTTTTTTAATTTCAGGGAAAAAATGGAAATAAGATTACGTCCAGTGTCGTTAATTTTAATAATTTCACTATGGACTGATCAAATAAATTGTTTCGATTATGTAAAAACTATAAGTGAAAACAATAGAATTGAACTAAATAAAAACATTCTTACCAAAGATTTAAATAATAATTATAAAAGACAAGAAAGCCAAAGTTCAAAATTTGAAAATGATGAAGAAAGTGTGAGGGGAGTTGGAGATGATGCCTCAAACATCCCACATTCGAGACAAAAGAGACTTCTGTGGATCACCAATGATGGAAGATTGGCTTTACCTCCAGGAACCAGTATGGTCATCTCTCCAACTTTGTCCTTACCACTAATAAGGCATCCATTGGATGGTTTCTTTTCCAATATCTCCATTTCATTACCGCTTACAGGTGAGATTACAATAAAGAATTTTCTTAGAAATTTTATCATTTCGCTGTAGCAAAAAAATTGGTTACATAAGTTTGGGACTAGCTCGATCTGTGTGAAATGTCTATGTATGTTATGTTATGTTATAAAGTGTAAAGCAAATTCTTAGGTAATTTGGTGAAAACACGTTATATTTTTATTTCTAACGTGGATCTATTCTACAATAATTATTGTACAGTGTTTTGAAAAACTCTGGCACAACAATGAGTAAGTTAATGTACGATAAAAAATGACAAAAATCAAAATAATTAAGGATTTCCTACTCCAATATACCATATGCATCAGCTATTTGTAAGTTGTAACATATCTGAGTCCAATAAAAAAAAACACTTTTTAATAGAGGAATATAAAATTAGGAGCGGATTTTATCAACGTGTGGTAGCAACATGCCTTTAAAATATAGTTTATTAATATTATACATTATAATTTCTATTATTATGTTATTTTCAGAAATAAACATTGAACATAAACTTGAATTCAAGCGTTGAGTATTTTCAATAAATTATTTTTGTTATGTGTTGTAGAAATTGTTTCATAACATGAAAAGTAGCAATTGTTTTTGTTTAGAGTGTCGTTTGTTTAATTCAATTAGGTAGATTTATATTATGATTGTTTAATCCTAGTTTTAGTGTGTGTGTGTGTGTATTTTTTTATTTTTTAATAACGAAATTATTTATTTCAGAGTTGCTTTTGATTAATTTTTTGCATTATGTAGTCGTAAGATTTTACAAGTTTTTTTTTTTACAATATGAACACTATTAGTTATGTGCACATATGTTTGAAGTTTTATTCAGGTTTTTGTTTTTGTTTTTTGTTTATTTGTTTGTTTAATCTTTATTAAGTTAGAGTTCATAATTTTATGAGACTCTAATATAAACCTTTTTTTTTAATTACATTTATATAAATCTATTACATTATATTACACTACATATAGAAAACCTAGATGATTCTTCCTGTATGTGCACTGACATAATTATATTGTTGTGACTAAGATAATTAATTGTTATTTATTTAAGTAGTTTTGTTATAAACTTTTTTGTGCTTGTGTGTGTCAAACATATATTTTTACTGAAATTTAAAGTGAAACGAACAATCGCCATTGAGTTATGTTTTCAAAAACTTTGTCAATACGAGAATGATGAAAAAATTATGGTTGTTTCCGATTGCTTTGTTCGTTTCACTTTATGTGCAGAGCCAATTGAGTAATATTGTTTTATAATTAATATAGCTCTCATTGTTATTTTTGACAATCTGTTAGATAGTATATGTTTGTACGTTGATTGTAAATATTTGTGAGTTTCTTAAGGTTTTTTAAAAAGTGTAGTTTTTTAACACAAATAATAAAACATGGCCTAAACAAAATATATAAAATATTGCAGTGGATTTCGATAAACTTGGACTAACAGACAATGAGAATCCATTTGGAGACCTCCCTCCTGTATTCGGCCGATCGTTTGGCAGATCCATAGGACAAATGACAGCTGATTTTATAGGAAAATTTATCTTCAGAAGAAGAGGGAAAAGGGATGTTGAAGACATGCCTAAGGAATATGTACAGAAAGCTATGGATGTTCTTCACGGTGGAGAAAGGTAAATTAAGGTTTATTTAAAACATTTTACCTATTTCTTCATGTCATTGTAAATGAAACAATAATTTGTAGCATAGAATTTGATAAAGATATGTCAAAACTTAGATAACTGAAATATAAGTTTTTAGTAAAATTCTACAAGTTATTGTTTCACTTACAATTAATATGGAGTTTTACAAAATACACATAAATAAGATACAATAACATATCTTCACGTCAAGTTTTAAGTAGTGAAGGTAAAACAGACATCATAAAACCCATCCTTACACAATTGGTCATATAAAGGACAGTTATAATATGACTCATACAGATAACAGTCTGCGAGTTTGTTACATGCAGTTAGTCCGCTGACTACCCCAATTTTTTTATGTGGTTGGTTGATATAGCTTTACAAATATTATGATTTCTCTATTAGTCAATTCCAATATTCTATATACCCATTAATGTCAGCAAAATTCCTACATGTTATACATAAGATTTTAACTAGTATTAAAAGTGGATAGGCAGATTTTATTAGAACCGACCGTAAATCATCCACTACAACTTCTATAACACGATACTTAGACAGTCATATTTCCTTGTAACCATTTCTGTTATAGGTTATAAGTCTTTCGAAAGAAAAAGTTCACCCACATTATATTTCATTGAATACATCATACTACTTTGTTTTTAGGGCATTACTTTTCGGAGCTGTTGAGGATCTTCTGGCTAACTTTGGCATTGAGGGTAAGCCATGTCTTTTGAGAGCCATATGCGAAGTACACGCACACCCGCTCACCAATTTTGGACTATTGGGAGAAATGGTCAAATTATTTTTAACGTACGTATAATGCACAAATTAATTAATTACCTATGAACAAACAAATAATTATTTTGTCACGTCGTTTATTGACAAATCTTGTTGATGAAACAAATTGCTTGTTTTGTAATTTATTCGGAGTAAGATATATTTCTTTGCCTTTGTATACCTAGTGCCAGCAAATCTCCATACAGTCATCTGTTAGAAGAGTATGTGGAAGCTGAAAAGGCAGGCGTTGGTGGAGAAGATGGACCAGGGGAATGTTGGCCATATTTCAAGAACTGCTCTAAATCATTATTCATCCCAAAGAAAAACAAATATACGTAAGTCAATGCTGGCTGGATACGCAGAGTCATTTATTTAGTTTCATTTAAAAACGTAAAATTAATAAAAAGTTACGTTTCCCAACGTCTAAGGTGGTAGTTATAATCATTAGAATTACTACTTCATGATGAGAAAATATTAATTCAACAATGAAAAAATCAAGCTTATTACGTGTTGCAAGAGGAGTGTTGTGAATAGAATGCGTGTAAATAAACTGGGATGGTTTGGTCATGTGGAACGAATGGAAAGAATGACAAAGAGGATATACTTGTCTGAAAGGAGAGGTGTGAGGAAGCGTGGGCGTCCGAGAATTACATGGCTTGATCATATAGATCAAATTCTCAAGGACAGCCGTGTTTTGAGTAAGAGAAACCGACGTTCGTGCATAAGAAATTGTATGACTGTAGAAGAAGCGAAAGAAGTATGTAAGGACAGATCTACGAGTATATGGCGTTCCGTTCTCTCTGCCTACCCCACTTGGGATACGGCGTGAGGGAATAGATAGATATAATAAAATATTAGTTAGTGCCTTTCTATCTTTCAATCAAATAAGATGTTAATATAGCGTGTAACTAAGTAAAATAATTTATTTCAGAATCAAATCAACAATTTTCTTAAATGATTTTTTTTTTTTTTTTTATAAAAGATATATCTGGGTTTTTGTTATAAACCCAAATACAACCTTATACACCTTTCACAGTAAGCTACTAAAAGCTTGTGTCGTGAAAGGGGAGTTTGCCGGCACCTGGTATCGAACCACGGACCCCATGTTCACGAGGCCGAGACTCTACCTCCAGGCTACCGACGAACTCTTTTATTTATTATATTATATTTTTTGATATTTAATTTCAGGGTTGACGCTGAAAAAGAACATCAAGAGGAAGATAAACTTTTAGACAATGTCGATGACTTACATGAATAAATATTAAAAAATTACACATATATTATATTATTGGTAAACAAGGAAATAATAATATAATAACCTTTTACCTGGAGGATGTATAAATTATTGAAATGATTGCATCGTGTAAAATCAGAGAATGCTGGACATAGTATTGTGATATATTGACGCAAAACTACATTTACACCACATTTATTATGAAAACGCTATGTTTTTTAGTAGTAAGTACAAGTAATGAAATTATTTTACGTAATTTTTCAATGTTCGTTACAAAGCAAATCATGCAATTATTACTGCATGTAAAGATATTGTAATTGACGTTGAAATTAATATGTTTATCAGTTACTCGTACTGGAGTATTTGCAATCAAAGTTGAAAATGTGGACGGGGCCGTCTTTTAGCATTCTGAAGCCCCTGGGCACAGTAGCGGTACGGGGCCCCGGACGACACAGTTAATTATAATAAAGCAGCGCGATATAGAATCGCGAGGCTGAGGACATCTCGAATAATTTGAAATATAGGAATTTGAAATGTTTGACGTTCTCCTCGGTTTTGTTAAGAATGTACTCGTATTTACAGAAGAAATATTTTGTCGCAGTTTTCCAAATTCGTAATTTAGCTTTTTCTCTAAGTTTCTACCCCCCACCACACCCGATCACCAAATTTTCAATTTGATATACTACACCTCTCTTCTTAAGTTATATGATAGAGAATGCTTGTAAATCTCATGTGTTAAAGAATATTTTGGAACATTTCGGGCTGAAAACCGAATAAAATGAACTTTTTTTTTGTCTAAGCAAATATGTCAGCATTTCGGGATTCCGTGCACCCTAATGGTAAAGACGGAACCGTTGTAGATGGAAATTGAAAGATGTGTTGTATTTTTTTTATAGTAGTTATACAAATTTGTATTCTAGTCTTTTATATATTATTGTATTAAATATGAAGTGTATTTGATGGTCACTATTATAATATGAAACAAAATGTTTATAATATTGAGTTCTATTTATTTATTGTTGTTGCTTATCAAAATCAATTATTTATTCATTTAATTAAAATAACTATAGATAAATATTAATATTATAAGTAATGTTAGTATTCTATATAATAGAAATATGTACAAGTCATGAAATGGCTATTTACTATGATTTTTGTGTCATATTATTTTTACCAGAAAATAAGTGATAGTTTTAGTGTTAGTCAAATAGATTGATTGAATAATATTCAAGAGTTTTTGTGTTTACACTGTGGAAAACCATTTTTAATTTTATTGAATAAAATATAAAAAATATATTATTGAGCACTGTTTAATCTCCACTTTGTTAGGTTAGTTACTGAACGTTTTCGCCTATACTTGTAGGCATCTTCAGGGAAACTGAAATCTAAAAAATTGTGAGAGATATTGTTCAAGTGGTGAGAAGGGTACAGCTACCCTCCCAGGAGCAAAAGGAAGTACACAGGTAGTGGGAGGGGTAACCTAACAAAGTGGAGATTAAAGAGTGCTCAATTATATATTTTTATATTTTATTTAATAAAATTAGATTAATTTAGTTTGAAAACCACCAAAATATTTTTTTTTATTCATATACCTACTTATATTTTTTCCAACATCTTCAAAACATCAAATCGGTGTTCTTACTTTAATTAATCATACTATCACGCATTATCACCAAAGTAAGGTAGCCAGCAGACCATTCACAAGTAATAAACATGCAAGCTGTTATCTATGCGCAAACAAAAATATTCAGTATAAGTGGTATGCCTCATCGCTTAATTTCAGAGACCTTTTTTGCCGCGTGCTCCGTGGCTTCCTATTCTTAGATATCTATAATGTATTCTTTCTGTAATATACCTAACGTAAAACAATAGGTGCATATTCTTCAAATAAATTAATTATTTATTGAATGGGATGCGTTACGCACCTCAACCTATAAGATATATTGTACTCCTTCTGTTTTTCTCATGTTACAAGTTAAAGCAAACCTCTAGTTCCAGACATCCTATGAACCTTAGAACCTTTAGGGAATCAAAAGTGTTGAAAGATTCCACTTTTAATTACTAGTGCCTGCCTAGGTTTTTGATTCTTGAAAATTTCACGACGTTGTAATCTGCTAAGACGTGCCGAGGAGTCTGGGCTTTCTTCTCATAATATCTGCAGGTACCTTCAAGTCCCAGTTTGCGTAAGTGCTCCTTGAGTTTACAGTGACCCTCTAAGAAGCCTGTTATTGCTTTGAGACTTGGTATACTTACATTAGTTAATATAATTATATCAAATAGGTTTTCTTATAGTTTCAGACGTACTGAATTACAATTTCTTAGTTAATTTAATAAAGATCACAATGTATTATCTAGAATGGATACCATAAATTTATTTATTTATTTATTTATTTATTTATTTATTTATTTATTTATTTATTTATTTATTTATTTATTATTACAATATACGGCGTGAGCCTTTTACATGTATAAAATAAAATTGTAGAAATTGCATGACAGACAGTACATTAGACAACAAAGAATAATCATGAAAAAAGGACAAAACACAATAAAAAAAACAGTATGCTAAATATAATACGTATAAACCATTCAATAAAACTTTTTAAAAATTAATTGATAAAAGACAAAAGAAATGAAGATTATAAGATTAAAAATTATGATTTTTTAAGACTGAGTCGGGAATAATCTGTTAAATTTAACACAAGCCTGGTTCAGAATAGGTTAGTAATTTAGTCGAGTAGTGACTAATTTAGTGACTAAATTGCTCAACGTAACTGAACCGCTTGCAAATTTTACTATTCAGGTATTTAGCTTATTTTGTTCCGTGATGCACCCCCCAGCAAAGAATTGGCCTCCCACTCTTTTTTGAAGTTTTTAAGTGTCCTGTTAAAGGCAGGTTCGAAAAAAATGAAGGGTTTTTTCTTGTTCCAGTTTTGTAGAGGCTTTATAAAAATTATGTTATTTTGATTCGTAAGATTATTATGATGCGTGTTTGTTCCATAGGTATAAGGGAGTGTGATTGTTCTTATTTTAAAATAATATTTATAATGTTGCCATGTGTGTGAAATACAAATGGATAATTAAGATAATAATTTATTATTATAGAGTTATTTTATCTTTTGTACATTGTGACAGTTCTATTCGTTGTATACTATGAAATTATTCTTACGCCAAATTTTGTAAATATGCTATTTTGTGATTAATAATAATAAAGACATAAATTAATAAAAAGCTTTTTGTTTTTACTTCACACTTCCAGATTTTGTTCCTCAAAAATATTGCATCATTATTCAGAAAAAGTTTCTGTATACACAACTGTCATTTATATCCAGTTTTTGATATATTTGTACAGTAACATCATAACTGGATATATTTAAAACAAAATATTTTCAAAAAAATTACCAGCTATTCAATTTTGTATGTATTATATCGATATTATTATATTGTAAGAAATAAACGTTAAGTACAAATTTATTAAGAATAGGTATATCATGCATATACAATTCCACAAAACTTTACCTTGATTTTCATAATTATTAAAGCCTTAAATAAAATAATATTATACATATATGAAAGAAGGTTACTTATATTTGTATCGTCGCGTTAGTACCCATAATACAAGATTCATCTTAGTTTGGGACTAGCTCGATCTGTGTGAAATGTCTATGTATGTAATGTAATGTAATGTAATATTTGTTTGAAATTTTCATACATTTTCTTCTCTGGCAACACAGAAAATTTCTTTCAATTCCAAAAGGCATTAAAGTGAAATGAAAACCATTGAAAATTGGACGTTATTTAATTGTGAAATAAAGACTAATATCGGGAAAAGTTTAGGTGAAAATGTGCCTGATAAGTAGGCGTGTCTTCATTTACGTCAGAGGAAAAACATTGGCTCTGAGAAACGGATGTATTCCACGAAGAAATGTGATTGAAAAGTAAATAAAAACTTAAACTGGATTATGATCAAGGTGAGATTAACATTTCCTGTTTTATATCATACAGAAATATTATTTCATTGTTAAGTTATCATAATGAACTGATTCTGATTTGGCTACGATTGTTTTTCAAATTATATAGTTATATCTGTAACCTTTAAAGTATTGCTTGAATTTTTATTTATTTTTTTGCAAATTGATTTTTACTGTTTTAAATATATATTTAGGGAGGAGATATTTTTAATTAATAAAAATATAACAATTATTATATTTTGTACTTCTATAGAAACATTATTAATTTAACATGAATTTCCACCAAGTACCGTCGGTCGATAATATTAACTACGATATTATTAGTAAAGTATGTACCTATAAGTAAATAAAATTGTAATTTTAACACATTACTAGTTTATGAATTTCAGTGGTTTCTAAACTGTAAATACTTCAATAGTACCTACTTAAAAATTATAATGTAAAAGTATCTAATAACTTTTCTACTTACTTCATGATATTTCTTATATGTATTAGTTACGAAGAAAAGTATACCATAAAACAAAAGCATATTTTCCAAATATTAGTGAAATTTTACGCAACTGAAAAGTTATAAAATATTGATATTTTAAAAAACCAATCAGATATCTCGATTGGAGAACTATGTTTACACAAAAAAAAATTGTGCAAAATCTAATCGGAAGAAGTGAGAAAGGCGACCCAAAGCATACGAATTGTCTCTAGGCTGGCTTAAGCGATCATTTTCGATGTCCATGGACAACTTTCACCAATTTCGTCATTATTGTTTGTCACCATATTATTAGGTCCACTAATCGAGGAATACTTAATGCAAACCATAGAAGTAACTATTTTTTAAGAATCTCTCATTTCAAATCTCGAATGTAAGGAATCTTAGTATTTTTTATTGTTTGACCTCGATTAATTCTCCAATCGAAATGTCTTATTGGTTTTATCATCTGTCTGTACGTTGTGTCCAAATTCAGTTAAACAAGAAAAAAAATGTTATAAACATTTGATGTCTTTAGATAAATTTCACATACCTGTGGGATTTTTCACATAACAATGCATTTAAAACAATTTTCAATGTTCAGACTTAATGAACTCCAAATATGTTAGTAAATCACTTATTTTACTGAAATTTGAAATTTAATTAATTAAACTATTGTGAACCACAAGCGTAAAATATTTTGCCAAAAATAATATGTGCACTTATTTATTTTATTTTCGCAGATTAGAATATTTATTTTGGTGGCTTTGTGTACATCCATGTGTCGAGGGAGAGTCATTTCCAAGAGGAGCTACTCAGATCACTCGGTCAAAGGATATCTTACAGAGGTAAGAAATCTTCTACTTGATAGTTTTATTACTCTTATAGATTTCCTTGTGTAAGTCAGAAAACATATTTTTAGGTGTTGAGTATTCAAAATAGAGAATAAATTTCTTACGATTTATCTTCGGATATCTTTGTCTCTATAGCGCTCTCTACTGTTTAACTTTTGGAGGCCTCTATTCAAAGTCCCTATTACGACAAGGAAAAACACGAAACCTCAGAGATTAGCGAACATTATTAAATTTTTTGATTTAGTATTATTTCGAATGATTTAAATTTTAGTCACAATCGGGTGTCGACGTATGATAAGCATAATACTGAGTAATTGAGAATGTTATTTGAGCTTAAATAGTACTCAATCAGCCTCATGTCGTTTCATAAGCAACAAAACTCTGTATCATGCATTTTTTTTACAAGAAATATCATGCATTTTTGAAGGAAGTTCACATATGTGTGCATAATACATAGAGAATACCTTTTTCGAAAAGGGGAACTTATATTCAGCGAGAGGTCGTGGGTTCATTTCCTGGAGTAAACAGAATGTTTCTACTCGTTTTTCGGAATCTAATCGATGACAATGGGTTAAATCCAAGAATGACATGCAAGCTACCCTCTCTAAGCAAAAAAAATAAAACATTAAGGATGGGTGGCAAACCTCATCGCTGAATTTGAGCTGTAAAGTGTCTTTATTTTTCTGAACACCTGCCTCTTATAGGACACTTGAAAACTTACGGAAATTAATGTTAGACCGATTCTTTGCAGGGTGTTATCATTGGATAAATTAATAAATCGATCAATTTATTTCAGAGAACCTGCTGGTGGAATGAGGTATGCAAAGAGGAATTCCAGACTTTGTTCCGTTGCAAATGTCCGCAATGGTCCTACTGCCGGAGTCCTGGAAGATATTACAACGCGGTATGCAGTATGACTGGTACAGGATATATCTGGACACAACCACAATCAGGATGGTCCGACACTTAACACTAATTAACATACACAATATTACATAGTAGTTCTTTGTAAAGTACTACACATAGTTTTCTTATGATCAGTGATAGAATACCACATTGCCATAATTTCTCACAGATTTAAGTGTAAATTTGTTATAAAATACGCATTTAATTTTTGAGTTTGGATCACTTCTCGCGCTTTTTGAAAAAATGTGATAAAATCACCCTTTGCCAATTGGTAGATACTGGTTATGATATTTACGGAAAAGTCACGTTTTCTTTTTCTATATCGACGAATAGACGAGAAGAGAAAACTTTCGTTTGCATCATCCGTATGGACGAACCTAATGGAAAATCTTTATCTTCGTTTTCGATGATTGTAAAATTGTGTTGATATACCTACATATATGCAGATAGAATAGAATTTATTAAGTACCTACCTGTGTTTTTCATCGAATATGTTAATTATTTTATCTTACGTACAGGAAATCCCTATAGTTAATTTTTGTATCAGCAGGGCTACTCTTGACACAATCTAAATACGATCTTAATCTAGTCTTGATCTTGATCATACGACGCACGAAGGGACTATTGTCAAAAACACCGCGCTACCGCTACCGCGAGACCGGTATGCGCGTATTTTTGGCCAATAGTCACTTCGTGCGTCGTATGATCAAGACCAAGACTAGATTAAGATCGTGTTAAGATTTTGTCAAGAGTATTATTATTATTATACCATCACGGCACATCCCACAAGTGGGGTAGCCAGGTAGGGGTCAAGAGTAATCCTACTGTATACCACTTTTAATTATTTATTTTATTCTCACCCCCGAATATTTATTAGGTGCATTTGTATGATTTTATTAAAATAGTTATAAACTATTTGATCCAATTCATATTTTAAGACAATCGCATCCGAAATAAAATTGAAAATAAATTTAGATTAGTTCGCACTTATCTGTTGTATAACGCAATGTGGTATCAAATGTTTACCTAATTACTATTTTAATAGTCATTTATAGTATTTATTTAGTAACTAAATAGAAAAAAAAATACTTATATATTAAACGCCTAGAGTTTAGATCAAAATAATGTTCCTATATATGAAAAACATTTATATAAATGTACTAAAAATATTCCTATCTACTTGATATAAAAATGTATTATCCATTATGTTGAGTTTTTGAGGTCTATGTGCCAAAATTTTTGTAAGTTTGTGTTATTTTATTATCTGTAATATTATTTTTTTAAAGAAGTTGTTAATCTCATTATCACTTCAATTAATACATACCTACTACAGAGATGTAGAATGTTATGCATCATAGTGGAAATCTATACTGAGAAAAATACTAACGAATCATTGCTACGTATGTCCTATCAGATTAGGAGCAGAGATAGTACAAACGATTCATTAGCACGAATCTATGTATAATATTAACTTTTCGCAAACAAATTGTTGGTAAATTTACCAACGACTTGTTTGCGATAGATTAATATTACAGATTTGTACTAATGAATCGTTTGTACTATCTCAAGTCCTAATCTGATAGTACGTACCAATGATTCGTTGTGAGTATTTTTCTCACAACGAATCGAACGAATAAGGTTTTGAAAAGAGAAACAAGTAATAAAAAAATATAATGATCTTTTATGAACGAAATTGATTATGTGAGTTTTTTTCTGAAGATAAACTTTTCTTTTAATTACAATAGTACCTGGACCCATTGCTATGACATGGAATTTAATTACGATCTCAGCTGCTTTTATTAGATAACATCTTATTAATGTATAGCAAATAAATAAATACCTTGTTTTCTTCCCTATTATCTATACCTATAGAGACAAAAATTGGTAAAAAAAAAAACAAATAATACCTATTACATTTTTATTGATTTAATTTTCTAAAGTTTTCTCAAGCAATAGGTATTTTAATAATCATTCATTTATTATTCTATCATATTACATTTGATTGTGTTCATTTTGGTTGTAATTATCATATTTTTTTTGTAATTTTTTTTAAATCATATTTAATAACGAACATAGTTATTTGGATAATTATGAGTAGTTGGATATATTAAAAAAAGTATATATTGAATATTATATAAAACTATATAATTACCTAAAGCAATACTTGATAGTCTGTTTAGAATATGAACTTTATGTATATAAAATAATAAATATATATGACAATGAAGTATTAATGTCGTGATTATTCCATTTTTCTAAAGACGATTCTGTGTTTTTAATAAACCCAAATGCATGATCTTAGGCTTTCACGGCCGGCGTCACTAGTAAGAATATTCATTTCCGGGCTGAGTGGCCGTGGTCTGTAGGGTATAGTCTGTGACCCAAAGTGTTTCGAATGTGATAGACAGCTCGCGTACACCTACCCCCTGAAGATGCCCGCCACAGTTGTGGGTGAAACGTTGGGTCACAGACTACCCTACAGACCACGGCCACTCAGCCCGGAAATGAATATTCTTACTAAACCCAAATACACCTTTACAGTACGCAACTATAATGCTTGTATCACGAAAACGAAGTAAATCACTCAGCGAAAGGATTCGAAACTATGATTCCCCAATCGAAAGTTTGAGATTCTGCACATACTTCGACCACTTCTTTAATTAGTTATAAGTTTAAATCTGAAATGCGTTTGTGATGACGAAGAATGTCAACAGCTGAATTTGGACCATGGAATTCTTCAAGACTTGTCTAAGATAAAATCGTTATGATTTTCAAGAAATATTTAGTTAATTGACAAATTATCCGATATTGGTTAAATTTTGCAAGAATGTTATTATACTGAAATTATATTTTTTTTAGATTGTACCATTTCATTTTCCACTAATCTATGTTGAAAACAAAGTGAAAATCTTGAAATCGTAATTGTACTACGTGCGAAAGTTCTGAAAATAGGTAATGTTGCCATATAAGGAAAAACGTTCTATATTCAAATCATGTTATTAACGAAACTATTCATGAATAACAAAGAACGCATGCGTATTGAGAGAAATGAATGAAATCAATATTACTTATAACATCCAAGTAGGTACTACCTTATTGTGACGTCATACGTTACGGGTCGGTCCACGAATTCAAAAGTAGCGAGTGAGTTAATGTGGAACTCACAGCTAACCATGGCGTATGCACTCCACATTATATTCTCCTTAATTTTATCAACTAATCTTCTCACAGACGCCAGACCGCAATTTCCTTACGACGGAGAAAATATCTCGGATGAATTCTTTCAAGAAATAAGAGAATTGCTCGCGGCAAAAGCGGCGTTACAAAAGGTAAAGTGAATCAAATAAATTACAAGTAAATTACTGAACATATTGTTTACCATACTTTTATTTATTCTATTATACAAATTGATTGAATGTTTATCTTTATGCAGGAAAATGACGCACTGGAAAATAACGGAGAACCAGAAGTTTTACCCTCAAGTCCTCCGGTGCCGAAAAAAATAGAAAATTGGCCACAGAAGCCACAAGAGTTTGGTCAGATAACAGCTGTGTCTATTAATTCTAGAGGACAGCCAATTATTTTCCACAGAGCTGATAGAGTTTGGGACGAAAGGTAAAAAATATTAATATTGATTAAATTATTAATCGAAAATGCAATCAAAAAGTCTATAATTATGAAACTGAGTTGACATATCGTCGTTGCATATTCAAAAAGAGACATGTGCACACATTTTTATTTGGCCATACTCTTTTAAAACTGTTCATTAAGGCATTTAAATTGTTGTTTGGACTTTTTATTGGCACGTGATATTATTCTTTAAGTATTGAATTTTAATATTAGATACTAAGAATCACTTTATAAAATGGATATGATGTCATTATGAGCAGTTTATTCTGGAAATGTCAAAACATTTATGAATTCACATGTCCCTTTTTGAATATGCAACGACGATATGTCGAAAATTATGACGAAGTCAGAGAGCAGATTTATTCGAAGATCCTGCAACCTACTTTCACGAAACATGGTATGAAACTATTATTATCTGTCGTATTCTGATTCCAAACTGAAATTATCTGCATGTCCTTCAGTTTACAAATCACTTCAAAACATATTGTAGCATGATTGTACTCCTGCTGTTTACAACAACTTTTTAACGATATAGTTTAGTCTGTAAATTCAATTCCGTCATTGTTATTTTGAATACTTTACAGTTGATTAACATCATTGCTTAAGTGGTTACCAATATTATCTCAATTTGTTTATACTATAGCCAGATTGTTCACACTATAGGCAGATTGTTTGCACTATAGCCAGATTGTTAACACTATAGCCAATATTGTTTGTACTATTCTATTTTCGTAGGCTATCCACTCGTTTACGAGTGATCAGGTTTTTTTTTAAATTTATTTATTTAAAAAAAATGGGCAACATACAATAAAATTTTACAAAATATAACATAATAACTATTAAACATATTTTTTGTACTTGACTAGCCCATCTTTGAGTTCATTATTATTATTTGTACTATGGCTTAGATTGTTTACAATATATCTTATATTATTTATAGCATGCATGAAATTATTTACAACATGGTTTAAATTGTTTACACTAAAGCTCAGATTGTTTAAGCTATATTCAGATTGTTTCTACTGTGACTCAGTTTGTTCACACTATAACTGAGAATATTTACAACATACCTACCTTAAATTGTTTACACTACGACTCAAACTAATTCCACTATAACTCAGACTATTTACAGTTTGCTTCACACTGTTTACATCAAGCTCAGATTATTTGTTTAAAATGCTCAAATTGTGATTGCAAATTTAAATATAATATCCTAGTATAACATATATGTTAAATATTTCAACATATTTATGAAAGGTTTCCTTTTTTATTTGGAATAACACCTTGGTTTTAATTTACTAATACATAGTTACAATTTTACAGAATTAGATTTTTGAGATAAATAATTTGGAACAATTTTAGCTCTTTCAATGAGTCCCATTCCTACCAGCATTACGGTGAGGGCCCCATCAAGCAGAATACTGTGGTAGTACTGGAGCCTTCTACCGGAGCTCCTATCCATTCCTGGGGAGCCGACTCCTTCTACATGCCACACGGTCTCACAGTGGACAGACATGATAATGTATGGCTTACAGATGTGGCGATGCATCAAGTTTTCAAAGTGAGTTTGATGACACAACTTTAATTTATAAATATGTTGGGAGTGAATAAAAATTCACCTTGAGAATTTATTACATTTCAAAATGAACCCTTGAACATTTAAAGTATTATATACATTGATAAATATTTAGGTGTATTTAGAACCTTGAATAATATTTTGAAAATTTTTTATAATTTATATAAAAAGTTACAACTTGATAATTTGGGTTTCAAGGAACATCTAAAAAAAATAGTTATTTGTTTTAGTTATATAAAAAAATATAAAATACTAATACAGTAATTTTTTTACCAACTTTTGTCAAGTGTGAGATACCTTCTGTGTTATTTTCTTACATCAATTTCATAATAATATAATTTTAGAAGTAAGTCCATTCATTTCGGGCCTGCATCGTTTATTCTGAAAATTTGTAAAAAAATGAGAAAGAGAAGTTGGAATGTATGTATTTTGAAACATAGAGGTTTAAAAATATGACTAAAAGTTTTGAGATAATTATATTGTTTTTTAAAAAATAATAATTTAATTATTCCAGTACTCTAGGGACTATCGCTACCCCAGCCTAACTCTGGGTGAGGCTTTCCGAGGAGGATCTGCTCAGAGGGGCAGGGTGCTGTTGTGTATGCCAACATCTGTAGCCATTGCCTCCACTGGGGAGATATTTGTCGCAGATGGATATTGCAACAATCAAATACTCAAATTCAATGCAGCTGGAGGATTACTCCGTGTTATGCCAAGACCTCCAGAGTTCTTATCTCTTCAGGTTAGTAGATAAGTTGAAATATTTTCCTGATTCCACGCAACAAACTTATACACACAAAATATTTAAATGTTAGATTTATTTTTCTTATTATCTTATGGAAATGCAATAAAGACACTCCTTAAATTACTCGAATTGGGTTTACTTCTTTCTAAGACATTTCTCATGCTCAGTTATCAATTTTATAGAACTGGGATAGTGTAGAAAAGTGTCTTCTAAATCTTCTGTGGGTGAAAAATACCTTTTTTTTTTTTTAGTGGAGGGGAAATCCATCATGGACACCCAGCCTTTCAGACCGGGTAGTGCCGGACTTCTACCGGCTAAAACCCCTCCTCTTCCTTTGCAGCTTGGTTCCTACCTTTCGGTCTACCCAAACTGCAAACTTTGACATATTATCCCTCCATTTGCAGTCGCCTTTCATCCCTTTCTTTCTGGGCTATTATCTCTTCCATGTTACTGCCCACCCTACTCCATACATATGGGGATTGCAGCATTGACTTTATCATGGAATCGGCAAGGGTGAAAAATACCTGCTGGTCATTCAACAAAGCAACATTCAATTCATGAGAAATATTGATCACAGAGGTTGAAAAGCTTCCTGGATAGAATATTAACACAGCAAGACTCTATATAAATAGTTCATTGATAATACAAACAAGTTAACATAAATCTTGTTTTTCATAGGTTCCACATGGATTAGCATTACTGGAACATTTGGATTTGGTTTGTGTTGCTGATAGAGAGAACATGCGAGTGGTGTGCCCCAGATCTGGTCTAAAAGGTCGTCAATCAGCTCTGAGTCCTCCAGCAACAGTACAAGCACCAGACCTTGGCAGAGTATTTGCAGTTGCGGCTTTAGGTGATCTGGTGTACGCTGTCAATGGACCCACATCACCAATGATACCGGTGCGAGGATTCACAATTGATCCAAGATCAGAAACAATTATTGATCATTGGGGTCCAAAAGAGGTGAGATTTTTCTTGAACATATAAATAGTTTCATAACAGAAAATCAAGACTATCACACATTTTACACATAATCACACTACTTTAGAAAAAAAATTAAAGAGCCCAAATCAAAAATTCTTTATTTTTGAGGTAAAATAAAGACAAAAGCTATTTGTAAAAAAGAATTTATAATACATACTAAACACTGTAATGAATGTATTTTTAATAAAATGTGATCACAAATCTTTGATGAAAAAATATATATGAAAATTCCGTTGTAAAATACCCTTGATCAATTCTATGTTTCCTTGCAATAAAAAATTAACTAAAATTTAAAATCGGTGCAATATTATTTTTGTGAAAATTTGTATATAGACATTAAATTTTTTTCTTCCTAGAATGAAAATAATATAGAAATGTAATGTTAAAATAACCTATAAAGTGTAAATATGTTTATCACTTTTTATATGTTTCATTCTGGGTCACAAAAAAATAACTAAAATTTAAAATATGTGCAATATTATTTTTGTGAAAATTTGTATATAGACATTAAATTTTTTTCTTCCTAGAATGAAAATGATATAGAAATGTAATGTTAAAATAACCTATAAAGTATAAATATGTTTATCACTTTTTATATGTTTCATTCTGAGTCACAAAAAATAACAATTAAAATAAATTCTCTTTTATTTGTTACAGGGATTCACGAATCCTCATTCAATCGCTATCACTCACAACGGCTCCCACATGTACGTCACAGAGATTGGACCCAACAAAATTTGGAAATTTGAAATGGTGGTGGAAAACTGACGTGATTCAAAAAACAAGAACATAAAAATAACACACAAAATAAAACATCAAAAACAATAACTACTAATAAATAAATAATAGTTTATGCATAAGCAATTCAGTACCTCAGAACTTAAGCAATATGTTTAAAGACTTTGTCATAAATAAGGGGTAGAAGTAAATGTTTTAAATATATCAAACAATGCATTTCAATATATATCATTGTTGTGGTAAAAATGAATAGTAACATATCAAAATTTTTCACTTGGAACAAACTAGCAACGGGTAGACTGTACTTCATAACAAGGTTACATTTAATTTAATAAAAAATTAATAAAACAAGAACTAATGTTTTAAATTTTGGGTAATAATAAAAGATTTACAAATGCTATGTGACAACTATGAGAACATTTTTTAGGATTGCTTTTGTAAAATATGACATCATCTGAAAAAAATACTGCTTTTTTGTGCGGGAAAATGAGACAAAATTTAACAGTTGGACCGCAAAAATGTCGGATGATATTCTCACTTAGAACTTAGCGCAAGAATATTATATTGAGTTGAGTTTGTCGGTAGCCTGGAGGTAGAGTCTCGGCCTCGTGAATAAGGGGTCCGTGGTTGGATACCAGGTACCGGCAAACTCCTCTTTCACGACACAAGTTTTTAGTAGCTTACTGTGAAAGGTGTATAAGGTTGTATTTGGGTTTATAAAAAACAAAACCCAGATATATTTTTTTTCTTTAAAAAAATGCTATTAGACGTTTTCCTAAGACTAATATTTCTCTTTGGAAATAAATGGAGATAACCACCTGTCTCCATACATGCCAAAAAGATTTCAAGTTTTGTCATTATAAGAAATACGAAAAAGCATCTTATTTCTGACATTGGTAAGTTGGACTGAGCTTCCTGATGTTGCAGATAGATGTTTTGCAATTTCATTCTTGCTTTAGTTCTGAGGTATAAATTTGCTTGTATTGCATCAATTTGTGTTCATATCAATAATACAAAAAATACACAAAATATTTATAGTAGGTACATATATGTTACACAGGTTTATAGAAATATATGGATTTTATGGAAAAAGAATTTGGAACTGCAAAAAACATTTTTATTTCAATACAAGTATTTAATGCATTCGGTATTTTTTTACCCACTCTAGCCATAGTTTAAAAAAAACTGATTTAAAATATAAAAGAGGTGTGTTACATACTTTATGTGATTGCATTAATTTTAAAGTACAAATGACTCAAAGAAGTAAATATATATCAGAGTTTGATTTCTAATTTATAAATTGTAATTGCATTTATTTTCAGTTTTACAATGAGTGATGATAAAATATTGACTTGTTTTATGTTCTAAATATTTATATATTTAATTTAACAAAATATTACATGTAGAATATATTATAATGGTAAAATTTGAGTGCTGGTAACTCTGGTGTTGCCAGGAAAAGAGTTTTTAAATAAATTAAATCAGACAAACGTGGGGAATGGATCTTAAAATTGTACACATTTATATATTGTAATGTGAGTTTTAGTATTATAAAAGCAATAGAAACTTGAATACAAATAATATATTTAGAGATATTTAGAAAATTTACCATAGAGGTTAATATTAGTAAAACTTATGTATTATTAAAATTAAAACTCCTTATTCTTATTTGATTCTAAGATATATCATTTGTATAAAATATCTCTCAGCCATTTTTTTTTACATCTTCTGCCATTGTTAGACTGGAGATTAGTTTCTGATAATAAACTCTTAATATACATTTTAGAATCGATGAAATAAAAGTAATTACCAATATTAATATTCTTAATATTTATATGATGTTTTTAGAAAAACTAAAGTATACAAATTATTTCTTGTTATTTAAATGATTTTGTGGAATGGAGAAGAATATTACAACTCTTTATTTTCATTGTTTACTTATAATATGTATTTAACCAATGTTTTAATGGTGACAAAATAAAAATAAAAACAAATGCTGGGATAGCTCGTCCATTTTGTCTATGGTATTTTAAAATTGAATCAATAATTCTAATTTTAAAAGATTTTCACGAGTTTCTTATAATTGTCCAAAAATAAAGCATCCTTTTGATTGTTAACTGATAATTTTACAAGAACTGAAACATTTTTCCCAAAATGCACCTAAGTTTAATTTATTTCTATTTTTTTCAATCAATCTGTTCAACAGTCGATCTGTTTTGTGAGTAATCAGATAAAACTGAAAATGCAATTTCTAAATAAATTTTGCTTTATTTTTCAAAGTAACTAACATTCTAGTGTTTTCTATACTGATAATTACTTCTTCTATTCAGATAGCAAGTACCTATAAAAAAATATGTCAATATGTTAAGGTGATTTGAAAACAGAAAAATACATATAAACGGACTAAAATATACCAGTGGAAATAAAAGAGGTGGGAGATTTTAAAGGTCTATTGTAGTGAAAAATAAAATATAAATTTATTCTATCAAATGGGAGATATTGAATTTTTTTGATATGGGTATGATTATTTGAAATTTTTAAACAAAATAAGTGAATTACGTATCAATTAAACATTAAAAAAAACATATTGGGTAAGTCTAACGCACAAGGATGGACCATAATTTATTGAAAACAAAGGTTTTATTCAAAAAATAATATTAGATTATATTGCTAATATTTTGAAATACGTAGAAAATTGTGGATCGCTGTTAGAAAAATAAATATAAATAGTTGATGTTTAGAATAATAATATAATGTTCCATTTACAAATTATATTATGAGAAGGCATTCTATAATGTCAAATTTAAAAGAAGAATAGTGTAATCAAATATATTATATTTAAAAAAGATGATTCTGTACGAGAACAGCAGCAAACTAACATTGATTTGTTTAAATTCTCAAATGATAATACACAACTTTTACAAAAAAAAAATAGCGAACACAACAAATTAATATTTAAACGATGTTAAGTAATGTTTCGAAACATAAAACTGAAAATAATTCAGATCTTAAAATGATATTCTTGCTTCGCTAAAATATTTGAGCAGTTAATATGTTTTATAAAATAAAAATGGATCAGTGAGTTTGTTACAGATGACAACCAAAATGAGGAAAGTACAAAATATTTTCAAGATATCTAGAAATATGTAAATTAAACATATGAAATTTTCATATAAAGCCCAGAAAAGATAATGTCAGCTTATTTGGTAGTTCCCCAGATGGGACTTGAATCTTCAACCCATCCTTTTCAAGAGGTGTGCTTTGTCCAATTAAATTGCCAGGCGACATACCAAAGCTCCAAAATTCTCTCCCATAAACCTTAATTACAGCTTAATGCGCATAGGTGTTCTGGTATACCCAGTATTTAGAAATATATACCAACATGAGTTAATACTTGAATGACATAATATTATTTTCATAATATATGAATATATATCTACAATATATTCCTAATAACATTTTCCTATACCTATGCATGTAGAAATTATTTAACTATCTATTTATATATTTTGAAGAAATAAAAATATTTATCATGCGAGATGTTTCACTTACATGGATTACCCAACATGCAATGTCCACTTGGAAGACTCCTTAATCGATGAAGACGGCTGGGCCTCGACATTGCAAGAAGAGTCTCTCGTATTTTATTCACTTTATTTCAATAAAAGGCTTTATTCCCTTTTATAAAACATAAGGTTACATAAAAAAATACAAACAATGCAAATGCAATTCACATTTCTAAAACAAATTTTATTGATTAGAATTGTAACCTTTTTGAACAAAAAAATAACGATATTGGTGTTTCTTCCTTTTCTTAAAAAGTATCATGTTAAATTATTATTGAAAAGACATCATATTCTACTGGGATCTTTGGAAACTTTCTGCCAATGCGATCCCAGAGATAAATATAAACAAATTGGTATCAAAACTACAAAAATAAAACATGAAAACCTTTGTATGAATAGACCATAGCATGCTAATAAAAGATCATAATTATGAAAAACACCTTCGAATTTTTCATTGGGCTGACGCTTATTTTGCATAACTCCATGTTTTTATATGGAAGAAAACACAATTGGTTTTAGTTTTACTGTATAATTTATTAAACAGTGATCTGGTCTCGACTTACACAGTCTTTGTCAAACTAACCTTCAAGGTATTCAATTGGTATGAGTTATCTATGAACCTAATAAATCAAATCAGGAATGCAAAATTATTTATTGACATAGGTATAAGAATAAATAAATAACAAGTAATTGGACAACATAACATAGACAAAATAACCAATAACAATGAAATGAAATAACCACCTTTTGAAAATATTACATATAAAAAAGTTCTTATTAAAAAATACTCATTATTTCACTAAAGTCACATATTGTTCTATGATTTCTTCACTGTCTTCATAAATAATACCATATCTGAAAGAAAAAAGTAAATAAATATTAATATCTTGATGTATTTACTTATTTTACAAAATGATCAGCCAAGGATATTTTTTTTTAATAATCAGCCAAGGACTTTTATGGGTTTTGCATTTTCTTATATCCAGAACATGTACCCTAACTTTTTTCTGTAAAAGTTTTCCATTGTCTAGCAAGAGGCAAAATTTCACAAACTCTAATTTAATAACGAGATATGGATACCATAAAAGTTTTCTTCTTTGTTCACTGGGAGAGTCTTATGTCAACTAATTACACACCTGTGGAAGATATTATGGCAATAGAACACATAATTTCTTTTTCTATTTATACCATCACGGCATCTTCCACAAGTAGGGTAATCAGTGAACTTAAATATATGATTATCATCCTCTTCATGCTAAAAAAAGACATTCAAGATGCCCAAAAACTTACAAAAAAGAGAGGATGACTCATTTTATTTGTATGTAAATTCTACAGAAACATCAACTTACTGATAAATATAACCATAACAACTATGATCATGACCCAAAGCCAGAGTTTCCAAGCTTTCTTGGTATGTTCCTCTAACTTCTCACTTTCTGTCTTCAGTGTCACCAGATTTGCATCTGTAAGGTGTGACGATGTTTTCAAAATCTGGAAAAATACAGAAAATAGAAACCTTAGATAAATCCTTTGCTCCAAAGAAACTCATGCAATTCATCACCCTTTCTTGTTCTATGTTCTTCCATCCACAAAGATTCTGAAGGCCTGCATAACCTTCTTAACGATACATCATTCCTATGATCATGACATTAGAGTGTTAGGAATGTCGTGAAATGAGGTGACCCCAATCCAGGGACTAATTTTTACTCTATGCTCCTGAAAGAAGTTGAAGAGAAAAAAGAAAGGAATATCAGGAAATCCAAAAACTATACTCCAATAAATTCATCACATATTCTATCTTAATCAAACCACCTATCACTTAAAACTAAATTAATGGGTAATACAAGTTGTTAATGACATTTTTTAAGTGTGGTTCAACAATAACAAGTAGAAATAATACATACCTCAGTATCCTTCTTAATAATTTGATTAGCCAACTCAGTTTGTTCCTTAAGATTCCTAGTGAGTAACAGCATATTCTCTGCCACCTTCTCCTGCATGGTGTGGTGATATTTCAGCAGACTATCCAGATCCTCAGTTCCATTTGTTACAGACTTGGAAGTGGGAGGTCTTGATATATTTCTATGTCTTAAGGAATCTTCGGTGTCTGAAAAATAACATTATTTTGGTTTCATTAACTTCGAGTATATTTTACATACATAAGTACACTGTAGAATATACATCTGAAGAAATTAGTAGCCTGATGGTAGAGCCTTGGACTTATAATTGAGAGACCCCGGGTTCGATTCTAGACACTGGGTACTTGGATTTACTTCAATTATAGTCCAGATTCATATTAATAAAAAATCTGAGTTAGGACATATTATTACATATTTTCTGTGTATCGTAGAGCTACCGGTAAATAATTGGTCTTCCACTCTTTTTCATAAGTTTTTGAGTGTCCTGAAAAAGGCAGGTATAAAAATAAATACATTTTATATTTTAAAATCAGTAATTCAATTCGCCACCCCTTTCTGAATGTCTTAAATTTAAAACAAGGCAGTTGGAAAATCATTAAAAATTACCTCAATTACAGAGAACAACATTAAAACTAAAGAACAAAAATAGGCACAATAAGTCCGGGAATTCATACTTCCTGTCAAACTACATTGAATACTGCTTACTATGAGAGTATTTAGGAGTAAAATTGGAAATAATTTAAATCTAGATTCAACTTGGAAAATACATTGGTTCAATATTTTTTAAAGTACCATTGAAGAATAAGTCAGCCTTAAGTTCTTGATTGTATTTAGCGCTAGTTTTTTGATGTATTTCTTTAGTGGCCATATTTGTTCCTGTTGCGGCAGCTCCATGAGATAAATGTTGCACAGCTACAACCTGAAACATTAAACAAACATAATATATTGTATTTTAATTTTTATTACCTTTGTTTTTTTTTTAAATTGGTATTCCGATGCCCGATTCTATATAATGACAATCAATTTTATTAAAAGTTGCGTATTGACCTGAAATACTAGGATTATTTTATTTTTATTTCTGTCCCTAATGTTTTCATATTATTGTAATTAACATGTTGAGCCGTAGATATGTGATAAATAAAGAAAAAATTAATATCAACAAAACAAGCTTAATTCAAACCTCACTGAAACGATTCAGAAATAGCTATGTTTAATAAGTTTCCCAAGAGTGTGCCCAATTTTTTCATTCACTTTTAATCCGTTTAATTTATTCATCTAGACCTATGACTACATTACTGTACTAAAAAGAAAACCAACCTTTTGCACAGGATTTGTCAATTCTGTAGTTTTAACTAATCCCTTAAGAAAAATATGTCTGCGATTGTAATCTGCCATTGTGTCTTTGGAAGGTTTACTGAAATTAAGTATAAATCCAAATTAGTAGGAATTAAAACTATGGTATTTGAGTTTTTCCAATACCTGTATTGGTAATACACAAACACTGTATTTTCATTTTTCCTTGACCAGTAATATTTATTTATAGCAGTAAAAAGCACATAATCAATATCAACCACAATACAGTGAGAAATTATAATTAATACAAAGGTTAAATGCAAGATGATTTTCGTAAAAGGTAATATTTAAATAATCTTTTAACTAGGCAATACAAGTTGCAAGGCACATATAATTTGAAGAAATCAGTGTTTTTCGCCTAGTTATCGGCACAAATCACGACCCTCAGCAATAAAAAAGAGGAAGAAAAATGAAATGAATTTTGACATTGTGATTAGGAATCTGATGTACCTAATGGGAAATGTTCTAACTACTTCAAGAACTGTATTGAATACCTATCAAGATTTAAGATTTTGGAGCAATCAGTCAATCAAGTAACAATTTTGGACAAAATAAGGCTTATTTATAAAGTAAAGAGTATTGCTTACTTTGGTAGCTTCTGTAAATCTATCAACATGTGTTCCAAATGTTCAAGATATTTTTTCAACCTCCAGTCTTTGTCAGGATCTTCCTTGGCCATTTCTTCACATCGCTGCAGAACTCGCTTTACATCTATTTCAATTTTAGACAACATTTTAGTTTGGTGTATTTATTAATAAATTAATTGGTAAATACAGAATTTGCACAAAATACACGTCACTCAAAACAACTTTTTGCATTATTTTGACAATTGCTGTCAGCTGTCAAAGTCTTCTTCTTCTTCTTATTTTGTTTGGCTTTTCACCCATTTAGAGTGTTTTCGCCAGGAAACATGCATTTTTCGATCATGTAAAAATTAATTTAGCTATTTATTATTTGAATAAAAAAATGTATTTAACATATAAGTAAAATGTTTCAAAACAAAAGCAATGAAAATAATTATCTTTATTTTTTTAATGGTAAATTGAATTATAACTATCCTGTATCAAGCATGATCATTGCATTATTTGGAAATAAAATTAAACAAATCTTACGACTGTCCATTTTATTTACATCTAGTAACACTATATAAACGTTCCACTTTGACACTTCGCGTTGTTATTATTTTAATATTTTGTATTTTATCTGAAACGTTTGAAATTTACTCACAGAAATTTATTTAAAATTTCTATAACTTTGTGCCAAAATGTTAATCAAATTATTGTAAAAAATATATCAGTATTTAAAGTTAAGAATGATACACGACGCTTTATTTTTGTTATGGGATTGTCCCAGCAGTTCTGAATTATTGTCAGAGGTGGTAAGTGAAAAACGTTTATAACACCTTATTGTACAAAATATGTAGGTATTAACTGTAAAAAATTCCATTAGCTAGGTACTTTGTATTCGAAAAACCATTTTATTAAAGAAATAAAAACGATTGCATTCAGCTATTTATTTATTGTATAATAGAAACAATGAACAGCATTACAGTAAAAACCTTTTAGCTGTCTTTGTACGTAAACATTAAATAATCAAGATAATAATAAAATACAACAGAAAAATACAGACACATAGAAATTCTATGACACAAATATACAAGAAAAAGGAACACATATAGCGCGTCGAACCGCACGCAATAATCCACCTTAAGAATATTTGGTAGTTATAATCCTTCTCTTTTCTGATTTGATTGACTAATTATGTTTCCAGTATCACAAGGAAAAAATAGCGCATTTAAATTCATGTGAGAAGGAGATATTTAATAGGATCTTGAAGATTGCCAAGTGCCATGGAATTATTAGGAAGTTTATTGCCAAGAAATCATTCGCTTCCGCTAGGCCTTTAGATTGTGTATTTAATGGTAAGTGAATTTGTTTTCTTTAAATGTGAAGATTTATTCAATTACATTACTAGTAAGTTTAAGATATAATATAGTCAAAATTAATTAACTTAGTTGTGTGTGCCTAAGATACTCTTTTTTTGTATCCTCAATGGATGAATTGCTTGTATTAAAAGTTATTCCTTCTGTAAAAATAAACATGACATTCGGGATTGGTGGTATCTACTACAGTAAATTTTAAATGTTTTTTTTTGTTTACTTGTATTGTTTTATGAATACCTGAGGTTTTTTATACCTGAAAAACTTCGAATTAAGGATAAAATTGTTTAGTACTTTGCCAAATCTTTAAAATGAAATCAAAATCAGTTATTTTCATTATAGGAAAATTGGTGACTGCTCTGTCTGGTTCATATATTCAAGCATTGAGTGAAGGTTTGGATGAAGTGTTGGAACCATATCGCCTAACTCTCGTAGAATTGGAACAAAATGCCCTTGCTAATCCGTATCTTCCTCTCTCCTTTATTTTGGGAACTGTGGAGAAATATAAACCTCTATTTAATACAATTACTAATATTCTATTTAGCATCAAGGAGAAGAGGTTTTACGGATGTCAGGTGTTGCACATACTTCAGAAACATGCCCTCAGTGGAAACGAGGAGACCACATTGGCTATTAGAAAGTATGTTGAATTTTCCAGTTTCATAATATTATACAAATATTTCAATAATAAATATGATGAACCTTAATTTAATTTGAAATATAAGCAATAAACATCTCAAACAGCCTTCAGTAAGTGATTGGTTGACTTTGTGAAAATGGAGTAAGTCAATAGCTAGAGGATTTGAATTGAGATTTCTCGAATGGAAGTAAATAATTATTTCGTAAACAAATTTTCATATTCCAGACTTATTACTATAGTTCATAGAGTTTTCTATGATCAGCTGTGCAGTTGGCTTCTGTATGGAGATCTGAAAGACAATCAGAGAGAGTTCTTCATCCATGCTGTTGAGAATGTCAAACATCAGACGTCTTCCACTAACTTGAACCAATCCAGAATGAGTTCTGTTCCATCTAGTGATCATAGTAAAAATGGAAGTTCATTACAGGTTATTGTGAATTTTGAAATTAATTGTGATTTTAGTATTAATTTATATATAAAAAAAATGTAAATATTCCACTTTCCACGACATGACAAAACCCCTCTTCATTGCCGCTTCCAGGATATCTACTTAGCCACTCCAAATCAAATCTTTAAAAAATAATACTGTCTTTATAATATAAATTTCTTATATGTGGCCTGATGATAAAAACCCATTTTTATTTAAGAGATTTATGTATTTTTATTGTGTGAATAGAGTTTTGTAATTGAAGTGATCTACTGAACAAGGGATTATAATATGTTTAATGAAATATTTATAAAATTTAGTCATCGATCCTTATTCAAAGTATCACTTAATTTGAATGCTATATTTGTTTATGATGTGTACATATTGTGTCTAAATCTAGTTTTGTCAATGATTATTAAATGCAGATAATAATTAACAAATTCACATAAATTATTTTCTACAGAAAATATATTTTCTATTGTTTATTGTTTTCAGGATTCCCTGAGCAGAACCTTGAAAAATGTAGATTTTGAAATAAATGCTGTAATGTTACCGTACTATATTCCCCTCTCCATGGCACAGAAGATATTGTTTATAGGGAAGTCTGTAGCGCTGCTGGATTCCAGTCCTACGGGGATGAGTAAACGAAACATTGGGTTGTTCTCTGTAGACAGAGAGTTGGGAAAAGGGTAAGTTTTTCCAGTGAGGGATTCAGAAAAAACTCAAGGGGGAGGGGGGGCGCAAAAATTATACACATATACAAGACAATGCCATTTTATTTAAACTGATTATACCCATATACAAGACATCGTCAATAGGCCCCGTAAGGAGGGGGGGGGGTGCCACTGAAGTTTTCATAAATCATATTATAAAACACAAGGAATCTCTTATAAAGGAATAAGACATTACAATAATTTGAATTGACGGCATGCTTCAATTGAAATTATTGTAACGTCTGTGATGTTAAATGTCTCATGCATTATGTTTTTATTAAAATTGGTGCCTTGATAAATTTTAGATTTACTATTTGGGGTGAGAAAGAAGCTCACTTCCATGAATCGATTCAGGAACTGAAGAATATGGATGTGTTCAATCTGAGAAAACTGGATGCTGTGCTGGATGAAATCAAGTCTTGTGTTACAGAGGTAATAGATATATCAATTAAACCATCTTATCTGTACCTACTATCATAACATATACCATAAGTGGAGTAGCCAGTAGACTAACTGTGCTGTAAAATCTAATTCATTCAGGACGAGTTCCAAATTAAAGACGCTAAATGTTTCATGTGAGATGTTTTATTAAGAAAAGAATGGGTCTAATTATTTTTTATTTGTTTATTTTACATATATAACAAAACATTTTCAGCATCTGTGGACCATCACCGTTGAGGAGTCTGGTGTCCTCAATGAGATACAACTGATGAAAGATTTCTTCCTGGTTGGAAGGGGGGAGCTGTTTTTAGAGCTTTTGAGACTGACACAACACATCTTGGATGTGGCCCCCAATCATGTCTCAACGAGAGGTAATCTTCTATTTATCTATGTCATGGTATTTCCCACTAGTAGGGTGGCCAATGGGCTAGCTTATGTAATGAACTTTTTATTCTACTTACAATCTAAGCACCATGCGCTTATGTTGACTTTTTTGTGTAGTCCATTGTTGGATTCAGTTGACTTTCTCGGTTAGATTTCTTAATCTACGTTAAGAAAATGCTTGTGTATATTTTGTCATTTTATGTTATTATTGTGTTTGTTTCTCTCGGCTAGAGGGACATTGAAAGAGTGTAGTCAAAAAATTTCACACATGGGATATTTTGTTCGGCTAGCCCTTCAGGCTGCCCACTATGGCATCTTTGGTGTGGAAAAGATTTGTTAAATATAGAATTTCAGATAAATGGAAGTCTTCAAACTTCTGCAGTATCTAGGTGGATGGTTGGTCTCTTTCAATGTTATATTCAGTTCCAAGATGTCTTTTTTTTAGACTTTACTACAAACTTATAGAGTGTAAAAGATGTAGCATTCAAAACTTCCTCCTATGCCCAGGTTTCTTAAAAGTCAGAATACTTCTATTTATCCACTCTTCTAGGCAAAACTTTCTTCTGCTGCTACGTAGGAATCTTTTATGATAAATGTATGCCTTGCATGTCCCTCTTTAGAGGATAGAATGTTATAATAATCATACAATAGAAATAAATGAATAAATAAGAAGATATAACTATGATGTGATAATGTGACATAACAGTTTTGACTATTTTTTTATTTTTAAATTCTAGATGTGAATCAAGCATTTAACATGGCAGCTAGGTCTCTGGCAAATAGTCAAGATGTGGAGAAGTTCTATTTCACTCTTCCCTACTCAAAATTTGATGGCTCCACTAGCGATGCTGAATATGGAGTGCTGGGTAATCCATTATTTCCTATTATACATGTTATTCTTTTAAATCATTCAGAGATAGCTTACTACAGTTTATGAAATGGAAAAAATCATTACTCTGAATTAATAAATGAATCAGACAATTAATTTTAGCGAAATTGTTCTATTACAGATGGATGGTCGACACTTGTACTGAATTACAAAGTAAAATGGCCCTTGCATTTACTATTCACTCCCGAGGTATTATACCATTACAATGAGATGTTCAAGTTCTTACTGAGAGTTAAGAAGACCCAGCACCATCTGCACCTTTTGTGGTTCACACATACCAAGACTAGGAGACATAGGTAACACAGCGATGGGAAACAAACACAGAACCAAAAGACATTATCTGCTTATTATGGATTTTTTTGAAAAAGGAATTGAATACAATAATTACGTTAAATACATTTCTACAATACCCCACTGTAGAATCTAATGTCATAAATTTTCCATGGTTCATCTAAAGAGAATTATCTTCTTCTTCATCTTTCACTTTTTACTATTCATCTTGGGAGCATAGTGTATTGGCTAACAGACTTTCTTTCAAAAAGTGTATAACTTATAATGATACTAGCCATCGCTCATATCCAAACTGAAATAGTGATGGCTTGAAGATATTTTTTATTTAACTTCTTTTTTCGACAAATTTGAGAGTTTGAAAAGTCTTTTGAGTGGATATTTTTGACTATACCTAACTATCTGAAGATGAATTCATATTAAGTTATCTATCTTCAGTTCCTAACTGGGATGCCTCAGGGTTACAAAATCCATATTAAGTTGCATTGGTTTAGCAACACTGTGTTTGATTTTAGGTTGCCAATCAGGTAATAATTATTTTGTTATTTCTTGTAGGACTTCAACATGGCAACTGCAAACAAAACTGATGTTCCTGGTGGATAATCTCCAGCATTATTTACAATCTGATGTGTTGGAGAGCAATTACTCCAAACTGAGACATGATGCTGATAAAGTCAAAGACTTCGAACTACTCAAGAAGGCACACAATACATTCCTCATGGATATATTAAGTCAAGCATTTCTACTCAACCCGGTGAGAATCAATTGATTTCATAGTTTTAAAATATAGCGGATATTCAATGGTATGTGTGAATGAACTAAAATATTTGTACGAGGGTACTCACTTTACATTAAATGTCTTAGGAGGATATTAGATATTATGAGCACATTCACAAATGACGCTGTGCACTAACACATTCAGCAAAGATCTGTAGTGTCTTTGTAACACAGGGGAGATGATGGTCTTAGCTGTGTAATGTTTTACTGAGAATGTCTAATGATATCAAAATGTTTATAAAAAAAAAGGTTTATTCATCTATAAGGTTTCACCAGTGTTAGGAATGTCGTGGTAGTAGGTGATTGAACTGGCATAGAATCACTTCGAATGTAGGTGACCTATTTCTGCTCTCTATTCCCAAGATAATTGTAGTAGGGAAAATGAAGAACAAGTAGAATTTTCTTTCCACGAAGTGTATTTTTCTTGTGTATTTTTATTTCAGGTTACTGAAGAAATGTCTGATAAAGATGAGCCAGACTACGGTTCCAACCCGGTAATGTCCAACATAGTGCAAGTGCTGCAACTGTGTGATGCATTCTGTACGATGGCCAAAGATACCACAGATCCTGAGGAAGAGGAGTATCACATTGTGGGATACACCAATAGGTGAGTATTTTTTTGTTTATGTATTAAAACATCTTGATTAGAGAACCATGTTTACACAATGTTACAATGTCTGAGCTATGCCCAAGTTCAGTTAAGCAATAAATTTCTATTGCATGATCTATATATCATTGGACAATCTCAAAACATTACTTAGCAAGGAGCGTGTTGACACACATCATCATTTGTGATATATTCAGTCTACTAGTTCATATCCTCCTGCGACATTAATTATTTTCAACCTGTTGGAGTGGAAAAATTTAAACCGGACACGAAAAAACAATTATTTTCAACTATGATAAAAAAAACTGCAAAGGCTTATTCTGATTTGGGACATTTTTTTACAATGATTACAGATTTGAAGCGTCAGTGGGCAAGTTACTCCAACTTTTAACAGCACTAAGGTCTCAGCCGTGTGGTGCCTACTTGGCTAGACTTCTCATGAGATTAGACTTCAACAGATGGTTCAGCAATACACACTATCTCAAGCAGTCACATTACCTTAGCTAGTCCTTCCAATAGTAGCTTTTTTCTAAACAAATCTTATATTTTTTCAAATACTTATCCTCTCTTCCAACGGATGGCTGAACTGCTTTCAAGCTTTAGTCTCTAATTTAAAATTCTAAAATTTACTTTTAAAAATATTGGTACTTAGTTCATCATTTTGTGCAATCCTTTATCACGTTGAGGAAACTAAAAGAAGTGCATCTTGTGATTCAAAGTCCCATCTACTTATTCAATCAATCAAAATAATTTCAAATTGTACTGCATGTGCTAATGTCAACAGTAAAAAACAGCTCTCTCAGCGCGATTCACTAAAAAAGTTACAATATTTAGTTACATAATATCATATGCTTTGATGTCGGAGATTTTGAACTGTTTCAGTTTTTCCTGACAGATGATGATGAATGCATCTTGAATGATAATTGAACAAATTGAAACAATAGTTTTCTTCTACTATAGATTGAACTAACATGAGAGAAACGTAAGGTCAACTCCATCTCAATGGTTACCGGTGTTGTCTAATATCGCACCGCCTGACCTACGCAGGTCCCATGCCATATTACGAGAAATGAATAAAATCAGGGAAAAAAGTCAACTACCAGCCTACGAAGACATATTTCACCCACCTCATAAAAGGCTCAAATCTCGAAAACCTATATGGACCGTCAATTCTGGGGAACTTGTATTAAAAAACAATAGAGGGAAAGATGGATCACAGGGGACACTACAAATAGGCACCTGGTAGTGGACCCCACAATCCAAGTACCTGGTTTTGATCTGCCGAGAAGGGTTTGGGTACAGCAAAATAGAGTGAGGACAGAACATGGATGCTGTAACTACTTGCTCTGGAGGTGGGGAAAAAGAGATTCCCCTGATTGTGAATGTGGAGATGTGCAGAGTGTGAGACACATAGTGCAGGACTGCCATCTCAAAAAATTTAGCGGGGATCTGCGGGATATCCATGAAGCGAGACCGGAGGCGGTGAGCTGGCTCTCGACACTAGAGCCAAGACTGTAGAGGACACGACGCGGCCCACATGGGTTAAGATTCATCAACACTGAGCCATACGAAAAGTAAAGTAAGTAAGAGAAACGTCTTTCAACTGTCTAGGTCATTATCAAGAAGTTGAAAGTTGTCTTTCTCATATTTGTTTGATCTATAGTAGAAAGAAACGCTTGTTTTAATTTATCCAATCATATAATTTTACTACTTGTGCACCAATACATTAAGTTGAATGATAAATTCGAAGACTGTATATAAGATGGTCAAGTTCCAAGTTTACCATCATGTAAAACTATTCAACTTATCATAAATATAGATACAAGGATTTTTTTTAGAAGTTATTTGAAGCTTTTCTTGAGGTAAGGAATAAGTTGGAGAAAATCTGAAGACATAGAAGACTTTTTTATGTGCAGGGTAACTTAAGAATCTCAAAAAATATTGTATGTAACATTTCTTAGTTGTAACTTGTATTTTGTCCCAAATAATTTGTTCATCCAAAATGTTGAGTTCTTTGCAAATGTCATTCTCTTTATTTGTCTGAATTCAGCAATAAACACATTCCTCTTTGGAATCATTCTTATTTGATTCAATTCTGGTGTATATCGTCGTTGCATATTCAAAAAGAGGTATGTGCGAACATTTTTATTTAGGTATACTCTTTAAAAACTGTTCATTAGGACATTAAAATTGTACGGACTTTTTATTGGCAAGTATATTATTCTTTAAGTATTGAATTTTAATATTTGATACTAAGAATAACTTTATAAAATGGTTATGATGTCATTATAAGCAGTTTATTCTAGAAATGTCAAAACATTAATAAATTCACATACCCTTTTTTGTAACATTCATTATTTCCATGAAGTTTGACAAATGCAAACATAATATGTTGCTAAACTTTACTATTCTTTATAACATTGAATGCTTTTAACTTAATTAATAAGCCTGGCGGCAACACCGTTCCCACAAATGAAACCCGTTTCACACTTTTTTACTTACATACAAGCTTTAAAAAGTTTTTGGAATTTAATGGAACAAATAAAATCAATCTCAAATATGTTGTTATTCATTATATATATATGTTAGAGGGAACCTACACTGTGTCAATAATTGTAATTTTTTCATTATGGCCAATATATTATTCATGTTTTTTAAAACACTTTCAAAGATGATGGTGGGTCATTTCTAATGGCTATTTCTTACACTTTTTTAAATGTTAATAGAATATCTTCTTTGTCAAGAATTTGACATAAGTTTTGGATATCACAAAATATGACACACTTTCAATATAGATTAATGTGTCATTAAAAAGATCATAAGAAGTGCTATAGCACTATGTTCATAAGTAAATTTGGCAAAAAATTGATATTATGATGATGGTGCAAGATTTGTTTCTTTGGTGCCATTTTATAATCCTTCTAGCGCCTCAAGAGCGCCGGTGTAGTTTACCTCTGTCATACAAATAAGTACATGTTATAATATATTATTGATTAGTTTATGTGCCATTATAACTACAAATTTTACACAAAAGTATTAAAATAAAACAATTGATTAATTCATTTAAAAATTATTATTTCCATCAGTCGTCATTTCTTTGATTGGAAATTTATTTTTATTTCTCCTGTCATTTCATTCGTCCATGGCAACGTCTTCTTGGGCATCTCCAAAATTTTCTTTGCCATCTGGATGCTGCTCAAGGAATGTCCGTATCACAATGCACTTAGTCATATAGCAGTTGCAAGGAGTCGGATGTGTTTCTGTGAGTGGATCTTGTAAAGTCAGTTGGAGATTGTATCTAAAAAAATATCATCTTCTAACTATTTTTTGTTATTATTACAGACTTCCTTATAAGTAAAATATACACAATACATTTGCTCCCTGCCTATTCATCAAATTTGGTCATTCAGGTTTAAGTTTAAAGCCATATTGTGAAATTTCAAAAATTTGGCTCTATGCATGCATTTACATTCATGTACAATTTGAGTATCTTTTAGGAAGTAATAGAGGTCAGAAAATTAGTTTCGAAGATAAAGGAATTGAATGAATAGCAGGGGCTTGCCATTCATTCTCAACACCTTAAGGTTTGAGAGATGTGTAAGAAATCCAACCTTAGTGCTGAATAATGAATGCACTATTGAAGCTGGTAGGTTTAATTTAATAGTCAAGACTGTTTGATAAACCAAAGGAAATCACATATGTCTTAATATTGACATACATACCTTCTTTTATTCTCTGAACATCTCTTCATCTCCAACTCCCAAGCAATGGGTTCACCCTTTTCCAACTCTTGTTCTTCAGGCAGTACTATAACTGTCTGTTTCCAGTGTGTCACAGGAGCTGATGGGCATGTGCTCAAAACTATAGGTTGGGAGTTGTCCTTATCAATCAGTAGAGGAAATACACATTCAAACCAAATGCACATCCCTTGGAATTTACCAGCTTTATTAGTACCTAAAATGAATAGATCATTTATAGAAAAATAATCTACCAGCATACATCATTGCTAGGGTCAGTCTGTTCATAAGGCAAACCAAACAAATACCTAGGGTCCTAAACTTTAACTCATAAGACATGTTTAAAAAAACGAGATTTAAGATATACAAGGATAGCCACAGGGGAAATTGTTTTTCAATAAACAAGCTATTGGATCTAACACATGGGAAGGATGTTTACAAAATCAACAGACAGTAGTAACAAGCATGTTATTCAATCATTGTCGTATGTACGACTCAGGGCTTTGAGTAGATATCTTAAGCCAACTGATCATAGCAGCTCATATCGGTCCAATCAGTAAATTTACTATTTGTAACGAAGATACAGGTTGTCTTCTTTGTATTATTTTGAATGTTTTTTAAATATTCTACAATGCACATCCGTTACTTGATATTTTAAAATCGCGATCGATTTCGGTAAACCTTTACCATTGACGAGCGAGATAATACTAGTATTATGTGCATTGTAGAATATTTGCGGATTAGTATTATGTGCATTGTAGAATATTTAATGCGGATTAGTATTATGTGCATTGTAGAATATGCGGATTAGTATTATGTGCATTGTAGAATATTTAAAAAACATTCTAAATGTCTCGTAACTGTTACATAGTTAATCCTTCTAAAATAACTGATATTCTTTGTATTAAATAAAAAAAATCCTCGTGCCTGAATTTGGGTTGGTTTATAAAATAAAATTTAATAAAAATAAAAGTGGATTGGTCTGTAACCTGATTATATAAAACTTTTAATTGATAATTTGGCATTTAAATTCTGCCTATGAGAAGCAAACATATTACTGTTTCTCGTAGATTTATGACAGCCGAGGGTTATGATACAACAGAGCAAACAAGTCCTGCTTCTATGATAGGGCTTTTGGCGTCGCAGGACCCGTCATTTGGAACCGACTCCCCGAGGACCTCCGAAAAAACCAGCCGATTACAACGTTCAGGAGCAAGCTGAAGACTTCGCTCTTCCAACATAGCTTCCCGCGCCCTTGAGATGGATACTCCATTAAACGGCGCCGAATAAATCATCCAATATAATAATAATAATAATATGATCTACTTTTAAGTATATAGACTTGCATCAACCGAATATAGTGGATTATCTCTACTGTTTTCTATGATGAAATTGTGTCACTTTTTAACAAAATGCATACCTACGACATGTTTCAAAATATATTTATCTATTTCAAACGAACTATCTTCCTTTAAGTCTATCCAACAGAATGCAGTCTTTTCAGCCAGCAGATCATCAACCTCCACTTTCATAACTTCAGGCTTTCCACTTTTACTGTTCCTCAACTGTTTACCAACTGAATTTAGTTTCACTCCGCATACATCATTCCAGTACTCATAAACCGATGGAACACTGAAAAAAAAGAAAAATACTTACATAGGTTTATACTATAATTAAATTTGTTTCATTTTATGAAGCCTCTTATAGCACTATGTAAGTATGATTTAGACCTGAGGCCTGAGTCAATAACACATTTTCACGTTACGTTAACGTTCGAGTATAGACGAAGTTGCAAGCAAGTGTCAATTTCGTTGCTAAGATACACAATAGTTACGAAAATGTACACTTTGGCGCAACGTCGTTTGCATTTTAACGCTAACGGAACGAAAACGTAACGCTAAAATGTGTGTATGACTCAGGCCTCAGTAGTGTGTTATGTAACAGCACCTATAAGATCTATCGCATTCTGGACTAAAATAAGAAATTTATCAGATAACTAAATCCTTTGCCCACCAAATAATTGTTGGAAGTCTCACATACTCATAAATACTATGTGGTTCAGATGTTTGATTACAGAAACTTATACACGGAATAACAAATTGAAATAAACTTGATTTATTTAAGATGGATTTATCGCAAAAGGTGATATTTCTTCCAAATAACCAAAGAAATGTTTTTAATCATAATTTATAAAATAACAAATGTACCTGCATGGAGCAACATAAATTGTGGCACTTTCAGGAAAGATCTTTCCGTCTTCTTTTAAGAATTCATTCCTGGCATAAAAGACAGAATCCAACATGCCTTCATGTAAAAGATAGAATCCCATCCATTCGGAGACAATGATGTCAACTTTCTCTCCTTCGGGAAGTTTAACATCTTCCACTTTACTATGCAAAATCTGTAAAAATACAATCATGTATATTCATATAAATATAGCCAATCGTGTTTATATAGAAATACTTTATACATGTATTGCCAGTATTTACATTGAAATACATATCCAAATGCCATTAGAAGTAAGAGTAAAAGTATTTTGTTATAACAATTATTTTAAATTAATAAAAATAAAACTAATTTTGAAATCATCCAGAAAATACACCGATATGGTTAAATGTACATGCATCAACCCGTAAGTTTTTTAAAACAAATTTATTATTGCCTCAATAACTCCTTCAAGCTTATTCTCCTTGACAACATCATGGCACACTTTAGCCAAGTTACTGGCTTCCACGGCATACACCTTCTTGGCTCCTGCGAGAGCGCAGAACACAGACAAGATACCAGAACCTGCTCCCACATCCATCACAACTTTCCCAGAGATGTATTCTTTGTTATCCATTATGGCAGCCTTGTAAGCTAGCATACGAGGTTCATCTCGAAGCATCAATTGATGAACCTAAAAATAAATTAAAATAATATTTCAACTACTAATATTTTAGGAAACTTTGTAGCGATTTCTCAATACTGAGTTAGAATTTTATAAATTGAATTCTTTTATCAATTTTCATTCTCAATCTCGATGACAAAATCTTTATATGCTGCAAAGGTATTTCTTTAAGTCGGTTTTTCAAAAATATAAAACTAACACCATTTTATGTTCTTCAACAGTATCAATTCAGTAAGTTGAATAGTTTTGTAAACGGTGATACTGCATGGATCACAAAAATACTCATATGGAATATATTCATACACGTTATCGAAAATTTTGAATACAATTTTTAAACACCACACTGCACACGCTATATAGTCAACTGACTTAAAAAATATTAATTTTTAACATATTTTTAAAATAACTCCATGTTTTTGTCAGCTTTCTGATTATTAATATTCAAATAAAGTTGAAATGAACAAATATATTATATACTTTTTGAAACAATTGAAGTTAACTATTCCCATAAAATGTAATGTTCCCGATAGATTTACATCCCATATACCTACCAAAATATCTATTGGTAGGTATATGGGATGATAAAAATAAAATTTCACATAGAACTTAAATCATATTTGCACCATTTGATTTCCTGAAGCATTTATTATCAACAGACAAAACAAAACATGAAGAAAATCTATGTCTTCTATCTGGTTTTCTAAGAAAGTATATTGCGCAAATAAAAAAACTAACTTTTTATCCATAATAAATACCTAAATGTTATTATTTTTGGGGTAAATCTATTTTACTGACTAGCATATAAAGCTGCTGACCGGGTATTAAATATTGTCGAAATTTCTTGAAATTTGGTACAAACATGTCAACCGTGATCCTTTACAACATGTAAAAAGATGCAACCCCTAACTTATATTTTAAGGGTAGTTTTGGTCGAAAAACCGTTACTGACCGCATAAAAACCGACTGACCGGGTATTGAGAGACGGCCGAAATTGATGAAACTTTGTAAATATATGTATTATTAGGTAACCTATGATGTTGTAAAAAATCAACCCTTTCGAATAATTTTTAAGGGTAGTTTTGTTCAAAAAACCATTACTGACTGCATAAAAACCGACTGACCGGGTATTGAGAGACGGCCAAAATTGATGAAACTCTGTAAAGATACGTAACATTAGGTAAGTTATACCATGTCAAAAAATCAACCCTTTCGAATAACTTTTAAGGGTAGTTTTGGTCGAAAAACTTATTGACCACATAAAAAGCTGCTGACCGGGTATTAAACGTCAGTCGAAATTGATAAAACTTAACAGATATATGAATCATTAGGGTACTTATATCATGTCAAAAAATCAACCCTTTCGAATAATTTTTAAGGGTAGTTTTGGTCGAAAAACTGCTACTGACCGCATAAAAACCGACTGACCGGGTATTAAGAGACGGCCGAAATTGATGAAACTCTGTAAAGATGCGTAACATAAGGTTACTTATATTGCGTTAAAAAATCAACCCTTTGGAATAATTTATAAGGGTAGTTTTGGTCGAAAAACCGCTACTGATCTCATAAAAACTGACTGACCGGGTATTGAGAGACGGCCAAAATTGATGAAACTCTGTAAATATACGTAACATTAGGTAAGTTATACCATGTCAAAAAATCACCCCTTTCGAATAACTTTTAAGGGTAGTTTTGGTCGAAAAACTTATTGACCACATAAAAAGCTGCTGACCGGATATTAAACGTCGGTCGAAATTGATGAAACTTCGCAGGTATATGAACCTTTAGGTTACTTATATTGTGTTAAAAAATCAACCCTTTCGAAAAAAAAACAATGGTAGTTATGGTCGAAAAACTGTTACTCACCGCATAAAAACCGACTGACCGGGTATCAAGAGACGGCCGAAATTGATGAAACTCTGTAAAGATATGTATCACTAAGGTTCCTATATTGTTTTAAAAAATCAATCATTTCGAAAAAAATTCAAGGGTAGTTTCGGTCGAAAAACCGATGCTGACTACATAAAAAGTGACTGACCGGGTATAAAATATCGGTCGAAATTGATGAAACTTCGCAAATATATGAATCTTTAGGTTACTTATATTGTGTTAAAAAATCAACCCTTTCGAAAAAAAACAATGGTAGTTTTGGTCGAAAAACTGTTACCGCATAAAAACCGACTGACCGGGTATTAAGAGACGGCCGAAATTAATGAAACTCTGTAAAGATATGTATCACTAGGGTTCCTATATTGTTTTAAAAAATCAATCATTTCTAAAAGAAATCAAGGGTAGTTTTGGTCGAAAAACCATTACTGACTGCATAAAAACCGACTGACCGGGTATCAGGAGACGGCCGAAATTGATGAAACTCTATAAAGATATGTATTACTAGGATTCCTATATTGTTTTACAAAATCAATCATTTCGAAAAAAATTCAAGCGTAGTTTTGGTCGAAAAACCGTTACTGACTGCATAAAAAGCTGCTGACCGGGTATAAAACGACGGCCGAAATTGATGAAACTCTGTTAAAATATGTATCACTAAAGTTCTTATATTGGTTAAAAAAATCAATCATTTCGAAAAAAATTCAAGGGTAGTTTTGGTCGAAAAACCGTTACTCACCGCATAACAACCGACTGACCGGGTATTAAGAGACTGCCGAAATTAATGAAACTCTGTAAAGATATGTATCACTAGGGTTCCTATATTGTTTTAAAAAATCAATCATTTCTGAAAGAAATCAAGGGTAGTTTTGGTCGAAAAACCATTACTGACTGCATAAAAATCGACTGACCGGGTATCAGGAGACGGCCGAAATTGATGAAACTCTTTAAAGATATGTATCACTAGGATTCCTATACTGTTTTACAAAATCAATCATTTCGAAAAAAATTCAAGAGTAGTTTTGGTCGAAAAACCGTTACTGACTGCATAAAAAGCTGCTGACCGGGTATAAAACGACGGCCGAAATTGATAAAACTCTGTTAAAATATGTATCACTAAAGTTCCTATATTGGTTAAAAAAATCAATCATTTCGAAAAAAATTCAAGGGTAGTTTTGGTCGAAAAACCGTTACTCACCGCATAAAAACCGACTGACCGGGTATCAGGAGACGGCCGAAATTGATGAAACTCTTTAAAGATATGTATCACTAGGATTCCTATATTGTTTTACAAAATCAATCATTTCGAAAAAAATTCAAGAGTAGTTTTGGTCGAAAAACCGTTACTGACTGCATAAAAAGCTGCTGACCGGGTATAAAACGACGGCCGAAATTGATAAAACTCTGTTAAAATATGTATCACTAAAGTTCCTATATTGTTTTACAACATCAATCATTTCGAAAAAAATTCAAGGGTAGTTTTGGTCGAAAAACCGTTACTCACCGCATAAAAACCGACTGACCGGGTATCAAGAGACAGCCGAAATTGATGAAACTCTGAAAAGATATGTATCACTAGGGTTCCTATATTGTTTTAATAAATCAATTATTTCGAAAAAAATTCAAGGGTAGTTTTGGTCGAAAAACCGATGCTGACTACATAAAAAGTGACTGACCGGGTATAAAATATCGGTCGTAATTGATAAAACTTCGCAGATATACGCATCTTTAGGTTACTTATATTGTGTTAAAAAATCAACCCTTTCGAAAAAAAAACAATGGTAGTTTTGGTCGAAAAACTGTTACTCACCGAATAAAAACCGACTGACCGGGTATCAAGAGACGGCCGAAATTGATTTAACTCTGTAAAGATATGTATCACTAAGGTTCCTATATTGTTTTAAAAAATCAATCATTTCGAAAAAAATTCAAGGGTAGTTTTGGTCGAAAAACCGTTACTCACCGCATAAAAACCGACTGACCGGGTATCAGGAGACGGCCGAAATTGATGAAACTCTTTAAAGATATGTATCACTAGGATTCCTATATTGTTTTACAAAATCAATCATTTCGAAAAAAATTCAAGAGTAGTTTTGGTCGAAAAACCGTTACTGACTGCATAAAAAGCTGCTGACCGGGTATAAAACGACGGTCGAAATTGATGAAACTCTGTTAAAATATGTATCACTAAAGTTCCTATATTGTTTTACAACATCAATCATTTCGAAAAAAATTCAAGAGTAGTTTTGGTCGAAAAACCGTTACTGACTGCATAAAAAGCTGCTGACCGGGTATAAAACGACGGCCGAAATTGATGAACCTCTGTTAAAATATGTATCACTAAAGTTCCTATATTGGTTAAAAAAATCAATCATTTCGAAAAAAATTCAAGGGTAGTTTTGGTCGAAAAACCGTTACTCACCGCATAAAAACCGACTGACCGGGTATCAAGAGACAGCCGAAATTGATGAAACTCTGAAAAGATATGTATCACTAGGGTTCCTATATTGTTTTAATAAATCAATTATTTCGAAAAAAATTCAAGGGTAGTTTTGGTCGAAAAACCGATGCTGACTACATAAAAAGTGACTGACCGGGTATAAAATATCGGTCGTAATTGATAAAACTTCGCAGATATATGAATCTTTAGGTTACTTATATTGTGTTAAAAAATCAACCCTTTCGAAAAAAAAACAATGGTAGTTTTGGTCGAAAAACTGTTACTCACCGAATAAAAACCGACTGACCGGGTATCAAGAGACGGCCGAAATTGATTTAACTCTGTAAAGATATGTATCACTAAGGTTCCTATATTGTTTTAAAAAATCAATCATTTCGAAAAAAATTCAAGGGTAGTTTCGGTCGAAAAACCGATGCTGACTACATAAAAAGTGACTGACCGGGTATAAAATATCGGTCGAAATTGATGAAACTTCGCAAATATATGAATCTTTAGGTTACTTATATTGTGTTAAAAAATCAACCCTTTCGAAAAAAAACAATGGTAGTTTTGGTCGAAAAACTGTTACTCACCGCATAAAAACCGACTGACCGGGTATTAAGAGACGGCCGAAATTAATGAAACTCTGTAAAGATATGTATCACTAGGGTTCCTATATTGTTTTAAAAAATCAATCATTTCTAAAAGAAATCAAGGGTAGTTTTGGTCGAAAAACCATTACTGACTGCATAAAAACCGACTGACCGGGTATCAAGAGACGGCCGAAATTGATGAAACTCTGTAAAGATATGTATCACTAGGGTTCCTATATTGTTTTAAAAAATCAATAATTTCGAAAAAAATTCAAGGGTAGTTTCGGTCGAAAAACCGATGCTGACTACATAAAAAGTGACTGACCGGGTATAAAATATCGGTCGAAATTGATGAAACTTCGGAAATATATGAATGTTTAGGTTACTTACATTGTGTTTAAAAATCAATCATTTCGAAAAAAATTCAAGGGTAGTTTCGGTCCAAAAACCATTGCTGACTACATAAAAAGTGACTGACCGGGTATAAAATATTGGTCGAAATTGATGAAACTTCGCAGATATATGAATCTTTAGGTAACTTATATTGTGTTAAAAAATCAATCCTTTCGAAAAATAAACAATGGTAGTTTTGGTCGAAAAACTGTTACTCACCGCATAAAAACTGACTGACCAGGTATCAAGAGACGGCCGAAATTGATGAAACTCTGTAAAGATATGTATCACTAAAGTTCCTATATTGGTTAAAAAAATCAATCATTTCGAAAAAAATTCAAGGGTAGTTTTGATCGAAAAACCGTTACTCACCGCATAAAAACCGACTGACCGGGTATTAAGAGACGGCCGAAATTAATGAAACTCTGTAAAGATATGTATCACTAGGATTCCTATATTGTTTTACAAAATCAATCATTTCGAAAAAAATTCAAGAGTAGTTTTGGTCGAAAAACCGTTACTCACCGCATAAAAACCGACTGACCGGGTATTAAGAGACGGCCGAAATTAATGAAACTCTGTAAAGATATGTATCACTAGGATTCCTATATTGTTTTACAAAATCAATCATTTCGAAAAAAATTCAAGAGTAGTTTTGGTCGAAAAACCGTTACTGACTGCATAAAAAGCTGCTGACCGGGTATAAAACGACGGCCGAAATTGATGAAACTCTGTTAAAATATGTATCACTAAAGTTCCTATATTGGTTAAAAAAATCAATCATTTCGAAAAAAATTCAAGGGTAGTTTCGGTCCAAAAATCATTGCTGACTACATAAAAAGTGACTGACAGGGTATAAAATATCGGTCGAAATTGATGAAACTTCGCAGATATATGAATCTTTAGGTAACTTATATTGTGTTAAAAAATCAACCCTTTCGAAAAATAAACAATGGTAGTTTTGGTCGAAAAACTGTTACTCACCGCATAAAAACCGACTGACCGGGTATCAAGAGACGGCCGAAATTGATGAAACTCTGTAAAGATATGTATCACTAGGGTTCCTATATTGTTTTAAAAAATCAATCATTTCGAAAAAAATTCAAGGGTAGTTTCGGTCCAAAAACCTTTACTGACTGCATAAAAAGCTGCTGACTGGGTATAAAACGACGGTAGAAATTGATGAAACTCTGTTAAAATATGTATCACTAAAGTTCCTATATTGGTTAAAAAAATCAATCATTTCGAAAAAAATTCATGGGTAGCTTTGATCGAAAAACCGTAACTCACCGCATAAAAACCGACTGACCGGGTATTAAGAGACGGCCGAAATTAATGAAACTCTGTAAAGATATGTATCACTAGGATTCCTATATTGTTTTACAAAATCAATCATTTCGAAAAAAATTCAAGAGTAGTTTTGGTCGAAAAACCGTTACTGACTGCATAAAAAGCTGCTGACCGGGTATAAAACGAAGGCCGAAATTGATGAAACTCTGTTAAAATATGTATCACTAAAGTTTCTATATTGGTTAAAAAAATCAATCATTTCGAAAAAAAATCAAGGGTAGTTTTGGTCGAAAAACCGTTACTCACCGCATAAAAACCGACTGACCGGGTATCAAGAAACGGCCGAAATTGATGAAACTCTGAAAAGATATGTATCACTAGGGTTCCTATATTGTTTTAAAAAATCAACCCTTTCGAAAAAAAAACAATGGTAGTTTTAGTCGAAAAACTGTTACTCACCGCATAAAAACCGACTGACCGGGTATCAAAAGACGACCGAAATTGATGAAACTCTGTAAAGATATGTATCACTAAGGTCTCTATATTGTTTTAAAAAATCAATCATTTCGAAAAAAATTCAAGGGTAGTTTCGGTCCAAAAACCTTTACTGACTGCATAAAAAGCTGCTGACTGGGTATAAAACGACGGTAGAAATTGATGAAACTCTGTTAAAATATGTATCACTAAAGTTCCTATATTGGTTAAAAAAATCAATCATTTCGAAAAAAATTCATGGGTAGCTTTGATCGAAAAACCGTAACTCACCGCATAAAAACCGACTGACCGGGTATTAAGAGACGGCCGAAATTAATGAAACTCTGTAAAGATATGTATCACTAGGATTCCTATATTGTTTTACAAAATCAATCATTTCGAAAAAAATTCAAGAGTAGTTTTGGTCGAAAAACCGTTACTGACTGCATAAAAAGCTGCTGACCGGGTATAAAACGACGGCCGAAATTGATGAAACTCTGTTAAAATATGTATCACTAAAGTTTCTATATTGGTTAAAAAAATCAATCATTTCGAAAAAAAATCAAGGGTAGTTTTGGTCGGAAAACCGTTACTCACCGCATAAAAACCGACTGACCGGGTATCAAGAGACGGCCGAAATTGATGAAACTCTGAAAAGATATCGTTGCTAAAAACCATGGCTCAGGAGGTCAAGGACATAAAAAAAACTTTGAGTCTAGATAGACTTCCTCACGAAAATAGTGAAAGTAGAATAAGTAAAATGAACAGTGTAAAAACATTCTCGTTGATTGTTTCATCTGTTAATGACATGACAGTGGACGATATAGAGAAGTTTATGAAGTCGAATCTGAATCTGGCATCTATCGGTGTGGCAGTGAATTACACAAGAAGACTGAGAGAGAGAGGCCTGTTGATGACGTGTCCTACAAGAAATGACATACAGATCATCTCAAACTTAATTACAGAAAAATTTGGTGCAACACTTAGAGTAGAAATATTAAAAAAAAGACGACCATGTGTGGTCTTTAAAAATATTAGTGCGGATTATGATGTAAACGATTTGCCGAATGATATAATCCAACAGAACACCGAAATGAGGGATATGGGCATAAAATCAAATGAACTGATTGTGAAAAAGATAATAAAGATTAAAGGAAATAAGGATCAAAATCATTTACTGGCTGAAACAACATCTGGAATGAGAAAATATTTGATTGGGAAGGGACGAATCTTTTTAGGATACCAGAGACTGCAGGTGGTGGACTCAGACCCGGTGGCCCAATGCTTCCACTGCCTGGGTCATGGACATACTTCTGTCACCTGTCTAAATAAGGCAAAACCAGCGATATGTTCCCACTGTGGAGGCAGTCACCACCTGAGAACCTGTGAAAAAAAAGATCAGAAGCCTGTGTGTGTAAATTGTGAAAATTTTAATATTAAATACAAATCAGAAAGAAAAAGTGATCATAGTGCGATGGACAAAAATAAATGTGAATGTTACCGACACGCTTTGGCAAGAGCTATACAAAAAATTGATTACTGACTGTGTGTTTTTTGTTTTGAGATGGCTTTCAATTGCGTGTCAATATTTAGAAATACACGCTGTATAGAATGTAGAAATATTCAATGTCATTCATTGGTTGATATGGTTGGGAGATGTTATCAATCATGGTACACTCGGACCCTGGTTGTGGTGGTGCGAGTGTGCGGACTTGGTAGCTTAAACCTTGCAATGTATCAGTGTACCCTTTCTGTATCCGATGATTACTTGGAAAGTATAAACTATGTTTCGGAAAGGTTTTTGCATCGAAGAACCGAATTTTCTATACCTAAATTTATTGTGTTACTAGGATTAACGCGCTTCTTGTTGCATATTTATTTGAAGAATATGTGCATGTTTAATTGTTTTATTTGTTTGAATGTTTTCTTTTTACTGTTTTCTACTACAATTATTACAGAGTATCTCAAAAGTGTAGAATATAAGAATCTTCCAACTAACCAGATTGCATTATTGTTGTTGAGAAATATTTTTTTCATAAGATTCCGTAATTTTAATTTGAATGAAAACATTTTGAACATAGTTCATAATGATGGGAGAAACATGGTGTTGCAGGGAAATAACCATTTTTATGACTTATCTTCTTATGATGGCACATACATGGTTTACACTCTGTTAATGTTTTATATTAAGGTATCAGCGCGCCTTAATGTGAGTTTGACTGTGACTGTAAATAAATTTAATTACTATCGATGTGTATGCTCAGCTTCTTACACTCAATTTTCGAATTGTAATTGCATGCCGAAGACTATGTTCACGATATTCTTTAGTGATCATATTCGCAAAGCACAATGCACCAATAGGAAATCATTTCGGGCGACTATACCGCCGCCACTAAAGAATGAATTATATTACTGCAAATTATTCCTTGCTAACATGTTTGTTAGGAGTCATATTGTATTGATTGCATTATTTATGTTTGCCGTACTGAATTGGTACTACGCTTATGTACTGGATGTATTGTGTATAATATTATGTATATGCGTCCACTTAATATGTATATTTGATGTACTGTACTGGTACTATATTCTGGACTTGTGTGCATTTGATTGTTTGAAATATTTGTGTGTGCCGTATGGCATTGATGCAGTTTTTCTTTTTTTATATGATGAGTTGTGGGGATCTGAGATCGAAATAAAACTCAAGTTATGTGAATCACGCGTTACAAAGTATTTATATAGATATCTAACTAAATCTTATCATCCAAAAATTAATACTGAGATAATTTCGACTTCGGATTGCCTATATTTCTTCCGTGTTAGCAGTATTGGTGTATTGGAATATATACAACTATTTACTATCGGCTGTGCGACATATTATGTGCGACTTGTGTGTTTCAGTGTTATAAAATTACCTCCACCTGTTCACTAGATTCAGGTGTGCAGCAGAATTTATTGGAAGATATAGATAGTAATTATAATATCAAGGAATGTATTTGTCGCACGGCTGATCAATGTAACTATATGCTTAATTCTTGTGATGATTATTTGATGGTGATGCACTCTAATATTAGAAGTATGCAGAGAAATTTTGACGAGTTTTTGGTACATCTTGGTTGTTTGAATAAAATGCCAGATTGCATAGTTTTATCCGAGGCTCACTTGAGTCATGACAGTCCTGATTACCACATGACAGAGTACACATATCATGCGACTTCACATGTTATCAATAGGAATAGTGGTATAGCTGTATTTACACACAACGTGAATAGTGTCGAATGTAGTGAGGTACAAATAAATAAGGTGAATTGTTTGCATATTCAATTGAAAAAGTCTGACAGGGATTATCATATATTTGCTTTATATAGGACTCACGGCTCGGTTGTCGAGGAATTTATAAATGATATTAGGGAATTACTTCTGCAGTACAGAGGTAAAAACGTGATTGTAACGGGCGATATCAATGTTAACGTGGCTGATGACTGCTTTAGTATAGAAAAAACCAATTATTTGAACACAATGGCGGAGCTAAACTATAAACTATGCTCGAGGTTATATACTAGAGAAGTGGATGGTCAAAGACCATCATGTTTGGATCATTTCTGGACGAATACTTCACTCGATAGGTTGACAAATGTGCGGTGTATCGTATGGGCAAATAATATAACAGATCATCACACAAGTATTTTCTTGGAAAATATAAATAATTGTAAACTTGAACGTAGATCTGTGAAATCAACTTTAACTAAAATAGATATGAAAAAACTGAAAGTAACACTTGAGGCAGAGTCTTGGGACTCAACTTTAGATTCATTAGATACTAATATCTGTGCTTCAGAGTTTTATAATACTCTTGCATCGCACATATCTCGAGCTACGTATACATTAGACATAAATCAGAATGTAAAGAGTAAACTTAAAGTTATTGCACCATGGATGACAGTTGGACTAGTAGCTTCAGTTAGACACAGGGAAAAATTATATAGATTAACTAAGAAATTCCCCCATGATTTGATGGCTAGGAATACTTTCAGAAAATATAGAAATGTATTAACAACTGTTATTAGAGAGTCTAAAAATGAATACTATTCGGGCAAATTGAGCAAAGCTGGCTCATGCAGTCGTAAGGTATGGGGAGTTGTTAATGAAGTTATTAACAAAAGAGCAAAAAGTGTAGACATCAAAGAGATACAACTGAATTCCGAAGTGTGTAGTATGCGTGAACAGCCGGATGTAATTGTAAATGGATTCAACTCCTTTTTCACTCAGGTGGGAAAGAATCTTGCTAGTAAAATAAAACCTAGGGCTGTGAGTGAGGTCTGTGCCTCCGGTATGAGTCTGCATTATTCTCTTGATAAATTTGAGCAGATCAATTCTGACGTAGTACTGAAAGAAATACAGGGTTTGAAAGGTGGCAGCTCTCCAGGTTTTGATGGTGTGAGTGTTAGTATTTTAAAGGAAAATTCTCAATGCCTTAGTCACCCTATAGCACATATTATAAATGTAAGTTTGAATAACGGATCCTTTCCATCTTTATATAAGATATCACACGTGACACCCGTCTACAAATCAGGAGATCGCACGAATATTGGCAACTACAGGCCGATCTCTGTTATCTCCAATATAGCTAAGATCTTTGAGAGAGTTGTTAAACGACAAATGATCAATTATTTGGACTCAAACAAGATCATACATGATAATCAGTTTGGTTTTAGACAGGGAATGGGAACTGATGATGCTTTGGCCAGACTTACAACAGTGATTAATCAGTCTCTTGATGAGGGAGAAAAGTGTATGGGATTATTTGTGGATCTTAGAAAGGCTTTTGATAGCATAAGTCACAGTAGGCTACTAGATAAATTATACCAATTAGGAATTAAGGGAAAAGCGGCAAAGTGGCTTCAAAGTTATCTTTTTCAAAGAGAACAGAGAGTTAAGATCAATTCCTTTCTCAGTGAGCCATTAACCTCTGAGTTCGGGATCCCACAGGGTACAGTACTGGGACCAATTTTATTCATTATGTATGTTAACCAAATATTTGAACTCCCACTGAAATCGACGGTACTGTCATTTGCGGATGACACCGCACTGATTGTCCGTGGCAAGACGTGGAATGAGGTTGCGAATACTGCGAATAGGGAAGTGAATAAGCTAAAAAATTGGTTCGATGAAAATTTACTATCCCTTAATGCTGAAAAAACAAATTATGTCAATTTTTCAATTAATGTAAGAGGTAAACCAAGTGATCTTAATGTAAGAATTCATGATAGCTCTTGTCAAAACGAATCTGAACAATGTATAAATACTAATTGTGTTACACTAAAAAATGTTGACAGGGTTAAATATCTCGGGGTATTAATGGACTCTCATATGAAATGGAAGGATCATATACAGGCTACTGTAAATAGAGTGAGAAAGCTATTTTACGTTTTTTACAGACTCCGAGATATTATGCAAGTGAAACAATTAAAAGATATATACTATTCTCTTGTTCAGTCGGTCATACAGTATGGCATCTTGGCATGGGGTGGTGCTTACAAGAACAGCGTCTATTCACTGGGTGTCAATCAGAGAAGTGTTATGAAGATAATTCTTAGAAAGCCTTTTGACTACCCGACCCTGAAACTTTTTAAAGAGCTTGCGGTCCCCTCCTTGGAATGCCTTTATAAGAGGAAGGCAGTATACCAAGTTTGTAAGGAATACTTTATACAAAAACTACACCCGCTGGGGAGTATTAGTGAGTGTCCAAGGTTAGGGGGCCGAATTAAAGTGCCTGCGAAGAGGACAGCTGCTGGACAACACCACTACACATATCTTGGGGTGGGATGGTACAATGGCTTGAAAAAAGAGAATAAATATAAGTATTCGGATGATTTAAATGCATTTAAACTGAATATAAAAAAGGTAATTCAATGAGAAAGATGTGTATGAGGTCAAGTGATTGTGTCGTTGATGATAGGTTTATCGTTGTATTTTTGTTGTTGTTGTTTTTGTTTATTTTGTAAAATTATGGTAAATAGATTAAGTGTGTGATGTTCTATAATGATTAAGTTTGATCGAATTTGTTTGATTATTAGTAAAAACCCTATAACCCCTCAAAGCACGAGCTCTGCTCAATTTTGAGGGTACAAAAAGAAAAAAAAAAACAGATAATATAAAGATTTGTATAATTGTGCTTATTGTATATTTGTATGTGTTTATTATGATCTCAATAAAAAATATTTGAATTTGAATTTGAATTTGATATGTATCACTAGGGTTCCTATATTGTGTTAAAAAATCAACCCTTTCGAAAAATAAACAATGGTAGTTTTGGTCGAAAAACTGTTACTCACCGCATAAAAACCGACTGACCGGGTATCAAGAGACGGCCGAAATTGATGAAACTCTGTAAAGATATGTATCACTAGGGTTCCTATATTGTTTTAAAAAATCGGCCGAATCGGAGACGGCCGAAATTGATGAAATTCTGTAAAGATGTGTATCATCAGGTAAGTAATATTGTCTTAGAAAACCAGCCCATTCGAGTAGTTTTTAACCCTTACAGGACTTCAAAATTGGAGACGATGTTATACCTACGGACGACCACTTTTGTGTACAATATTAAATTCTCAAGTACGCTGTAAATCTATCATCTATCCGATATTTGTTTATACAATCATTTGAGTCATGATATTGGTGTCCCTTTTGTGTGATACTTGACTCTGACTGTAAATAGACACATAAAACTTAATTATAAAATATTTTTCATATAAACAATACTTTCCTATCCGTCATTTATATGAGGACAGGAACACTACGCCGATGAATGTTTTATGTCATTATGTAAAAGTTGTTACAATAATAATCAATCACTAATAAATAAATTACGATTACTATTTACTTTCTTTATGAAGGCATTATGTTCCTTTATTGTCAAATGACGATTACGCGTCATTACCATGCAGATTCCAGAAAAAATATATATTTCTGGAATGTTAGTGTCGTAGATATACTTATGTAGATACACGAGAATGCTCAGTATGTTGTTTAAGACTTGTCTCGTATACATAAAAAATATTTTTTCGTTTACTATCTTTTCTATAATGTTTTTACTCAAAAAGTGACTGAAAAAATCAAATTCGGCCGAATTTTCTGTCAGTCCAACAGAAGGAGAAACACCCGATAAGAAGTGGTTGAAATTATATGTTACAAGTACAAATGGTCCTGATGTCCAAGATTCTAAATGTTCATCAAAAATGGTATTGTTGCTCCACTCGCACTACTAGTTGAAGAGACATTTACAAGAGAAGGAATATCACTGTTTCATAAAAATTCTTCTTCGAAATCGGCAATATCAAATTCATCCTCATCGTCAGACTCTAAATCTGAGTCCATGTTGATAACAGTATCGAAAATTTCATCATCCCTTAATTTTCTCTTAGACATAATGGATAATTTAAAGTAATCATGTAAAAATATAAGACATAAAAAAGTACAAAATTAATAACAAAAATCAATTAAAATGACGCGATATCAGCGCACAACACCACTTGTACAATCCTTGTAACAAGATCTAACGTGCAAGCCGCGCGATATGATTCGTCCGTGTTATTGCGCGGGAATTTTTAAACTTACCGGGACATCGACATGATTTTAGGACATGAATCTTTTGTTTATATTGACGAAAATATAAATTATTTCAAAAGATTTCCAAGAGAGATGTCGACAGTATGATGATTTCTTGATTTTTTTGATATTTATTTATTTTATAAAATAAACGGCTATAAGCCTTTAACAAAAAATTGAATTTGAAAATATGAATATTATAATATGCAATATATATCGCCTATATAGAGAAATTTGTATGAGAAGCGAGTGACAAACGGTATTGACTTGACGGCAGGCCATACGCCATGACTCGTTGTGTCAAACACGTTTGACAGCCGTCTGGTAAAGATTAAGGGTAGTTTTGGTCGAAAAACCGTAACTGACTGCATAAAAACCGACTGACTGACGAAGTAGGTACATAATAGCTGCGACTTTTAATCCTTTGCTGCATTAATCTTTCTTATATATATGTAATTACCCCTGTTGCTATGCAGATACAATAATTTATATAAACAACATTTTGAGTGAAGGTACAGCGATTAGCAAACAATAATATTATTATGCAGGTACGAGTTAGAGTACGTGTAAAAAATAATGGAACTATCCCTCAAAGCACGAGATCTGCTCATATTTGAGGGAATGAATTATGTTTTGCTTACTGTATAATTATAAGTAAATAATTATAAAAAAAGGTACATAAGTGCAGGGATATTTTAACGTTCGGATTTTCAGAGTTCTTATAAACTGCATTGTTTTATTTTGAAATCCCGTATGACCTTCTAAATAAAAATTATTATATTTTTAATGATAACTTTCGGCACAATAGCCATATATATCACCGGGCATATCACACGGAACATAGTAGTTATATACTACGTTAGATAGATTGTTAGAGTGACCAGACCTCTCTATTACATGGTTGTACCATATAATTCTTAGAGTGGCGTCCCTTTCTATAACATGGTTGTTCCATATAATTCTTAGAGTGGCGTCCCTTTCTATAACATGGTTGTACCATATAATTCTTAGAGTGGCGTCCCTTTCTATAACATGGTTGTACCATATAATTCTTAGAGTGGCGTCCCTTTCTATAACATGGTTGTACCATATAATTCTTGCAGTCGTATCTTTTTCTATCACATGGTTGTACTTACCATATAATTCTTAGAGTGGTGCCCCTTTCTATAACATGGTTGTACCATATAATTCTTGCAGTGGTATCCCTTTCTATCACATGGTTGTACCATATAATTCTTAGCGTAGTATCCCTTTCCATTCGATGGTTGTACCATATAATTCTTGCAGTCGTATCTTTTTCTATCACATGGTTGTACTTAACATATAATTCATAGAGTGGTGCCCCATTCTATAACATGGTTGTACCATATAATTCTTGCAGTCGTATCATTTTCTATCACATGGTTGTACTTACCATATAATTCTTAGAGTTGTGCCCCTTTCTATAACATGGTTGTACCATATAATTCTTGCAGTCGTATCTTTTTCTATCACATGGTTGTACGTACCATATAACCTTAGAGTGGTGCCCCTTTCTATCACATGGCTGTACCATATAATTCTTAGCGTAGTATCCCTTTCTATCACCATGTTTGTACTATATAATTCATAAAGTAGTGCCCTTTCTGACATATATTAATTGTACCATATAATTCTTAGAGTGGTGTCCCTTTTTAACAAATGTTTACACTATACGTATGCAACATAGTAGTTATATACCAAGTAAGATTGTAATTCTTCGAGTGGTATCTCTTTGTATTACTTGGCTGTACTAAATGCCAATATACTTAATTCAAATTTCTTTTTTAATACATTATTTATGTAACAACAATAGTTGTATACATATCAACCACGTGTTAGAAAAGGACACCACTCCAAGAATTACTATCCCAGGTGGCGCTTTTATCACGAAAGTGTACAGTCTTATTATCTTAGTAACGGTTTTTCGACCAAAACTACCCTTGGTTTTTTTTCGAAATGATTGATTTTTTAATACAATATAGGAACCCTAGTGATACATATCTTTACAGAGTTTCAACAATTTCGACCGATATTTTATACCCGGTCAGTCACTTTTTATGTGGTTAGCAACGGTTTTTCGACCAAAACTACCCTTGGATTTTTGTCGAAAGGGTTGATTTTTTAAGACAATATAAGTACTCTGAAAATTCATATATGTGCGAAGTTTCATCAATTTCGACCGTTGTTTAATACCCGGTCAGTCGGTTTTTATGCAGTCAGTAACGGTTTTTCGACCAATACTACCCTTGGTTTTTTTTCGAAATGATTGATTTTTTAATTCCATATAGGAACCCTAGTGATACATATCTTTACAGAGTTTCAACAATTTCGACCGATATTTTATACCCGGTCAGTCACTTTTTATGTGGTTAGCAACGGTTTTTCGACCAAAACTACCTTTAAAAATTATTCGAAAGGGTTGATTTTTTACAACATCATAAGTTACCTAATAATACATATATTAACAGAGTTTTATCAATTTCGGCCGTCTCTCAATACCCGGTCAGTCGGTTTTTATGCAGTTAGTAACGGTTTTTCGACCAAAACTACCCTTGGTTTTTTTTCGAAATGATTGATTTTTTAATTCAATATAGGAACCCTAGTGTACATATCTTTACAGAGTTTCAACAATTTCGACCGATATTTTATACACCGTCAGTCACTTTTTATGTGGTTAGCAACGGTTTTTAGACCAAAACTACCCTTAAAAATTATTCGAAAGGGTTGATTTTTTACAACATCATAAGTTACCTAATAATACATATATTAACAGAGTTTTATCAATTTCGGCCGTCTCTCAATACCCGGTCAGTCGGTTTTTATGCGGTGAGTAACAGTTTTTCGACCAAATTACCCTTGCATTTTTTTCGAAATGATTGACATTTTATAACAATATAGGAACCCTAGTGATACATATCTTTACAGAGTTTCATCAATTTCGGCCGTCTCTTGATACCCGGTCAGTCGGTTTTTATGCAGTTAGTAACGGTTTTTCGACCAAAACTACCCTTGCTTTTTTTTCGAAATGATTGATTTTTTAATACAATATAGGAACCCTAGTGATACATATCTTTACAGAGTTTCAACAATTTCGACCGATATTTTATACCCGGTCAGTCACTTTTTATGTGGTTAGCAACGGTTTTTCGACCAAAACTACCCCTGGATTTTTGTCGAAAGGGTTGATTTTTTAACACAATATAAGTACTCTAAAGATTCATATATGTGCGAAGTTTCATCAATTTCGACCGTCGTTTAATACCCGGTCAGTCGGTTTTTATGCAGTCAGTAACGGTTTTTCGACCAATACTACCCTTGGTTTTTTTTCGAAATGATTGATTTTTTAATTCAATATAGGAACCCTAGTGATACATATCTTTACAGAGTTTCAACAACTTCGACCGATATTTTATACCCGGTCAGTCACTTTTTATGTGGTTAGCAACGGTTTTTCGACCAAAACTACCCTTGGATTTTTGTTGAAAGGGTTGATTTTTTAACACAATATAAGTTACCTAAAGATTCATATATCTGCGAAGTTTCATCAATTTCGACCGATATTTTATACCCGGTCAGTCACTTTTTATGTAGTCAGCAATGGTTTTTGGACCGAAACTACCCTTGAATTTTTTTCGAAATGATTGATTTTTTAACACAATGTAAGTAACCTAAACATTCATATATTTGCGAAGTTTCATCAATTTCGACCGTCGTTTAATACCCGGTCAGTCGGTTTTTATGCAGTCAGTAACGGTTTTTCGACCAATACTACCCTTGGTTTTTTTTCGAAATGATTGATTTTTTAATTCAATATAGGAACCCTAGTGATACATATCTTTACAGAGTTTCAACAATTTCGACCGATATTTTATACCCGGTCAGTCACTTTTTATGTGGTTAGCAACGGTTTTTCGACCAAAACTACTCTTGGATTTTTTTCGAAATGATTGACATTTTATAACAATAAAGGAACCCTAGTGAAACATATCTTTACAGAGTTTCATCAATTTCGGCCGTCTCTTGATACCCGGTCAGTCGGTTTTTATGCGGTGAGTAACAGTTTTTCGACCAAAACTACCATTGTTTTTTTTTCGAAAGGGTTGATTTTTTAACACAATATAAGTAACCTAAAGATTCATATACCTGCGAAGTTTCATCAATTTCGACCGACGTTTAATATCCGGTCAGCAGCTTTTTATGTGGTCAATAAGTTTTTCGACCAAAACTACCCTTAAAAGTTATTCGAAAGGGGTGATTTTTTGACATGGTATAACTTACCTAATGTTACGTATATTTACAGAGTTTCATCAATTTTGGCCGTCTCTCAATACCCGGTCAGTCAGTTTTTATGAGATCAGTAGCGGTTTTTCGACCAAAACTACCCTTATAAATTATTCCAAAGGGTTGATTTTTTAACGCAATATAAGTAACCTTATGTTACGCATCTTTACAGAGTTTCATCAATTTCGGCCGTCTCTTAATACCCGGTCAGTCGGTTTTTATGCGGTCAGTAGCAGTTTTTCGACCAAAACTACCCTTAAAAATTATTCGAAAGGGTTGATTTTTTAACGCAATATAAGTAACCTTATGTTACGCATCTTTACAGAGTTTCATCAATTTCGGCCGTCTCTTAATACCCGGTCAGTCGGTTTTTATGCGGTCAGTAGCAGTTTTTCGACCAAAACTACCCTTAAAAATTATTCGAAAGGGTTGATTTTTTGACATGATATAAGTACCCTAATGATTCATATATCTGTTAAGTTTTATCAATTTCGACCGACGTTTAATACCCGGTCAGCAGCTTTTTATGTGTTAAATAAGTTTTTCGACCAAAACTACCCTTAAAAGTTATTCGAAAGGGTTGATTTTTTGACATGGTATAACTTACCTAATGTTACGTATCTTTACAGAGTTTCATCAATTTTGGCCGTCTCTCAATACCCGGTCAGTCGGTTTTTATGCAGTCAGTAATGGTTTTTTGACCAAAACTACCCTTAAAAATTATTCGAAAGGGTTGATTTTTTACAACATCATAGGTTACCTAATAATACATATATTTACAAAGTTTCATCAATTTCGGCCGTCTCTCAATACCCGGTCAGTCGGTTCTTATGCGGTCAGTAACGGTTTTTCGACCAAAACTACCCTTAAAATATAAGTTAGGGGTTGGATCTTTATACATGTTGTAAAGGATCACGTTTGACACATTTGTACCAAATTTCAAGAAATTTCGACAATATTTAATACCCAGTCAGCAGCTTTATAGCTGGTCAGTAAAATAGTGACACCCTTATTTTTGTACATAAACATTAAAGCATGTAAAAAACAAAGAACAACATTCCACAAGATACGAGAACAGCCTAGAAACACATATTATATTACATCAAACATGGAAAATTACCTCTAAGTCCTCATAGCTTTCAAAGTAGCTATTAGTTTTCTCGTCAGTTTCCATTTGATGTCCTTCAAGTAAACAAACTCGGGAAAATATTGAGAAAATAAAACCCGCGAAAACTTCGGCGTGACGCTGTCAAATAAAATGTCAAAACTTCCTAGTGTTGCCAGGTGATGAATGTCGCAACTCGCAATGTTGTAAGACGTAAAAATACTTTTCATTTCTTTCGCTTCGCTTCGGATGATCATTCAGAGCAATAATGATTCCCAAAGTGTTCTATATTGAACCCCAGGGGTCGACGAGGACCTGCAAGAGGTCCATGTCACTTCATATACTTCACTACTATTAGAAATTTAAATCTTTCAAAAATAGCAGGGGTCTACTCAAAACCGAAAAACATGCCAAGTGGTCTATGAGAGAAAAAAGTTTGGAAACCTCTTATCCAGAGTGTCAGAGTCAAAGCTGTTCATCGAAAGTGATAAAGTCTATTAATTTACATTAATTCGTCCTATGCTTTCACTGCCGTGGCTCTACTCGTGCGGTTAGATATTTTTTATCCAGTTTCTCATTTATTATCTAGTTTCTCATATATGTACTGTGATTTCTCTTACTCAACGCGGCCGTCCTTTAGAATTTTATCCGCGTGATCCAGCCACGTAGTTTTTGGATGTCCACACCTCTTCTTTCAGATAGATACACTCTCTTCGTCATCGTTCATCGTTTATTAACTATTTGTTTTTTAAATTCAAATTCATTTTTCATGTTATTTTTATTAACATGTACCTAATAAACCATTGGATGTAATATTTTGATAGCTATTTTCTAAAATGAAATTTGACAGGTAAGTACATAAATACTGTTGAAAGTAACTACTCGTATTGTTATCCGAGTAAGTGTATATTCGTCCATCAAAAACTGAAAATTACATAGGTATAGGTAGGTATATAGTAGGTAAGAATTATTATCAATATAAATACAATATAATTATATTGCAATAATGATTTCCAGATTGATACAAAACCTTAAGGTGTCCAATGAGTTATTATTTGTTTTCTATTACGTTGGTGATTATTTGAAGATAAACATAAAAAATATAGTTTGAGACATAGATAGTTCTTTCGAGACGAATTTGTCAACTCTTGTTTGTGTTTGCTTTTCTTGTTATGTTCTGGTTGGAGTGTGATGATATTATGTCAATACGGAATACTGTAATGTAAACAGATACGCACGACAAAAAATTATTTGTAAATATTATTTTGAACCAAAAAGAAAACCAATCCGCTTATAGGTGCATAAGGAAATACCCACTTTAATCCGTGTGTAGATTGGTATGCATGTTTATAATTAATATAATCCGTTATGACTTATGTTATGAGTGGCAGTCCTAGCTTTTGCGGGACCTCGGGTGAATCAAGTTGTGCAAATGCTTGCTCGGGTAAATAGATTTTCCGTGGGCCTAAACCTTGACAGAAACATACCTACTAGTACGGAGAAGTTCATTAATTTCTGATGTATAAAATTATTGGAAAATAAAGGTATTATTGAGACAAATCATATTTAAATATTTTTTGATGGGCCCCTATAAGGGCTCCGGGCGGTTGTCCCTGTTCACCATCCGTAAAGACTGCTACCGTCCGTTATAGTAGATATAAACCTACCTATATCATCGGCTTATAATTAATTTGTTTATGTCTAATATTGAGTTTTACAAAATCAAAATTTCATCTTCGTGGGTATAATATTATTTTAATTCAAAAAGGGCAAAATTGTATTAAGTTATACCGTGTTGAACGCTTCTGCTACAAAGCAGAACTTCTCATGATTATTCTGTAAAAATAAGATTTTTCAGACTACTCGTAAAGAGTTAGGTTTATCTATGTTTCTGCTATTCCACATCTCAGTACTCAGTTACCACATTATACTTACCTATTCATGTAGTTTCTGGAACATAAGAAACAAAATATATTACGCACCTTAAGAAGCTGGACAGCAGTCGAACATGCGAGTTAAAAAGACTTGGTCTAGAGTTGCCAGAGGTTCTGGACAGAGATCACTGAAGGAATTATCTAGGCGCAATGGTCCCACTGACCCATGTAAGACAAAGAAATGAAAATGTATGCATGCATATAAATACAAATTACTGATGCATTTTTCTACATTTTAAACAAACTTTTATAATTTTACATACCTAATACATAGGTATTCTTTGAAAGCGTGTTATATTCTTGTATTGGGAGCCTTATGTAACAAGGTATGTATGTAACAAGGTGGAATTTAAATAGGTAGGTACCTGTTATAAAGTAAACACAAATTATTGTGAAGTGCTAATTGATGTTTGAATGGTGTGCTGATGACATTTATCAACATCAATGTTGATATAATGAATTCAGTGGATTGTGGATGATCTGTTGTGGTTAAGATTTCACATTCCAGGATTAACTTTATTTAACCTTTCAGTTATAATCATTGACCAGTATTTTCACATTTTTGAAAAATTGAACATAATTTTCAGGAACAGTGAAGCATTTTGTAAATCCTGCTGTATCAATTATATTGGAGAGATGAAGTCCGCGCCCATGACATGGACGTTTGGTTAAACGGCGTCAAATAAATCATCCGACATAGAAATCTACATAATTACCTACATATATACATGTTCTTAGAAGGATCAAAGTGTATTCTCAATAGTTAAAAACTATACTATACGCTCACGTCGTGTTCCAGGTGGGGTAGGCAGAGAGAACGAAACGCCATGTTGATCTATCCTTACATACTTCTTTCGCTTACATTCATCACGTTTCCAATCCATTCATTCACGTAGTTCTTGGACGTCCGCGCTTTCTCACACCCCCTCTTTCAGATAAATACACCTTCTTCGTCAATCTTACATCATCCATTCGCTCCACATGACCAAACCATCTCAATTTATTTACACGCATTCTATCCACAACACTCCTCTTGCATCCACTCATTCTTCTAATATCCTCATTCCTCACTCTATCACGCAATGTTTTATTTACCATTCTTCTCAGTGATCGCATCTCCACAGCATTTATTCCACTCTCGTCCTTCTTCAGACACGTCCAAGTTTCGCTTGCATACATAAGTGCCGGTACAAGAATGGCGTTGTGCACCAGCATTTTAGCCATGTTCGACACATTGCTATTGCTAACAATAGATCGAAGTGTACCGTTCACTCTGGAACCAGCCACTTTTCTTTTTTCAATGTCCCTATCGTATCTACCATTCCTCGCAAACATACTTCCTAAATAAAAAAAAACTGTTTGATGCATAATGTCCACGAATCCCTGGAATTAGCTTAGTTGCACTTCAGTTCAAAATTTCTTGTAAATAATAAAGAAATTCACAGACAAATATAAACGGTGAAAGTGAATATTTCTTTACACAAAAAAAATAATATTATTTTCAGTTGACTTTGTTTGTTCTGCACCCAATGCATTGAAATCTCTGTCAGCATTTTTTTTTTTTTTTTTTAAAAAGATATTTATATCTGGGTTTTTGTTATAAACCCAAATACAACCTTATACACCTTTCACAGTAAGCTACTAAAAGCTTGTGTCGTGAAAGGGGAGTTTGCCGGCACCTGGTATCGAACCACGGACCCCATGTTCACAAGGCCGAGACTCTACCTCCAGGCTACCGACGAACTATTTCTATATTTTAGGTTACACATAAGCGTAGTTACGTACATACGTATTAAATTAATTAAATATTAGGTATGTGTCAGCAAAGGTGTTTCGGTGCTTACGAATCAACGTAAGCTGGTTTTAAGTGCACTTTACGGACTTTGCCCACGGTACGTTTACCAACCCCATCAATTTCTATATCAAACCACTACTTTCGAAATCTGTCGAGCATACATATCAATCAACAGCAACCATCTTACGGTTGTGCTCGAGGCTGTTGACAATCTATCGTTGATTGTCAACCTGAAACACTAAATGGCACCAGACGACCAAATTGTTCTCCTATTTACAGCGTTGCTTTGACCAGTAGTTTATAAACATGCTAATAGGACCCATCACTGATTTGAAGATACCTCTATAGTTTATATACATATAGGCACATAATATCTTATCTTCATTTTTTTTTATGGCGGCTCATCCCGTTGGATGTTATGGCCATATTTTCATCTTTCATATAAATCATCATGTATACCTACTTATATTTTAGGCGAGAAAAAAAAAACAAGAAAAAACGAAAAACATTCATATCAAAATCATATTCTTTTGGACGGATTCAAATAAGATCATTAACTTGTTGAGAATTCAGCCCAAGAAGGTAGACAATTCTAATGGGGTAATCAATGTTTATGAATTTAAAATATATGTTCATAGCGTCCCTAATTGGACATCCTAGGATGCTATGGTCCGGCGTGTCCTCGTCCCAACCACACTCGCAATCTGGAGATTCAACAAGACCGATTCGGAACAAGACCGATTCGGAACAAGGGTGAATCCAGGCGCATGTGGTTATCTTCATTACCTATATGCATTTTTAACACGTGCCAAAGGAGTTATGGTGTTTTACGCACTCCTGTTTAGATAGTCAATAAGTGAATTATTGTTTGTTTGCATAATAGTATTATTATAAATATAGTATTGGTATGTATATAACTATAACCATGTGTACCTAAATACAGTAGTATACAGACAGTCAGGTAGATAATAATATCATATACATATATGTATATTTATTACAGACAGGTAAAAGATTATTTATTATTATGGTTACCTCTCACAACAAAATAAATATTGACACAGCCATGCCTCAGCTCATCCACGATATCTGTTGACATATTAATTAGACCATGTCTTCTGGTTACATACAGATTGTCACAGAGTATCTTTTTATTGGAAGAGATAAGTACACATTTGAAATTAATGGGTTACTGTATATAAAAAGTCATTTACCTAGCTAGCTATTTTTTTCAATGAGATTTATTGACTTATTCGTTCTTCAGCGATGAGGTATGCTATATCCATACTGAATATCTTATTTTTTATTGGTATGAAGAGGACGATTTGCATATGTTTATTACAAGCAGTTGGTCCGCTGGCTATCCTATTTGTGAGAGATGCTGTGATAGCTAGAATATGGATGGGGTGGATGATCGAAGATCTGTTTGATAGTCATAGACATACTTGATAGCGACACATTTTAAAACTTTACAAGGTCGGAAATCATTCCTCATCGCCGAGTTGAAGATGTAAAATGCTTTATACGTGTGTCAATCTAAATTGGATATTTTACGAATGGACCTGCTTTTTCCAGGACACTCAAAAATACAGAGAAAAGAGTGGGAGACCTATTGTTTGCCGGCGACTCCACGAAACGAAATGTAGGTACCTATTCAAATTCACAAGAGAAAAAATATTTGCATAGACTGACCGTTTTATGGGTGAATGGGAGCTCACGACTTTCAAAAGAATAACATCCTCACTTCCTTCCACGCAAGATGCAGGACAAACCAAACAAAATCAAAAACATTTGTTATTTCCGAGAAAGGGAGATGTCACTAAAACATGACTCAAACATACGAGAAGAAACGAGATAGATGTAACAGTAACGCCCCCGCTTCAAACACAGGGAGGACGATTAAAATAAGATATAAAAAATGAAGGTTGTTCTTTTGGTTGTTAAGATAAAAAGAGACGCCCAACTAAACTTGTAGTGAAAAAAGAAGGAAACAACTTAATCTTATGGTGTGTGATTGAGATGGAAGTATAAACAAATGTTATTGGAAGGAGAGAGTTGTCGGCGTCTACCTACGTTCGTTGAAAAGTTTGTTTCTGTGGCTGGAAGGGGCATGCTATACTATACAATAATTATTATATTATACTATACTCCACATAATAATGTATTAGGAGAAGCTGTCATTTTCTTTACACAACTCAATTGAGAACGGACTTTGTAAGGTGGAGGTCGCGCGCGTGCGACTAATCAGTGAACTAATTAGAAGTTCGAAAAATACTACGATTTTTTTTATACTATTTACTAAAAGAGCGCCAAAGTTGTTACTTCGATTAAATTAAGTTCCACGATTTGAATTTTGTGTTGCCAGATTATTGTGTGTATATAAAATATATATTTTAATGTGATTTTGTGTACAATTTGTAATTTATGTAATTAATTTTTGTTGTGTTTAATTTAGTATTTTTAAAGTTTTATGAATAAGTTGAAAAAAATAATAGAAAAGTGACTAGTTAAAAAGGAATAAGGGTCCGGCTGGTTGGAAAGGGATATGATAGCGCAACATTTCTAAACAAAGGTAAATATTATTTAGAAATTTTTATAATAATTTAAAAATTGAACTGATTGATACCTACGTTGTAGAATGTTTGTAATTGTCCGTAATCTATGTACGTTCGAACAAATTCCATGTTTAAAATTTTATGTTGTGTAATTACCTAAGAATAAATTCTTATAACTAACATATTAGCGGCACCTTTTCTATATAAAAATAATGTTGGTAGGTATATTACCAAATAATACTGTATTGTTAAAATTTGTCACTGTTATACTTGTAATTTTTTTTGTATAATTATGTATTTAGACATGTAACAGGCTAATGCCATGATTTTTTGTAAAAATAAAATAAAAATAAAATATTTTAATTAAGTATTGAAGTTTTCAGTACCTACGGGTAAATTATGGCTTTACAAAGTAAATTGCATAATAATTTTTATAATTAACCATTTTTTGAGATTAATTTTGCACAATTTACAAGTACTTAGGTATTTAGTAAATATTATCAAGACTAAAACTCAAACTTGTAATAATCTTACAGAACTACATAATTAAAGCTATAGAAGTTAAACGATTTAAAATAAATAAATAAATATAATATTGGTTGGCCAAAATGCTGTAAGATATTGCCACCAGGTTATAATAAGCTCGCAAAGTTATTACATTTTTTTAAATTTATTTATTTACAATTATTATATAATTATGTATTATCATAATATAGTATGTACATATTACTATGAAAATACACATTAAATACTTAGGTAAGTTTTATTTTTAATTGTACCCACGAGAAATTCTATTAAAAATCGTAACTGATTTATGTCGGTAATATTTATGGTGTAATTAGTTTTTACCTACACGGTAATTAGATCCTTTTTATTTATTTATTTTACATTTATATATATTAAATACATTCAATATTAACATTGACCGTCGTTAAAATATAATTGTTAATTAGCTTTAATTAGACATAATATTTATTAATTTTTTAAATTGCGATGTTTTTAATAACTCATTTCTTTCCCAGCATAGTTTTTTTCCTGTAAGATTTAACTGTGTAGATTTCGAGGACATATCAATCAGTTGTCGTTCTTTTACTAATAATGTACTTTTAATGTTGAAGTTATTATTGTCAATTAATATATTTAATACGTGTTTAAAAATCGGACACGAAATCGATATAACTTTTATCTTAGGTATCCAAAAAAAAAAGTTGGTTAAGAAAATCATTTAGATTTTGTCTGATTTGAAAATAAACACGAATTTTCCCATTTAAATTATTTTTTAGGCTTTTTTGTAAATTCAACATTTTAAAGATTTTTTTTTTGGTTACCTACATAAATAATACATTTAACATTTTTGTAATAAATTATTGCATGGCCAAATTTGATTAAGTATCAATTTTTGTTACCTAATATATATTTTTAATTTTTACCAAGAACACTTCATATCCTATTCAAATTTTATTTGTTAAATTTTATATTGGTAGACGTATAATAATAATAATAATTGACGTGTGTTTGCTGTGCTGATGATTCAAAAATATAAATCTCCTTACCTACTAATAAATTAATACCTATTTTTTTCGCTATCCAACTAACTCACTAACTATACCTAAGTAAATTCCTATTTCATCAGTGTGGCGAAATCGTGTCTGTCTTCCCGCCTTTAGTAATTAAACATAGTACCTATTATACATGTACACATTTCGACGTATGGTGAAATCAAAAAGAGAACGTGGATCACGTGGGCATTCTCTGGGGCAGCACCAAAACCTTGTGGAGGGGTGGTTACAGAGCGGGGAGGACATGCGCAGTAGCGACCCCTGGGCGAGCGCCCCTTACTACCATCAACCAAGTCAGTACTGATATGATTCATCATCTGAACTTCATCGGAACAACATCGACTCTGATGGACCACTAAGCAGTACTGTCCCCAACAATCACAACGAGAGGCGACTTCTGGAAATACCCAATATAAGACACTCTCTGCCATACCATCCTCAGCCGAGGCAGGGTCTGAAGCAACCACCAACAGATTCCGTAATAGATTTCCGATTAATTTTGAAACCATACAAATCCATGCTTATGTTTTTTTTATTTTGTCTTTAGAATATATTCATTTTTTTGTTAAACCTGTACTCATGTTTTATTTCTCAGCCATCTCATTCTTCCGATCCATGTCAATTGGCGCCTCAACTTTGGGACCGTTCCAGCAAGCGAGTTGGAGAATCCACGACCCGTTACACTAATATTATTTTCTTTTCAGAGTAGTTTTAGTTTACATTATATTTTTAAAAGTACATTATGTTATGTGTATTTACTGATTTGAACATATTCAATTTAAATTTTTCTTATGCTTGGTTAATTTATAGGGTATAATTGCATATTCCTTTTGTTATAAATGAAAAATATTTACGTTTGTGTGCATAAAAACAACCCAAATGCTAACATTAACTACGAAATTACTATAATAGTATGACGCCCCTTATTCGTATTGATATAATATTTCGATAATATTGCGCAATACTTGTTTTAAGTAGTGAATGAATCGTATTAGCGTAAACGTTTGTATAACGAAATTGATTTCAAGGTCATTGCAACGATGGAATAAAATAATTTACGTAACCATATTTATAAAATTTAGGTTTTACTACGAATGGAGTTTTTCAACTATATTTTTTTCCCCATTATTATGTACCTGTGTTGATATATTGTTTCTATGTTGAATTTTATTGACAATTATGATGTATTATTTTGGTGCTGTTGAAACTTTTTGATACAAGAAACGGAATTTCACAATGGTTGTGCAATTCTGTTATGTAGATCACTCACATTGAAATTATTTCTATTATAAATTGTAATATTTGATGCCACTGGAAGCACACCTATTTTAATTATTATTGGAAAAATACGTCTGCGAAAAATAAAGAAAAGAATCGGAAAACAACATGATTGTTTTGTTTTGTAGGAGATTTTGTTTTTTTTTATTGTTTCTAGTATTTGAAATTTATTATATTTTTATCGTACATATGTAATTACAAATGAGTTGGACAGCTGAAACGGTTGTGTCAGTCGTGGAGCTTTGGTTGGGCGTTCAGGTTATTCTTGCGACTATTTGGTTGTTATATCATTTAATTCGTCATCCTAAAGATATATTTATAACTATACTTATAGTAGAAATGGCACTAGCATATTATTTTTTTGATTACATACAATGCAAAATTTTTAGTATGGCTATGGATAATATACATATACTAGGAACTGGATTTTTCTTTATTGTGTTGTTTGTGATTGCTAAATTAGTGGATGTATTTAAACCCAAAACGGCATCTGTGAATTCCGTATCTTTAACAACATCGAGTTCAATACCTAACTTATCTCAGGGTTCAACGCCGAACCCCCCACTTATTCCACCATCGGCTCCTTCACTTACACCCACAGTCCCAAAGGTACCGAAACGTGAAAAGGAAGAAAACCCTTACAATACATATCCTATCGAACGAACATGCTCCGGCATACATATGGGATGGGATGATACCTTTTCAGGTCGGCCTGAACAGAATCTAGAAGAGTTTTTACGTAGGGGAGAAAGTTATTTCTTGACCAGAGGCATATACGGGGAACAACGTGTTAAGGAGGCTCTTAGTCGGCTGGGAGGGGAAGCGAAATCTTGGTGGAATCGTCTGGGATGCAACGGTTGCGAATGGGAGTTTTTTAAAAACATTTTGTTAAGTCGTTATGGAGTGAAAGATGCGTACGGCTCCTTGGTGTCCAACTTTTATGGTGATCACCAGCATACAAACGAGAGCGGCTCGTTGTTCTTAGAACGAAAACGTGCTTTATATAACAGATTATACGCAATCGAAGTAACACCGGATATAAGTAGAAATATTGTAAATATGATGTCACCCCGTTACAGAGACTTAGTAGTGGCGTCGGGAAAGTATGAGTTTAAAGATGTCGAAGATATGGTCAGGAGAATGGACTTTCCCTCGGGTATAGTATTTACTACTCCGAATAGAGAGTCTACGCCTCGAACCGAGCGACTTCCCCGATGCCAATATTGTCCAGGACGACATTTTAACAAAGATTGTGAGGAAAGGAATAGGTATTTGCGGTCTTTAAACGTGTCCCGCCCGAGAGGGGTAGCCGGCCATCTTGCTCGGGCTTAAGAAGTAATCAAAACGGCGTTTTTAACAATACAACCACGGAAAGATCAATAGTAACTAGAGTGCGAACAGATATATTATCTAGTACAGACTCACGCACATATCACAGAGATATAATTACACTTATAGATTCTGCGGCTTCCCATAATATAATTCATAAATCATTAATAAAAGATTCTCCAATACGATGTGATGTAGAAAATTTATATACAGGGGCTGCAACTGGTAGATTACATGTGGATGGTGAAATCATATTAAATATTTGTATAGCGGGAGTCAAGATGCAGGTAAAGTTTTTAGTAGTTGACTCAATTAGAGAAAAATTAATCTTGGGATATAAGTGGTTGAAGTCGCAGGGTGCGGTTATAGATTTTATGAGAAATACTTTACATTTTGGCCTCGAATCTAGATCAACAGTACATTTGGTTCCTATGAAATGTCGGGAAAGTATTGGGGAAGTAAAGTTTCCGGACATAAGTAAATTAAACAAGAGTGAAAGGGAGGACGTTCTTTGTGTTCTGAAAGAATTCAAAGACCTTTTTACTCCTTATGCAGGTCCGGCCCCACTCACACCGCATAATATTAGGGTCAAGCATAATACACCTATTAGAGTTCCCCCTTATCGTATGTCAGACAACAAAAAAAGAGTTTTGTATAAAAAAATAGAAGAAATGTTAGCAGATGGTGTCATAGAACCGAGTAAGTCGCTATATAATTTCCCTATAATTTTAGTACCGAAAAAGGATACGGGTGATTACCGACTATGTATAGATTTCCGTAAATTGAATGAAGTTTCTGAAAATGAACCTTCCGTACTTCCCGTCATCCAAGAGACCCTTAAAGATTTGGGAGGGGCAAAGTATTTTTCGTGCATTGATCTGAAATCCGGGTATTGGCAGGTCCCTTTAAGCGTGACATCTAGGAATCTCACAGGTTTTACTACTCCTGATGGTGCTACCTATCACTTTAAGGTTTTGCCCTTCGGTCTAAAGGGGGCCCCAGCGTGTTTCCAGCGTCTTATGACTCAGGAAGTATTGGCAGGATACATACGGGAGTTTTGTATAGTCTACTTGGACGATATCGTTATTTTTTCTCCCGATTGGGAAAGTCACTTGCGGCATTTAAAATTAGTTCTAGAACGTTTACAACAATTCAACCTACGTTGCGCTCCTGATAAGTGTCAGATTGGCAAGACCGAAATTGAGTATTTAGGACATATTGTTTCAGCGGATGGTAATCGTCCCAAAGAGTCGTATGGAACTTCGATTGCGTGCTCTCAACCTCCACGGACTCGAAAAGAATTAAGAAAATTCCTTGGTTTATGTAATTGGGTGCGAGAGTATGTGCCAAAATTTTCCGAAATCGCCGCTCCGCTGACTGACTTACTGAGCACCAAGAAAAGTTTCAACTGGACAGATGATGCGGAAACGGCTATGACCAATATAAAACGTGCTATTTCACTACCACTTAAACTCTCTCGACCGGATTTTTCACGACGTTTTATTTTACAAACCGATGCGAGTCAATTAGGAGTGGGAGCCGTACTATACCAACTCAGGGAAGATGGGAGTAAAGATATAATTTCATACGCTAGTTCCCGATTTAGTGATGCGGAAAGAAAATGGCATTCAAATGAACAAGAAGCCATGGCCGTTGTATGGGCGATAAAGAGATATCGCCCATATCTTGAATCCGGACGTTTTCTGTTGCGCACCGATAACCGGGCCGTTACCTGGATGATGAAGGTTAAAAACGAAAAGGCGAAATTTACAAGATGGGCTCTATTGCTTCAGGAGTTTGACTTCGAAATTGAACATTGTCCAGGTAGCGCTAACGAATTACCTGACTGTTTATCTAGAAATCCACAGGAAGAAGAGGTAGGAGTTAGCGTGGTGGAGCCAGCCGTGTACTTACAAATTGATGCGGACGAGTCAACGGTTGTGCCTGACGTAAATCTTCCGGAAGGGCCCGAGAGGAATCTTGTCGATTCAATACGTCAGAACCAAACGACTGATAAAAAAGTCACGGAAATACTTCATAAGCTTAGGCGTAGGTCATTGCGTTCTTATAAACCCACCACCCCGGCGCAGGAGAAGTACCTTTCAAAATTTATGTTGAAAAATCATTATTTGTGGTATAAAGAACAGGATACGGCACGTGTAGTTGTTCCCCAAGCGAATCAGACAGAAGTAATAAAATATTATCACGACAGTAATGTGGCAAATCACCCGGGAATAAAAGAGACATTAAGGGCTATTCAAAGAAACTATTATTGGGCGGGCATGAATCAGGACGTAAGACAATACGTCAGAAGGTGTCTGATTTGTCTCAGAGCTCGAGGTCGCCCAACAAGGCCGTTGGCACCTCAAGGAGCCTGTCAAGCAAAATATCCCTTCGAGATAATTGCCCTTGACTTGATGGGTAACTATCCCACGTCCACGAGAGGTAATAAGGCAATATTAGTAGTCACTGATATGTATACACGGTGGGTCGAAGCATTTGCGTTACGTTCCACAAAAGCCCACATATTAATTAGAAAACTCGAAACGGAAATTTTCCCTCGTTTTGGCTACCCACGCGTGTTGTTGACGGATAATGGTGCGCAGTTCGGGCATAGAGCCTGGAAGGTGGCTCTTCGTCGGTGGCAATGTATACATTGGACTACGTCCATATATCATCCACGCAGCAATGTAACGGAAAGACGAAACCAGGAGATTAAAAAAGCATTAAGAATACGCTTGCAGAATAACCCACATCGCTATTGGGAAGACTACCTTAATGAGATTCTCGGTTCCCTTCGAACTCGACAGAATGAGGCCATAGGGTGCACTCCAAGCCACGCCCTATTTGGCCTAGAAACCAAACGTCCAGGGGAATGGAAATTGGGCACTGTATCTGACTCGGTTACCCCTGATCAGCGGGATCGTGGGGTCATAGACGAGGTTATGCGGAAGAATCAGGAGAAATATAGTCGGACGTACGCCCCTGAGTCACATGCCGTGTCCCGTTTTCAGACGGGGCAAGAAGTGATGACTAGGGAACACCCATTGTCGAATAAAGCTGCTGGGTTCCACGCGGGATTTGCACCGAAATGGAGTGGTCCCCATAAGATTCTTTTCCCAGTGGGCCGGGGTCACGTGTACTGGGTGGAGAAGAATGGGAAACCCATCAAAATCCATTCTGACGATCTCAGGCTAGTTCCTGAAGAACCTGAAGATTCTGGTGCAATGTAAACAGTTAAAAGTAACTCTTAGAACATATTAAATAGTTGTATATATTAGTATGTAGTACGTAGTAAGTAGCTATTAACATTGATGTAGATAATGTGTGTAAATAATATGAAAATGATAAAATATCAAAATTGAGAGTATATTATCATGGACACTGGGGAGAGTTCTGACATTGTAAATATTGTCTGAATTTTTCGCAGTAGTTTAGAAAATAATACATTCGCATAACTCATATGTATATTAATTTGTGATTATTGGGCGATGCCTATATTATTAAAAAAAAAATGTAATGTTAATTATCGATATTAGATAAAATGATGTAAAATTGTGAAAGGTTCTGATGCCTATATTATAAAAATATGTAATGTTAATTATTGATATTAAAGATAAAATGATGTAAAATTGCGAAAGGTTCTGATGCCTATATTATAAAAATATGTAATGTTAATTATTGATATTAAAGATAAAATGATGTAAAATTGCGAAAGGTTCTGATGCCTATATTATAAAAATATGTAATGTTAATTATTGATATTAAAGATAAAATGATGTAAAATTGCGAAAGGTTCTGATGCCTATATTATAAAAATATGTTATGTTAGTTATTGACATTAAAGATAAAATGATGTAAAATTGTGAAATGAAAAATAATACTGTTCTGTTGCCCGTTATATTATATAAAAAAAATATGTATGTTATAAAAATAGGTAATATTGTATACGACGAGGAATGTTGATTCTCTTTTGATTGTTTGGGTAAAAATTAGTTATAATATTATGTGATATTTTGAGCTATCTAAATATGCCTATTGATTTCTCGAGATGTGGGTGTGTTGTTTGCAGAATGTTCTGGTTTATTAGTATGCTTATTTGTGAAAAATTACGTGTCTTTAGAATTCAGAAACTTATAATTAATCTTCATGCTTATTTTCATTCATCACTTCTATTGGTTTGAGGATTTACCCAATTAAAAAAAAAAATTCTCTGGCGCCCTTCTTTATATATATGTAATAATGTAACACAATTTCATATTTTCAGTAATAATGTAACCCAATTCCATATATTTGTAATAATGCAACACAATTTCATATTTTTGGATCAACTGGGGGTGGGCGAGATTGACGTGTGTTTGCTGTGCTGATGATTCAAAAATATAAATCTCCTTACCTACTAATAAATTAATACCTATTTTTTTCGCTATCCAACTAACTCACTAACTATACCTAAGTAAATTCCTATTTCATCAGTGTGGCGAAATCGTGTCTGTCTTCCCGCCTTTAGTAATTAAACATAGTACCTATTATACATGTACACATTTCGACGTATGGTGAAATCAAAAAGAGAACGTGGATCACGTGGGCATTCTCTGGGGCAGCACCAAAACCTTGTGGAGGGGTGGTTACAGAGCGGGGAGGACATGCGCAGTAGCGACCCCTGGGCGAGCGCCCCTTACTACCATCAACCAAGTCAGTACTGATATGATTCATCATCTGAACTTCATCGGAACAACATCGACTCTGATGGACCACTAAGCAGTACTGTCCCCAACAATCACAACGAGAGGCGACTTCTGGAAATACCCAATATAAGACACTCTCTGCCATACCATCCTCAGCCGAGGCAGGGTCTGAAGCAACCACCAACAGATTCCGTAATAGATTTCCGATTAATTTTGAAACCATACAAATCCATGCTTATGTTTTTTTTATTTTGTCTTTAGAATATATTCATTTTTTTGTTAAACCTGTACTCATGTTTTATTTCTCAGCCATCTCATTCTTCCGATCCATGTCATAATAATAATAGACAACTTATAATGCGCCGTTTTGTGGAATAAATCCACTTCAAGGGCGCATCCTAAAATATTGTGTTAATACTAGTAACTTAATCCTAAAACATATGTATTTATGAGCAGATTATGTTATAAACTACACATATAAAATAATAAAAAAAATAAAATATATTCAATATATTCAAATAAATAAATTTATTTATAAAAGGAAAGCATACAAAACAATCATATAAAAAAAAACTTTTTATATAAACCTATCTACTTGTCTATTTGCCCGTCGTTTGCACTATAATTTTATTGTTTTTTTTCTAGATACCTAGTAATATCAAAAAATAAATTATACATCGAGAATTATAGTTCCACGCCAAGTCTCATACAAATGCATAGTAAATAATTTTAATAAATTTAACAATAATGTTGTATGTAATTTACAACAAACAGCAGGAAGATTTGATTTTGGAGCACGTTCATATTACTTTCTATAAAATATTTCGAGCATTGTTCATTTCGGTTTAACCGAGTGATAATTATTACTTCTTGCAATAACCGTAACATATCAAAGTAATGTATTACTCGGAGTAATTTATATTATGTGTATATAGTATTTACAATATTAATAATTATTGTAGTTGTGAGGTAGTAGATAGCGGAGCATGGAGCCCATACTATGTGACTGATATTGCCAATAAATGGCTACAACTCCTGGAGCGAATCACGATTCCATTAATAATTATGTCATTTTCATTGTAGCACAAACTACTACCTACTGCAGAATGTTACTACTTGTTCTTATTATTATTAACAAACGAACACACAGACATACGAATTGATACAATTAATTTATCTTTACTTTTTGGTTTTCATAAGTTAGTGTAATTTATAATTTACACCTTAAATAAAATATTTTCTGTCTATCCCGTCATACCATGTCGCTTGTGGACTAGGCAGGAACCCTTATGGGGTGTTCACATTTGGCGAATATCGCCAGGCGAATTTCAAAATATATCGCCAGGCGAAAAAACAAAATTCGCCGGACACCCATTGATCGTCACACCTGTTCACACAGTTCACCGATATAGAAACGATCTGTCAGATGCGCCTTGATTTTGACATTGTTTTCAAAATGGCGGACGTCCAAAATGTTATAGTAGAAGTTATAAGGCGTCTTTTAATTAAGGTAACAAACGCCACAAACCAACAACAAAGATAATAGCTGTCACGAAGCGGGAAACATTATAAAATTTATAGGTTATAAAGATTTACCATAGATACGGGTGCCGTGCGTATCTACGCATGCGCGTATCGTTCAACCAGCCGAAAAAGTTAGAAGGTGGTCAACTCGAGACGAAATCGTTTCTACTGGTTTTTATCGTTTCAGACTAGCTGTCATTTTGTTCACACGGTTCAAATGGCTGGCGATATTTTGGTGCCCTGGCGATATTCGCCAAAGTGAGAACCCCCCATTACATACAAGTTTTCTTTGAATTCTTTTTCGAGTTTCTCAGAATCATCATCATCATAAGGTTCTATTTCCAGAGAGACGACTTTCGTCTTAAATATCTCTTAGGAATTGACAATGTCCTTCTGAGACGAAAGATGTCTCTCTCAATGAAGAGCATTATTATAGTATGTAGAAGAAAACATTATTTGTTTTCTAATCTCGTTATGAAATTCTACTGTCTATACACTGACACAGTTAATTGAAAGAGTGTTAATCTACGTTTGAGAGACAATTTGTTTTATAAATAAAGAGACTAATGCTTAAAATTCACATGTGAAGACAAAAAAAGCATCTTACACAATAATTTATATAACAATGTACGTGATAGAAGAAGTATTATTTGTGTTTTATTTACTGTAACCAGAGTAGGTACCTAATGTCTGATTTGCAATTATATCAATCCAGTCTACCTATATATGTATATACCCACGGGAATTTAATTTCCGCATACTTACTGATAACACTGACCGAAGTTATAGTATTGTATTTTCGTCATTCACCACAACCTTTATGATAAAAACCAATAATAATTAAAAATATGATAAGTGATGTCATAAATATAATCTGCCAGGTTCTGTTCTATCCCTTTTTAAAATGTTCCTCTTGTGAACATACAGTAAGAACAGACCTTCTCCATTCGAAGATTCCTTCAGTAACTAGCACATTTTACTTCAATTCCAACCACTTACTGCAAAGTACTATATTTTGAAGCGCCTAATTTATTAGTAAAACTGATAAACAATTTTATTTTATATCGTGTAGGTACTACGAAAGAGGATCTTCCAGGCCGTCGGGAACCACGTGAGCAAGTAAACACCACTTAAAATAAGCATTTGCTCATATTTACTCTATGCATTTGTTATATTATAACCATATTTTTTATGTATTGAGACTGTCCTGAAGTGTTTTTATAGAAGTAGATTTAACACCAATTATATGTAGTGAGCTACAATCCATTGGATTGGTCTACAAAGAGTTTTGATTTTCTTCTCCATTCCTCCCTATTTTCTGTTGGTCTTTTTAATTCTACGTTTGTGCCACAGTTCATGTCCTTCTTCACTTGATCCATATAGGTGGCCCTTGGTCGGCCTCTACCATTTCTTATTAATATACTCTACCATTTCTTATTAATATACTTACCATTTTTTATATACCTGCTACATTTTTTTTATTTTCGTACGCAGCGCATTGAATTTTTAGATAAACTTTACTCAAGCATTGAAAATCAAAACCTCTGATGCGACGTTGTTTTACATAAACAAATAATAAAATTATAATCGTTTACTTTACGAGCCTTTTGAAAGAATTAATCGATTGAGAAAAATCTAATTATTTATTCTTTCGTATAAATATTTTCCTTCAACGACCGTCTCATTGCCATCGTGTGTTTATTTTACGAAATAAATATATAAACATAAGGAAAATTATTAAAACAGTTTGATGATGTGTAGAAGTACGTGATTGATGTACACTGTGCATCAAAATCTATTTATTTATTTATTTTATTCTTTTTTCACATCATCTAAACAAAATGTTAAAAGATATTTATTTTATTTCTTTTATGGAGTAAATTTAATATACTTCAAAACCATCAAATTTCGCATCAGTGTAGGTATTTGTAAGTTTGTTATTAATTAATTCTGTAAATAAAATCGATCGTCTGAAAGATTTGGAAATATCCAATGGTTGGACAATTCATTATTTTTCATAAGTGAAAAATAATTTTAAGATTTGATATGAGAAAGTTATAACATTAATGTTGTCGACCGATGATGCTGTGCGCCGGCGCACCCAGCAGAGACCTGTAATCTCCGTAATACAAGAGAGACGATGGTCCTGGCTGGGACATGTTTTGAGAATGCCCAATGATAGTTGGCCAAAAAGAGCACTGTTTTTCCGTCCGCAGGGGTTCCGTCGGCCCGGGCGTCCCTCTTTCACAATACACCGTTCCTATGACAACGATATCAGAGCGCAAGGAATGTCGTGGGAAGAGGTGACGCAATTGGCACAGAGACGCTCTGAATGGAGGAGGCTGGTTTCTGCCCTGTGTTCCCGAGAGGAGCGTTGAGGGCGATGATGATGATGATGATGATGATGTTGTCGACCGAAGGTACTTGTTGGAAGTCCATTTCAAGATAATTGAAAAAAAAACACAATATGTAGTTAACTTCCAAATGACTTTATTAACTTCGCGTACTAGTATTCGGAGACTCTCGTCTCCATCATCAGGCGATTAGTAAAAAAGTAAAATAAGATACAGAGACAAACAGTATTTATAGAATTTGAACAAAAGAAAGTTGGGAGAAGCCCGTGTTGATAAGAAAGTAATTATAATTCAGTGATAAAAAACTATTGGAAAGTGAACCGCTGTGGACGGATTCACGAGAGAATAATTTAAGAAAAATACTTATAAAATATCTAACTTCTCCGGTATTTACCTTATTGCGAAATGGGGAAACCACAGAAAACCCAAATCAGAGAAGAGCAAAAATGCTAGATTATTAACTAAAATTTTAAGTTTCTTAAGGTAGGTACATGTGAATCAATTATTAATAGAAAAAGGAAGTAAGTACTTATAAAAATTAACAATATGATTTAGCTCAATATGAGTACAGACTTTTTTACTAGTCGCCTGATGATGGAGACGAGAGTCTCCGAATACTAGTACGCGAAGTTAATAAAGTCATTTGGAAGTTAACTACATATTGTGTTTTTTTCAATTATCTAGAAAGTTATAAGTTTATTGAGCAGGCAACAATAATAAAATCAAATTAGTTCAGTTATAAATTTATTTAAAATTTGATTTATGAGATTTACAATGTCCTTATAGGGTGAAGAACGTCTTTCTAAATAAAAACATTTGTTTCATGTAAAAACGTTTGTTTTTTTTAATTCCCCCAATGCCGATGTACGAGTATTTACTAATATTATTATTAGGTATTGCTGAATTATCAATTATACACTTTAGTGTCTAGACGTACATACCTATTTATTAATTAATTAATAAGAAACCAATTAACTTCAAAATACCACTTTGTAATTGATTTCGTTACGTACATAATTTCCCACCACTCCATTTAAAATATTTTAAATATTATTTCGATGGAGATTCGTGTATCTCGTAAAAGTACGGTATTCTTAAACATTTTGAATAAGACATTTAACATCTTGGATTCAGCGATGATGTATGCTACTCATATTAAATGTTTTATTCTTTATTGCCTCGGTTGGTACATTTATAATGTGCGGTCAGTCTACTGACGTACTTGTTTAAAGAGAAGGATACGTAATATTATTTAATGGACCAACCAGCAATGATTAAGCGATGGGAAATAAACTTTTGTCATTCATCACATTCTCCCATATCTATAGATACTCGTATACATGGTATATGTCTGATTTTATAAGCTTCTGGACTGGTGATGCATTCTGTCTGTCTCCCTGTCTGCATCAGATTGTCTGACAAGTTAGTATCGTCTCCACTTGATGAATGATTTGCTCATTTCGGACGTCCTCTACACTGCACCCGTCATAATGATTTCGTCACACACTCTCTTATAATATTTATATGCGTTATTAAATCTGTATAGAATGTTCATACGTGAAAAAACAATGCATTTTGTGGTTTTATCTATTTGCGGAGTAGTGCTCGGAATAGAAAAGTCCTGCAACATTCTCATTCCGCTAAGTTTTCGAATGTCTGCTTAAAGTAAAAAAAGTCGAGTATTTGTAAAATATCACTACATAACATTTAACCTCATTGAATGTCTTATTTGCACACAGAGAGGACAACCTGCAGGTATAACTGTTGACTGGTTACCTCATTTGTGACAGGCACCGTAGGAATAAATAAGTAAACAATGTAAGGGATAATTGTAATGGTGAAATTGATGAAGCGCAATTTGAATTTGTTGAATCTCCACGTGACTTTATTCGTTGCAAGCCAGCTTTACAGAGATTCCACTTTTATCTTCAGGCTAGCTGATGATGAGAGCTTCCACTTAGTACAGTTGTTGACTATATTGAGACACATATTAATATGATGCTTTATTGCATTTTTCATAAGCAACTCATGGCTTTTAAAACTACGATATGTTTAATCAGAGATGAGGAGGATGATTGGTAAAACGTTGCGTGATAACGTAAAGAGTGAGGAATGAGGATATTAGACGAATGAGTGGATGCAAGAGGAGTATTGTGGATAGAATGCGTGTAAATAAATTGAGATGGTTTGGTTATGTGGAACGAATGGAAGAGGAAAGAATGACAAAGAGGATATACTTGGCTGAAAGGAGGGGTGTGAGGAAGCGCGGGCGTAAGATAAATCGACGTGCGTTCATGAGAAATTGTATGACTGTGGAGGAGTCGAAAGAAGTATGTAAGGACAGATCTAATTGGCGTTCCGTTCTCTCTGCCTACCCCACTTGGGATACGGCGTGAGCGAATAGATAGATAGATAGATTTTTCGACATTTTCATCTTACAAAGCTATTTTAAAAAATTGCATTAAAACGTGAGATGGACATTTCCTCCACACCGCACCATGATGACATTCCCTTTACTTCATTTCCTTCCTCATGTTCTCTTTCCTCTCAGTTATCTATACAGTTATACATATACCTTTACAAAAATAACATTCAGTCTATAAATAAACCAACCATGTTTGTTTCACGCAACATTTAAGTAGATTGTGTTATGCGACAATATATCAAACTATACCAAAGTCAAACAGAAAAATCAATGTTTTGTGCCGAGTCATAATCAAAAGTAGATGGACTGCGAGTTTTTATAGACGTTTTGTTATAAACAGATAATATATTTATTTATTTTATTTTTTGATAAATGTACACATAAATACACGACAATACCACATGCAATCAACAGAGGGCGAGTATCGCAGAGGCGAGATTTCTTCCAACTAACTTATTTTTTTAAAATAAGATATAGGTATCTGGGTTGTGTAATACTTTCAAATACAACCTTATACACCTTTCACAGTAAGCTAAAAGCTTGTGTCGTGAAAGGGGAGTTTGACGGCACCTGGAATCGAACCACGGACTGCCTGTTCAGTGACTGTTCACCCCCCTGTTCCCCCCACAATTTCATGCAATATTCATATTTAAATTTTAAGCAAGGAAGAGAGGAGTTACAATGGAAAAGTATAGGTAGGAAGAGCACACTAGGATACAGACGCTACATTTGGAGTGATAAAACGATCCTTGAAGTATTTAAATTTGAATGTTGACACTGACACATTTATTCGATATTATGACTTGATACATTGTCGCCTAACACACTTCAAGTTAATAAAAACTCATTTATACACATCGTGTGTCGTCTTCTCTGCATCTCATATATAATATAATGTACATATACTAGTGCTCTATTATTTTTCTTTCTTGTCAGTCTCGTGAGACAATGTGCCTGTAGTAGGTATAGGTATATACCTAATATAAATGCCAGAATATTATTTTGAACAGTTAATAACAATGTGACATTTCGGAGGGCAGGAGAAAAAGAGTTAATTAATACTAATTGATTTGATCATTATATGTGATTTTTCCGTTTCGGTGATGCAAAAATATTATTTTAAGATAACTTTGGATAAAAAAAAATACTTATACTCTCCAGATACCCTCACATTAAGCAGTATGCTTGTGTTGTGGAGGTGGAGTGTATCTTCTTGTTGTTCTTATTAGATTAGGGACGTTCCGTTTGGTTCTTTTTCCAGAGAACCTTACTGTTCATTCCTACTACATTCCTACATTTACTTACCTCCAAAAAGGACATTGAAGAGAGAGAGAGAGTATAAAATATTCCCACGACGATGGCTTCGGCTGTCAAGCCCCTAAAGGACTGCCATATTATGAGGACAATTTTAGTTTTAATGTGTTGATAAATAAGAGTCAACGATTTTGGAGTTATTCGGTCGCGAGGTGGGTCTCTCTTCGATGTTCATTTCTGCTGCTTTTAGAACCTAATCCACTACCAAAATTCTAATTTTCTTACACGCTACATGTTTGAAATTATTTCTGCATGTTAGTCTCTTCTGAGGCAGCCTATAGGCCTTATGTCCTTTCACACAACCTTTCAAAGATTTTAGCAAAGAGACTCAAGAATACCAATCTATTCCTACTATGTGTTTGTTACAATTACTATGTTTAATAAAAAATCAAAGTAAGTACACAAATATAGGTAATCATATCTTGTAGGGAGGACATCATGAAATTCAGCCAGTGGGGAAGCCAATAAACGAATTGCATATTACAAACGATCGTTTCGCTTTCTCCATGCCATGAACAAAAATTGGGATTGGTAGCATATCTCATCGCTGAATTGTGTTTAACAATATCGTTAAAAAATACTTATTAATTGTGTTGGTGCACACGTAGTAGAATTCCACAATTAAGTTAATTGAAACAAGTGTTTCTTTCTACATACCTACAATAAATCAATGATCACGAGAGAGACGTCTTTCGACTTATCAGGTCATTATCAACCTGATTGATAATGACCTGATAAGTCGAAAGACGTCTCTTTCGTGATCAACAATTTATCGTAGAAAGAAACACTTTTTCATATTACGTAAAAAATATGCACAATGTAATGTTTAAATATGTTTATATTTTTTATATTTTTTGATAAAACAGTAGCTTTATAACAATTAAATTAATCGGGTTTTAAAAAAAACGTTTATTATATTGTATTCGCATTCCTGTGTTGAGGAAATGGCGCATTAACACCACAAACGACATGGCGTAAATTGGTCACAGAATGAAAAAAGAGAGAGATGCTGGAAGTTGTTGTAAAGTTGCAATGATTAATGCTTACTACAGTATATATATTTATGTAGATACGTGTATACCTAGGTACATTAGATCCTTTTCACGTGAAGTAATATTGAGTTTATCGAATACTAGTATCCAACTGTGCAATCACAGCGCTTTTATACTTCTTACATAAGTTATTGCTAAATTACGTGTAGGTTCGACCACTGAAAATGGAATCTTTAAAATGCTCGAATGTAAAACACAATTCAAAGGATCGAGGCTCCAAGCGTCCTGAATAAATAAATATTATATATTACCTTTCCACTGTTTTACAAATATGCACGAAGTTTAATCGTAAAGTCATCGCACAGTTGAAAATTTGTGTCACGTACCTATTGTAAAAACATCCGTATTAATTATTAAACACTGTGAATTTTTAGATGAATTTGGTTTCAAAATAAATTTAAATAATCACAGTAAGCGATATGCTTGAGTAGCGAAGGTAGGAGCAGAAAGATTTTGCTGTGGGATATCTCGATTAAAAACCTGAGGCATTACCATCAGGTTACCCTACCATAATGTCGGCAAGACTAGATTTATTATAGTAATAATATTACGTTTATATTATTATGTATCCGACGGGATACGATGCAAAATTCATAGTGTGAAATAGATTTAACATTATGAATATAGGTAGGTGTATGTACCTACTTCAGTTGTAGTCCTCAAGACAGAGTGATAAAGAGATCTCTGACTGGTATGAATGCTGTGATGAAGTCATTAATCCGCCAGCACGCGGAATATCCTCTGTGAAAGAACCGCTCTCCGCTCTATAGGCAACGATCGAATCCAATCATAACAGGGATGTACGCTGCACGCAATATATTATTTAATGCGAATTTTTGAATTAATAATAAACAAATATTTTTTAAAAGATAATATTTAAATTTAAATATTTTTTATAATAAATGCGCTATTGCAAGGGCCAATTTAATTATCATAACACTTCCAGAATAGTAGGATCTTTATAGGTCTGTAGAACAATTTGAATTCCTTTGCATTTCCTAGTATTCGCAAATCATGGGGAATTTTATTCAACTATAATGGTCCAGTCACGCAGAAGGTACGGTTCAACATAATTAGCCAAAACCTTTCACACAAATAGAACAATGCTTAAGCAAATACATAGAACTATCAATCATTTAATATCAAATTATTTTCTTTTAAATTCGTTTTCAAATTCAAATTCGTTTATTTCCTCAAATAAGCATAGGTATATACTATATACAATCAAATACAGTTCAAATATTGTTATTCACTTTATCTCTCCCTCTCTCTTCAATATATTTTCGTTCACTCCTAGACGAATACCTTTACCATTTATTTCCATATTTTCATAATATGTTGTATCGTATTTAGTTATTCCTTAAGGCTAAATCACTCATAAATACTGTATTGGGTGTAAAGCCGAAGATAAATAAAAAAAATCGTGGTTTTATAAATGTGAATATATAGTTAAATCAGAATTCATGATAGTTTTGAAATTCGACTGTTATCATATATATTTGGACTAATTACACATCAATGGTCGTCGATATTCAATTTATAAATTTTCAGATTATTTTGGCAACCCTGCACCCTGTCGAGTACCTAGAATCAAAGTATCAAGGCGGCGCCTTTGTAGTTTCACAAACATATTTAGATATATTATTATTCTGTATGTACTTTTATAATATTATATATATTTTAATATCGTAATACCTAGGTACTCCACAAGTAATAAATATTCCCAATATACACATCTATATGGAAGATATAATTAATACATACACATTACAAATACAATCAAAGTACTAGTGGTGGTAAGATGTAGGTACTAACGGAAGCTCTTATTTTTCGTAGGGTTTTAATAATACATAGGTACTTATACTTATTACTATACTATGTAAATATAATAATATACAGCAACAATATTTTTAATGATTGACTCTCTAAATGTTTATCCTATTACACCACACCTCTTGTATGAAAGACAAAGCAGTTGAATCTATCCTCTCCCCGAATGTCTTAGAAAAGTTGATTTTTTATAACAAAATTCAGGAGCGAATCGAAGACATTCTTTTCCAACAGAGCTTCCCGCGCACTTGAGATGCATGCTCCTGCAAAAAGAGCCGAAGAAATCATCCGACATCATTATTTTCCAATTATTTGAATTAATACATTTTTAACAATATGGTCTACTCTATATGATTAAGACATTTAAATCAAAATACCTCTTACACACAATTGTAAACTTTCTCAAATGTAATTATTCTATTGTATATGTTTTATAATTCATTCTTTACTGAACATGGGTTACAAACGATTCCATAGTAGGTTACAATTAATATACAAATGGCGAGTTTATCGCAAAGGCGCGATATGTTTTTTTAAATTTTATTTTCGCTCGCAAACATACAGTTTTAACATAATTACTCACGTTAAATAATTATATTTAACATAATATCTTCCAACTAACCCAAATCATCATCATCATTTCTCTTCATATCAAATCATAAATATATTAGATAATATTTTACTATGATCTTTATTTTAGTAGTGCAAAGAAGATAATTATTAAGTGAATAGAAATTCTCTACTGTGAAATAAAACCTAAAGTAAAAAACAGTAAAAAGTTAATTGCTAAATTCATAATGACTTTCTACTATACTTAAATTATGCACATATAGTTGTATAAAATATTTTTGTATAATAATAACAACGGCAATCTAACCATATATGAATACACTTAATCAAAAATCTCATTATCAACCGAGTAATTAACAATAATATTAATCATTTCTATATATGTATCAGTGATAATAAATCTTACATCAATTATTTATAATATTACGTAATATATGTTGTTATTATTTATTTGGGTTTATTACTAAATTTACATAAAGCAATAAGTAGGTACTGACTTTGTATAAACCTATTATTATGGTACGTAATTAATATTGTAAATGGATAAATATAAAGACAAACGTAATTATATGAGTCAATCAATTTAGGATAATTAGTCTTTTTCGTTTATTTATTGATTCTAATGTACCTACAAATATATTGACTTGGTATATTAAAAATCAAATTTAAACTCGTATAAATATTTTTTTTTAATTATTTTTCCCGTGTGCATAGTTTTCATCATTTGAATAGATATTGATCCAGAAAGGTTCACAATAAATTATTTTTACAATAATGATGCAGTCGGTAGCCTTAAAAACCTAACTGAAAGTCCAGTAGAATCCGGAAGATCTTAAGTTCGAATCCTGCTGTCAGTTTAATAATTATTGGTGTGAGTATATTCACTGTGTAGGTGTTTAGGTAGTAGAATTCCACAATGAAATAAATATAAATAATGTTTTATTCTACTATTTGTTTTATTCATGTGAGAGACGTCTTTCGTCTTGTTAGGACATTATCAATCACTGAATAAATCGCATAGTAAAATAAAATATTTGTTTTATTTATTTCGTCGCTGTGAATATGTTTGGGGATTTACATGAGTTTATAAAAATGTAGATTCGTACATTTTATAACACAAAAAAAATATTCTGAACTTTAATTGGTATATTTTAAATTTTTTTAAATTTTTCAATGGTTTTTTATTGATTTATTCTTTAATTGAGTAGTTTTTCAGTTTTTTAATTGTTAAATTTTAATTATGGATTTGTAATGACTATTAAATTTTTAGTGTTGTTTATTTGTATTACTACTGTTTTATTCTTATTTTATAAATTAAATTAAATTTTATTAATTTAATTATATTATTGGGCTTAAAATATTGTGATTAGTGAAAATTGTACGCACTTTTAAATAGGGTAATACATTGTTTATATTTTTTTGTCTCTTGTATATTGTTTCAACTTACATGTATTATCTGAAGTGTGTCATTGGTGAATGAATAAATAAATAAATATTAAATGAAGCATTTTGTATTTTTAATAATGTATGGATGTTGTCTGATATACAAGTTTTTAGAAAAGTGCTATTACAAAACATAAAACACTTTTTGTTGTTTAATTGAGGTTATGGCATGAACATGTTAGGTTTTACATTTCTTCTAAAATTACACATCTTGAAAACGTTTTCTTATTCGTGTGAAAACAACATCTTAACATCTTGTCGTGAAATATCATACGGGTCTAACAATGATAAACCTGGGTACTACATGGATATAAGAAAAGAGATATATTACATAGATAGATAGATGCTTATATCATTAATTATTTTTAATACAATACTGCGACATTGTATACCCTTGTGAAAAGTATTTTTATTACTTATTAGTGGATATTGGTTACTTGTTACTAGTCGATAGAATGTGTTCTCAGATTAATTGGAAATTCGATAAAGCAACAAAAATTAATTACGAACATACATAATATGTATAATTTTTTCTACTAAAATTTAGGTAATATGTTAGATTTCGTATTTTTAGATTATCGCAGCTAGTGTTGTTGATGAAGAACGACTGCAGAATTTAAAAGGTTATAACCCGCATTTTAAATAAACTTGAATTCACCCAAGACAAGCGAAATGGTTGAGCAGGTGAAATAAGTTGATAGCGGGTGAAATCGAAGCCTGAATTTCTTGATTGAAACTTTACTGTCAGGATACTGACCACCTCATTTATATTTATACAACTAACTAATATTTAAATGTTTTTTATTTTATGTATAACAGGTCCGTTCAATTGAGTTTCTCTATTATTTTGTTATGTGTGAATCACTGCTTTAATAAATATGTAGATAAATAAATTATCATGAATCATAAATATGTACAACTATCAATATACAGTATTTTATCATCACTGAATCAATTTCACATACGGTCGGAAGAGATGATATTTAAATTAAATACTAAGATATAAAGGACATTGTTGTTGTTGATGCTAAAGGAGGTTAACGATCACCTGATGTCTTTTACAGTTTAATTTACACGAAATGAATTTCGCAAAGCCTTTTGAGATTCAGTTAGAGATTCAAAATAATACCTAATTATATTCATGGCGGATTTCTCAAACCGTTATTCTCTATTTGGTCCATACATCATTTCCTTTATACGCTCATTAGTGTCTTCTTTTGTATGAAATATGTACGGTTATTTGCAGGTAATAATATTAATTCTCTTTTTGTTATTCAAATCTTTATTAGATATTATAACTTTCAAATAATCTTCATTATTCAACGAAGACTTGAAGACTCTAAATAACTCTGAGAAAAATAAATAAGTTAAAAATAATATCTTTTGCACAAAATACAGCTGCATCTCGATGATTCGATTAGTTCGAAAAGAGACTGATGAAAACGTGACGAGGTTTTGGTTCGTTAAGTGTTGATGACTTGTGAAGATCAATCGATTGTGAACACAAATCACTCGTTACAGGTGGATTACCGAAAAAAAATCTAATGTGAAATTCGAGTCGTAGAGATCCACTACAATTTGAGCTATATAACAATGATTTTGCTTACTCATCAAATAGACAAACAATAATTCACGTTTCAGAGATTCTTGATCAACATATTAATATAAAGATTTATGTGTCTGCAAGGCGCCTATTTTAAAACTTTCGAATCGAAGCTTTCACAAGATAACAAATATCTACTTCTATACCATAACGGCATCATCCTCGAGTAGAGTAGCCAGTGGAGCAACTGTTTCTAATAAACATGCAAGTCGTCCTCTCTGTGCCAATAAAAATTAAAACATTCAGGATGAGTTGTATGCCTCGTCGCTGAATTGTAGATGTAAATAGGTTATATGAACGCGTACCTTTTAAAGGATACTCTTGAGCTTACAGCAAAAAGTGGGATACCTATTCTTTCCTGGGGACTCCATGGGATACCAAATATTATATTCTTCGACTTACCGAGATTCACTATAGTAAATTCGTCGTAAAAATAACCGGTTGGTCTCCTCTTCCGTTAACATAAATTTATTTTTAGTTATAAAACTTAAATAATAATATCTACCTAATCATTAATTTCTTACCATATATTTCACAACTTAGTAGGTATGTATTATTATATTTGAGTATAGAAAGCTGATTTTTCCTTATCAGATAATATTTTTTTTATTAAACTTATAATATATTGTAATTTAATTAAGTACACAGAATAATAATAACTATGCTCTATCGTTATTAGCGTAGTTTTAATCGTGCAGTAATAAATTGTACATATAGTCATATCTGGAACATACACTTTTATAAGCTGTATTATATTAAATTTATAACGCATAATCGTGTTTTGTTTTTGCAAGTTTTCGGTAAGCAATTGTTATGGTTTACAGTTTTATGGAAGGCAAATAGTACATACCTACTATTAAAAGCCTGGGGCTTAATTAGGCGAAACTAAACATATCCTGCATTTATCATGCCTTTAAAGCTAAAACTCGATACTTGGTGTTATTTGAATGCTAATATTCTATGAGGAAAATGGTAAATTGAATTAAGAGCCAGTATAAGCAGGTGGAACAATTTTTTTGTAGATATTGAGGGAATAAATGATGAATAAAATATGTGTCTGAAAGGAAGAATATAAGAAAACGCAAAAGCACGTGAATAAAACTTTTATAAATTGCACGTATTGAATAAAAGAAGTCGGTAATTACTCGTAAGTTTCAGTATAAATAAATATGGAGAGAACGTAGGTTGCTTGGACAAACTTTTAGGTATAAGTTCTATCTCATTACTCTTTAAGAGATAAAGCGTGAGTGTATACATAGATAGAAGATTTCGAATAAGTAAATAATCGAATCATTCATTACACTAAAAGTATTTTAATTATGTTCTCTGCACAAATAAACAGGGGTCATTATATAACTATGCAACGAAAAGCATCAGTAGTATTTGGTATCAAACGAGAATTCTCTTATCAATAATAATAATATAATAATAATATAACTCTGCTAAAGTTAATAATGAGCGCATCAAAGAAAAAATAAACTCCGGTATAATAACTCTTCTAAAACAATCGAGGAATGCAGACAACCATAAATCATTTCATCAGAGTGCATCTAAAGGGCTGACAATGGTTAATAAACTATTGAGATCCAGTTCTGCATTTAAAATATTTGTCCTTGTACAATGAAATCGTCGTGTCGTCCTCGTCTGAAGATAATAATAAAGCTAAGATCTGAGATAATAATAAATGGAACAATGAACAATACTGTGATGTTGTTGAATTGCGTGTAAAAAATAATAGAAATCTCAGACAACTAACTGAACTAACTATACACGTACGTCTCGCACTGTTGGCAATGATTTATAGCCGTGTCTTTAGTTTCATGTACCAGACTTAGGAATCAGTAAGTTCTTTCTTGAAGACAAAGCTGTCTCGTTGTTTTTGACTTGGATGCAATTATTTATTATCCATAAACGTTATTCACAAAAGACAGTCAAAGGAGCTGACGTTTGCTGCAGAATTTTTGCATTAGATCATCAGAATAAGACGTCTACTAAACTGATAAAAATTCTAACTGCATTACCTAATATTATGTGGTTTCTATGTAGGTACATATATGTACACGTGTACAAGTATTCATATACATAATTATTTCATTTAATATCTATTATAGGATTCAACCGATATTTTTCAAAAATTAGATTCATATCATTATATATCTCGTATTAGTGCACTGTTTGTAATATGTTTTCTATCGCTGGTCTCAAGATCCAATTTAATATTTGAAAATATGCGCGTGTTTAAATTCGTATTTATTTTTGAACAATTCCTTACTTTAAAAAGCATCATAATAAAATTGACAGATACTAAATTCAATGCACAGAAGGGGAGTATATCGCTAGATTGCGATATCTTCTAACTTATCATTTTATAAAATCAAACAAAAAATTTTACACCTTCATCGTAAACAATGCTTACATTCTTATATACACATAAGTATATTCTCAATATTAAATGTGCATGTTTGTATGTATATATTATCTGTTATAAAAAGCACTGGATAAAGTCATCCAGTATGCCAGATATGTACATACCTACATATGTAGTATAAATTAGACATCCTAGACAAGAATTACTTCATAGGTTCTTCAGTAAAGAGTAGTTGAGTTGAGACATCAACTTGAAATAAACAACCATTGATTTGTGTCATTTCCTCTTGTATCTAATTGACATTCCTTCCTCCCATCACTCTCATAACTACAACATACATAGTTCTGTATAATATACATAGGTAACTATTATTTCTACCACTCTCTAGTCTACTCTGCTGTCTCCACTTGATGAAGTCTTTATTATAAGTGACATTTCGGCTTCAGATAGCGTTATAAATCGGATATGGTTTCGGATGAATATTGACCGCAATTTCGGCATAACCGAATATAACCCTAGCAGAGTTTTGATTGTTATTTTTTTATTTTCATAATTATAAATTTTGTATGTATTTTTCACGATCGTCTTGTTTTTATATCTATTTAAACGTTCATAAAAAATAATTTTTCATAAAACATTACTTTTAAAGAATATTCACCATCTTCGTTAATAGAATGTCGCATTGTACATAATTAGTTCATTCCAAAATAAAAATTAACACCCTTTTTGAGCAAGTAACCAAAAAAATAAATTGTAATGGCACGGACGACTCACATTCACAATACGCCATTCTTATGACAATGATAATAAGCCTTCAGGAGTGCTTTGGGAAGAGTTACTCAATTGAAGAAAAATCTAGCGGCAATTTATTTCGATTAAAAGAAAAAATATGATTATGAATTACTTAATATCATTTAGGTAACTTTGCACTACGATTCCTTAAAGTTCGGTTCGGTTCATAAAATTCGGTCCCTTAAAAAATACAATATCGGTCGGAGGCTACTACCTATTTATAATATTATTGTTGGTTTGTGGTTACTGTACAGGATGCATTGATGATGGGTTTTATATGTATAAAGCATAGTAACCAGTCACTCCATCGCATGTCCGTCACTACAAGTGTTCGACGTCTCCATTGTCACAATGTCTCCTCAAGTCGTTTATACCAAAGAATGTTAAAATATAAACAAGAATATCAACCGTCACGAAACTACTCACCATTTATTCAATATCGTTTTACAATAACACAAAGTATAGACAATTTTACTTCGTCTATTCAGAGTAATGATTTTGTATCAGTTTTACTAAAATTTACTTATGAAGATGATCATGAGGCATATTTAAAATGCAATATACAAATGGGCTTGAAATTCAAATCAAATATCAAAAATAACTTTGAAAATGTCAAGTTTAACTAAGTTTGCTTATCGAAAAAATAAAACAGGTGTTTTATTCTACTAAAGATTTTATTTTGTGAGAGAGACGTCTTTCGTCTTATGAGGACATTGTCAATCAAAGATTGACAATGTCCTCATAAGACGAAAGACGTCTCTCTCACAAAATAAAATCCTTAGTAGAATAAAACACCTGTATTATTTTTTCGATATGGAATTCTACTACCTAAACACCGACACAGTGAATAAGTTTGCTTATGTTCATGTCATAGAAAAAAAAACAGCTCTTTTCTGTGATCGGCCGTAAAATTTGTTTTATTTGGTTGTGTGCATGGTTAGCTTCAATTAGTGTCCTGGCTTACCTATAAGGTTTTCTTGTAGGATATTACACGTCGAAACTAGAGCCACTTTAATAAAGTACAAGTAAAACCAAATAATCACAA